>OY754950.1:9225453-9825453 GCA_963576515.1 Cryptocephalus primarius
CTTACTCCTGGGGATAACCAACTGCATCCTTCGTTCGGTGCCCTCATTGTTCTCGAGTGCCCTTTTCAGTACCCCGTTCTCGAGTACCAGGGACTTCCATTGGGCCCAGTACGACTTAAGGACTCTGGAAAATGGAGCCACTTCTTGCCAGCTCGGTCGCCGTCCCTCTGTTTTCCACTGCCTGATCTTCTGGAGTTCCGGGTCGCGTTCTTGCTGCTGCAGGATGTCGGCAGGTAACCAGTCCTCACTCACGACCGTGGTTCTGTACACCACCTTTCCTTCTTCTTGATGGCTTACCGATCAGCGGTAAATGAATCCACTGGGCAATCCCCGGCCAACGTTCTCTTCGGCAGGGAAATGAGGCTCCCGTGTGACCTGAAGTTTGGGTGTAGACCTGGGGAAGACCTGGCAGGAGAGGATTACGTTACCAAGCTCCGGAGGAAGATGGATGAAATTCACGAGTTGGTTCGAGGCCACCTCAGGATCGCCAGTGACCGAATGAAGGATCGGTATGACGTTGGAGCGGACGACGGCCTTTACAACGAGGGAGACTTAGTGTGGCTCTACAATCCACAGAGACGACGTGGACTCTCGCCGAAGCTGCAGAGAGCGTGGGAGGGCCCCTATGTCGTCAAGGCCCGTATCAACGATGTCGTCTACCGAATCGTTAAGGTCCCTAATGGAAAACCCAGGGTGGTGCATTTTAACCGGTTGGCACCGTATGAGGGAAACCACGACCTGGAGGAGCAAGTCACACGGGTTCAAGGAGAGGAGGTGGAGCTGTCTTTCGAGCAGTTCATGGGCGCCTATGGAGGTACAGGGAAAGCGAGGTTCGGCGTCACTAGGGAAGAGCATCGTAACCTGTTCGAGGTGCCCGAGGACTATTCGTTAGCACACTGTGTCGCCCAGGATTTGAAGATGTCCCGAGGGATAGCGACAGTCTTCAAACGGAAGTTCGGAAAACTCGATGAGTTAGAGCAGCAGGGCCCGGCAGTCGGACGCACCTTGGTGATAGAAGATGACGGTTCTCAGGGGAGGTCGGTGTTTTACTTGGTCACCAAGAAGAGGTCATACGAGAAGCCAACGTATCAAGATGTATGGAACACTCTATGCGATTTGAGAGTGGTTTTACTCGGTAGAGGCATTGGAAAGCTGGCCATACCAAAACTGGCGTGCGGCTTGGACGGCCTGGACTGGAGGGTCGTGAGGAATATGTTGGAAGTACTGTTTAGGTTCACCGACATTGAGATTCTGGTATGTTCTTGGGCCCCTGGCGGATACCAGAAGGAGAAAACGGTTGACTGCTATTTCCACCAATCCTCGCGATGTAAAAATGGGTCCAGCTGCAGGTTCCGACATCGGCGTGACGGAAGAACGTTTCGGGACGAAACGTTTTTTTTAGGGCGGGGGCAGTGTACCGGTGATGAAACGACGCCACTGTCTATTCCAGCATCGCCGAGAAACTTCTAGTCGCGCCTCGATGTCTATTAGATTGTTCTACTCGATTCGAGAAATCGCGTGGAAGCGTATATAAAAAGACAGGAGCCGAGCGGTAGACGGAGAGACGGAGAGAGACCGAGACCGAAAGCAAACAAACCGAGAAGCGGACGAATTCATACCTGCGACTAAATACGTGATATATAAATTAGTCAATAGAGTTAGTGTAAATAAATTACATTTAGAATAAGTAAATAAATTGTGTTAAGAACAATAAGTGGACAATTAATTTGTGTGAACCCGCGTAAAACGGAACAATATATATATATATATATATATATATATATATATATATATATATATATATATATATATATATATAGTAATTAGAGTAGTCGTAGTGAATAGTTGAATATGAAACTATTGGTTGACGGAGACTAACACCGTCTATTTGGGTTAGAGCCTTTGGGTAGGATAGAAAACTCTTTTTACTTGTGTAAGCTTTCGATTTGATTCAGTCATCTTCAGTCACTCTAAAATGATGAATTAACAATAACTATGAACACTCATAAGAAGAAAACACCTTACCGTAAGTGAGGTTAATCTTAAAAATAAGAAAATCATCAAATTTGCTGAAGAATAACCTGTGTTTAAACTGATTGATTGTCGATTGTTGGTTGAAGTGATTCTTTATAACAATAGTAACGGAAAAAAATTTTGAAATTTGACCAAATGACAGTTTCGATGGAATATCTGTCACGGTGACATGTAACAGGAAGATGTTGATTTTTGTGATATTGCTGTCGACTTTTTTACAACTAGAAACGTTCACGACATTATGTGGTTGGCATTCATTTTACTTATTTTATGTTATAAGTCCTATTAGGTAATATCTTATCAAACTGTAGGGTGTGAGTGTACGCTGAATTCAGGTTCTGAATATCGCTACGTTTGTTGATAGGTTTATCTTCTTATTGGATGTAAGTTATTTCGATAAAATTTCTTTTAAAACTGTTACTTTCCCTTGCTACAACTGTTTTGTCATTGAAAATGATGTAATGGTCACTTTTACTAGGTTGTTGTGACAATGCACATGTATCCGCTCTTACTTTAATGTCACTTTTATGACTCAGAATTCTAGCTTTAAGATTTCTAGAGGTTTGACCAAAGTAGTTAGCTTTTCAATCAGAACATGGAATTTTATACATTACACCAGACAAGTCCCATTTGTTAGTCGCGTCTTTCAATTTGGTATAGAGATCTCCAACTTTCTATACTATTCGATTCACTATTTTAATAGATCCCATTTGTTTAAAAACAGATTTAATTTTGAGTGTTAACTCTTTTATGTTATATGACCTATAATGATAGTGATCTATACTTAATTTCCGCATGTACCTGTTCTGGCTCAATGTAAGTTGTTGATTGAAACTTATATTGTTAAGGTTGTTCTGATCAGGCATAGCATAAATCAATTTGTTAAGTAAGTTTGGTGGGTAACCTTTATCTAACATTAAAGTGTGCGATTTCCTGAGACTTAATTTTCATGATATTTGGATGATATGACTGGAAATTTAGGTTACTACCTGAACTTGAAAGTTTACGGTACCAATCCATTTGGATTACTTTATGGGAGGTTCAGTGTAACAGAGTGTCTAAGCAGGGGTTACTTCTATTTTTTTCTTCTTTGATTTTAAATTGTAAATATGTATTATAGCTGTTAAATACATTAGGAGTCTCATCCGACTTGTTTTCCGATATTGAACAAATAATATCGTCAACGTATTTTTTGATAAATGATAAATTGAATGATAGTTGATTTAAGCAGTGCTCAAGTAAATCATCCATTACATATTGCACCAAAATGGGGGAGACTCAAGATCCCATCGGAGTTCCTAGAACCTGTTTGTACAATTTTCCGTTGTATTAGAAACACGTTGTTGTAAATACAAATTCAATCACATCAATAAATTTTGCTTGTGGTATTTTACAATCATTTTTGATGGAAACCCAATGTTTCTTGATGCTGTTTATAACAAGTTCAAGTGAAATGTTGCTACATTAACAAATGTTTAGCAAACTCAAAAGAATCTGTCAGAATTGTTTATTCGCACAAAATAATTAGAAATGACGATCGCATATCAGGTAAGCACGGTTTGTCCAAGTATTACTATATCATGAGGTCACTGAACGCCATATCGTTCATCTACAAATATGCCATCGACAGTCCAACGATCGATTTCAAGGAAATAAGAATTAAACCACCAATGCAGTAACATCTAATAACTGTATATACAGCCGAGACATAGATAACGTGTAGTCATCCACTATTCTAAGTGTTTATTTTCGACAAATACCCATTATATCAGCGGGCATTACATAAAGTAAAGGATTTTGCTGTAATTTCTTCTTGAAGTATTCCTATCATTCAATAAACAATGTATTTACCACAATCGTCGGTAGTTTCATCGACAATGATGCGAAAATAATTTTCTGCAATTTCTTCATTATTTGTACTTTAGTCGTATATAATTTTCTATTTCCGTTTTGCGAGAGTGAACTCGTCCAGTACATTAAAATTGTGGCAATTACGCCGAAATGATATAAATTCTAGATTTTCCAATTTACGTAATGGAATATTAGCAGAAATATTCCACTTTTCTCGCTTTTGAATGTTGAGATGAAGTTTTCTTATTCTACTACTTAAAACCTCTTTTCGCAGGAAATGTTACAAATATAAATACACGTTATGATTTTGTTGAGCCAATTAATTTGTTGAAATGAAATGCCAAATTATGAAGGCTCTTAAGTGCTTGGGAGAATCTAAAATTACTTTCTTTCAGACAACACCTCTGGTACAACAATTACCTTCTGGTATTTAATTATGGTGCTAATTTTAAAGGTGTTAATTAACAACACAATATAAAATTCCTTGTGAATTTCACTCGAAGCCTGTATTCATAATAATTTCTTGGAATTTTTTGTCATCTTAAATTTTGCTACTAACGAACCCCTACTTAATACTAGAAAAATAAGTTAGGGGCCAACAATGATTTATGGTATATATTTAGACAACCATCTCCTGAAGTCATATGAATGGATCATTCGTACCAGACAGATTATTTAGTGAAACGTATTACAAGTTTTACAACAAAATTTAATAACTTTTAGGAAGTAGAGCTGAGACGTATAATTTTTGTAATCTAACGGGTCGTAATTGTACAAGCTCTGTTAATTATCGTTAGGCAGATATGTACGGACCTGTTTTATGGTGACCAAAAACTCATGACCTATGTCCAACTCATGTTTTCTCATGGGCATTACGAACAACCTGTTTGCTCAACTGCAGTAAACATCAGGGTAGAAAAATATTTGAAAAATAACTCGTTACTGTAATATTACACGAAATGTTCTTGGAATGTTGTTTCAACTACAACGAAAAAATTTCCTAGGAATAGCCTAGAATTGTGTTAAAAACTAATTGTTCACTATTTTTCGTTTTAGTTGGCGAAGATAGAAATTTTATCATATCTACATTGTTTCAGGGTAATTTTCATGCGCATTCGCCAATTTGGCCTCAAAATACACTTCCCGTCTGATTTGATCAAACTACAAAATCGCTCCGACGAAATGGCGAAGGCGCCCAATGCGAAGAACGTCGGATTAACAACTTAACCGTTAGTTCTATCAAATTCGAATAATAGTATCTGTTCATTATGAAATCGTAAGAAGAACGCATTGTTGCTATTTGCATACCGTCACTGTCAACGCTACTAAAATTTTGAATGTTTATCTATCAGGCTTGGTCCGTTCCCGACTTTCGATAAAAATGGCAGATGTGATAACACCAAAAAATAAAGGGGCGCGTACCTTATGCCCGCACACCAAATATCATTAAAATCAAATGCAGGGTTTAGAAATAATGTTAGGTGTGTCGATTCGTGTACACGCTTTGAAAGTGAAGCCCCCGATTTGTTTGTAGGTCAATCAGTATGGCGCATTTCAACCGTATGTCATCTTCCATCCCAACCGAAAAAACTTTTTCAAAGTCCAACAATTTCCGACTACATTTGTTCGTTAAAGTTGTTTACGTGTATAGAGCTTGAAAGTATTAATGCAATTATAGTCCTTGTTTATCGATTTATGGAAATTTTATACCCCAACAAACATGATTTTGTTCAAACTCCCCGATATTTCGATTAATTTTCATATCCATGGATTCTTCCTGATTACTAATTTCGAATGTATTCGTATCCGTATTCTCAGTCGAACGCAATATGTCATACGTGGATGTGTCAGAGTGCCATATGTAGATAATCCAGTGAAATGAGACGTGAATCTCGATTTTTTTCCTCCGGCGACCAAACCTGGGCCCAAATATGTTTTCGACCCTCATGATTCCGAATATGTAAGTTTCAATTGGCGCAACCCCCGGCAGGTGCTGAAATTTGCAAAAAAAACCGCAAATTTTTGTTAGTTTTTCGCGATTTTTTCGATAACTAATAAAGTATCAAAAAATAACCTGACGTCAGCGTGTCCATCGCGTCGTCTATGCGATGCAAGGGGTAGCTATCTTTTTCGTCACGTTATTTAGCTGCCGATAGTCTACGCACGATCTAGTGGTCCCATCTTTCTTCTTTACCAAGACTACCGGAGGTGCCCAGGGACTATTAGATGGCTTGATCTCTCCCTCATTTTCCATGTCCTGGTTCTGGGTCCTTTTCTCCGTCGATTGGGCCTCAAGCGTCCAATAGAAATCTTCACATCAAGGCCTAATTTAAAATTTCCATTTTGAAGGGTTAGACGTCAATAGTTTAGAACGGCATTAAAAAAATTTTATGAAGTAAAGGATTGCATGAGATATGAAAACTATTCAGTTTAAATTTGAATTCCTATACACACTTGCAACAGATCATTCGTATTATCTTCGCATCATGACTTTTGTAACGTCCTGTAAAAAAATTTAGTCCAAGAGACTTGCACGTCATGGTTAACTTCGTCACGTAACAATTGTTTGACGCCAAGCTGTAATATATATCTTATAGAAAGTGGTAATGTTATGTGATGCGGTTCACCTTACAGTCCACATTTTTACGTTATGATAGAATACTGTGTTCAAAGTGTATACAATCTATTAGAGTTGGATCAAACGACGGCAGATATTTAATTACATTATTTTATTGTTTCACATCAAGGAATTAGCGAGTTATTATTCGACGGTATACATTTTGAAAATTAAATCAGTCATCAGTGACCAAGATTTCCGGCTCCGGCTAAAATTAAATTCAAAGTTAGAAACTTCTCAATAAACTTAAAGTAAAAACACCAGCAATACATTTGTATAAATCAAATGTTCATAATTTAAATCTTTGGACGTGAGGACTTTAAGATATTTCACCTTTTAAATGATTGTGAAGTGAATTACCCTTTTAAAAATTTTTACTAGTTTAATATTTATAGCACTTATTTACCAATTACTAATGCATGATAAACTGGTGCTATTGTCAAAATATATTTAATTTTGAGTACGATAATGCCTATTTGCTACAGAGTACTATGTTCTTCTCGAAATGCCTCTTCAAGGTCAATATTTCAACATTGATAATTTGAAAGTAAAGTAATTAACATCCTCTTAACTGCCACTTAAATCATTGTTTCATGCCTTTTAAAATTTCTTGGGTATCCCAATATATTTTCCAAAAAATTTTCACCTCAACTTTTAAAGAGAATTTACAGATTTCCATCTATCTCTACAAATACCACACAATTTTCGTATCAATAACAGCAGGATTAGTTGCGCTGGCAACCCCCCCCCCCCATCCATGTTCCTGTTTGGAATATTCAACTGGGAATTATTATTCAGGAAATCGAAAATTGCCGCAATAAATATAACGAATCGTATTCATTGACATCCAAAATACTTGGCAAAATGTGATTTATTTTCTTCGTCTCTATTTTAGTATTGTTTAAACCAAAACGAAAATTGAACAGTATCTAATTTTTGTAGTAATAACTTACCACTACTGTTGCATAGTCAAAACAAAATTTCAATTAACTTAACTCTTACACTCCCAAAAATAAGGAGGTTGGATTGTTTCAATTTTTTAGCATTGTTTGGTAAGTATGGTTCATTTCACTGAATGCGTGTTTCATTCCAATTAACGAATGAAACCGATAAATGTTGCCATTAAAACATTAAATCGATTTTCTACGCTCCCCGCTTACAGATAAAAAGGGAACATCAACTACTTCACAGCAAAGCCATTTAAAAAATGTCACCGAAGCTCCGTTAATAAAGACGGAAATCCGTATGTATCCTAGGTCGTGACTGCGTTCACTCATTACGAATGAAGTTAGAAATTATTTATACGACTCGCACGATATCACTTTATTACAACAACGCCGGCATTTTTCATTTCCTTACAAAATTAAGAACCGCCGCCGTTCTGTTGGTAGACGATTTAACAAAATGCGTGTGTATATGTTGTGTGAAATATTTCTACCACAAAAAGCGGAGTTTCATTTGATTTAACGTCACCTTTTCCAGAGAAGGACAATGCATGTTACGAGCCCTAATATTTATATCTTCCCTTTCATCGCACTTTCAGCGAACACAGAAGTGCACTTTGTTAAAAGCAGCTTGTATAGGTAGGGTAGGTACTCGGGACATATTTTCTTTTCCAAAATGAAGAGTTGTTTTTACTGGAAAGCCAGAGAAACATTCACTAACATGACGAAGGTTTAGTGCCACGTTTCGTGTTATTTTTGCTTATAAAACCTTTGTAAAAGACGTTCTCCTCTAATCTTCTCTTAATCTTTTCGAATTCAGTATATAGGTTCACGAAATTGAAGCTTCTTTAAGGATGTGCTTCCTAATTTCTTATGGTCAGTATGTGATTTTTCGGTCTGTTCTTAATATGGTATTCAAAAATTCCATAACCTGTGGTTACTAAGTTATTAGTGAAATATTCATTCAAGTCTGTTCCTGACACAAAAATATCCCTAGCTTGACCCTTACATTAGTATTATTGATATAAATCTCAAAAATAAATTTATTTCAACTTTTACAAGTATTTTTTACCCACTGCTAGCCAATGCTACCTAATAATGATTCAATTTAATATCTGGAGTAGTATTGAAGTGTCCTTTTTGAAAGTGTTTCAGTTTCAATCTATTAATTGCTTAATAAAGTACAGTGATTCAAAATGATTTAGGATTATTCATTTGCATTTATCGGCACGTAATGAATTTCTGAGCCGTGCAGTAGGAAGGCATAGCTTCGTTGAGAAACATCAGCTTAGCACCTTGTGCGATATTGTCACAACTTCTCTAATTTTAGTGTAGTTGATGCTTCGAATTTTGACGTGGATAATTAAAATTGTCACACTGTTGATTTTATTACAGAGAATCTTTGACATTCTCCCATGTTCGAAAACATGGCGCTATTATTTTATATTCCCTCCTTTATAAGATCAATCATTTGTCTTATAAACCTCGCAACAATCATTCACCTTTCATTTTTTCCGTTATGTCCTTAAAGTACCGACCTGAGCACATCACCAACCCATTTATATCTTTCTTTCTTCTCCCATGTACATGCGGGTTTTCCGTTAGCATTCTCTCTCTTTCTCTCTCTCCCTCTCTCTCTCGCTCTCTCTGAATGCTGCGTCTCGTCATAAAAATCAACGAACAAAAGTGTGCGATGGTTAAGCTGGTCTGAGGTGTTGATAATTGTCCGGCTTGGAGCCGTCGATGTTTGTACTTATCAGCGTGTTTTTGGTTGAGAGAAACTGTAGGAAAAACGTCGAAAGCGATGACTGCTACAGTTTTTTACGTTTCGAGATCGAATGCCAGTGTTTTACGTCGATAAAATATGGAATGACGATGTAAATGGGATTTTAAAGGCTAGCTTCTCGGGTGGAAAACCATAGGAAATAAGGATATTCAAATCAAGGATGAGGATAAAGCCTGTCGTTTTGATAGACTCTTGAGTGGAGGAATGGGTAAAACTGAATTATTGCAATATGTGTTCGACATTAACATATAGAGTAGCTTTCTAGATATAAATAGTCTAATACAAAATTTGAATAGTTATGTAAGTTGATACTCATAGCAAGCGTTCGTAATAGACATTCGAATGTTGTGGATTGTAAAATTGTTGCTGAAGGAAGGAGGAAGTCCATCAAACTAACATAAAAAGCTGGTTTGAATATTAAACAGTTTCAGTTCGATTTCAGATTTAAGATGCGCGCTGTACGCTGTAAAGAAGGATAACGTTTTACCCAAGAAATTATTGATTTCGCCTAAGACCATAAATAGAAAAGACATATGTAGTGTTACAAGAAGGTCCAAGTCTAGCAACAATTTTTGTTCCTACATTACCTAGCCCGATTAAATTATTAGAGCTTTCATATATTAAACCTTACACATATAACTTTATATGACCTTAAACATATATATATATATTCTCTTTAATAGTATACTTCAAAATAAATTTTTTTGTTTCACCAAGACATTTTCAGTTACCAGATAATGAAAATTGAGCATGACAATGAAAATACTCACCAATTCACTATCATATATATTTCAGATATGAGTTGATGTGAACCATGATAAATTAAATGAAAAAATGCTTGTAAATTTTTGAAAAATTGGTGTAATGCAGCTACCACTTCTATAAACATGTAAGACGTAGGTCGTGATTCAAGTAAACGCTGACCGAGCGTTCATCTGAAGCCTCGAATGTTCCAAATAGGCTGAAACATTAAACATTTTATTGTATGAGATCAAACGTAGCAAAGAGTGTCAATCAATCAAAATTATACATATTCATTTTCACATTGTAGTCAAAGACTAGCACTAATAAGTCATACTGCTAAAAATAAAATTACATAATAATGGTACGAGTGCAATTTAGCTTATCATTTAACAAGGAATGGGATTTGATAGGATTAATAAATAACCATGTACGAGCTGAAAAGGAAATTAATAGTTTTTACATTAGTTGAAATGTTTACATAAGAAAAATATAAAATATTTTGCACTGCACTGGTGACTGCGCCAAAATATTGTTTTATTTTACCAAACAAAAATTGTGTTTAGCCTAATATTGAAATGAACCAACTAGATTATCACAAAATGCTTTCAACTGTCAACACAATAGTTACTACTACATTTGAGTACTATACTTCCTTTATATTATTTGTTAAGCGCATTACTACATCGTTCGATCAAACATATTGGGACACGTTTGTAAGAGTTAATTAAACTTGTAATTTATTCAAATTAATTGTCTTGAATTAACAAATGGTTGAAATCTCAACATATACTAAATATTACTAAAAGTTCACAGAATCTGAACTAGTTAAACTGATTTTGGTTCAGTTGTTGTTTTTCCGTAATTTCGTTTTAATATTTTAATTACTAACAATGGTGACAGCATTAAAAATCAAAAAGAATGCTTAATGGCTGTGATGTATGACAAAATTCAGTTTCAATTTAATTTTCCTGCATTTTTTTATAGTTATTTTCATCTCCTTCTCGTCTTTCAATGGGTATCGTCCTTCCATAATTTTTCTCGATTACAGTGCTCTACCAGCACAGTGACCATATGTGTTCTAGGCATATATTAATTTTTGATACGAGCACATTTTAACTGCTAACTATTGTCTTGTCAGATACTACTTAACTAGTGTGTGGATCCTTCTGCTGGAATAAATTAGGATAACGAGGTTCAAATCTAAAATTAAAGCAATGTATGGACTTTCTACACCTGTTCAACATTCCAGATAATCCTGCTAAAGTTACGTTCTATCAGTATCCCGGAGAGAGTGATTTGTATATTCTAAAACATGCTTGTTACCAACAAATTTTCAGATGCTTCCACTAAGCTAAAATATAATGTTGCACAATTCACATCTTAAAATATTCCTAGTTTAGTAATAAGTACCGCTACTGATTACGGTACTAAATTCTTATTTAGCATGTTTCAGGCACAAATGGGTTTTTATATACTTATCTCGAATGTTCTACGCCTCGGTTGTTTATTACCATCCCGTAAACGATACACTTCAGCGTACTACAAACTCGAGTTAACTCTACACCTGAGTCCTAGTTACTGATTAAATTATTCTGTCGATTGTTCCCTTAGGACATTTTAAAAAGTGGCATAATACATAATTTATATACTCACCAATTACTGAACTAATTACATTTAATACAGTTAGTTGATTAATATCGCATCATCAGTTCCTCATTTCGGTATTGATATTTAGGGTGTCCTATCTCCGAAATTCAAAATCTGTAAAGGAGACTATCGACAATCTAATATACCATTATTGTCTCTAGATGTCTTTTGCGAGTCTCAGTGATCTCTAGAATGGTCTGGATGTTCAATGCCCGACTCGAGTTGAACACAGTGAAGTTATATTTTACTTCACAATTATTTTTTAAAACAACTATCACGTTTTGGTACGCTGTTGGACTTCATCATTCGTTAATGTCTATATTCAAAATGTTGCCAAAAGTTCAACTATAATATAATTATCATAAATATTGAAATAAATAGTAGTATCGGAGTATTTCGTTAGCTCAAAAAGATTGAACACAGGATATCTGTATAAGTACACGGCAAACTCCGGGCAGTGTACAAGGGACCTCAAAGTAACTGCAGTGTATCATATGCTTCAGTGTATTTATAAAAATTATTATTATCGTTCTAAAATACTTACTTGTATTTCTTCAAGTTTAGAATTTTAATATCGATTCTATATTCTATCGATTAATAATTTTTGTTCTAAGATGACGAAGAGATTCGTCTTTTTTTCCAGAATTTTATTAAAAATAACTATCACCAACTGTAGAAAATTTTATTACATCAACGAGACTGTTGTAGGAAATGGTGAAGGTGCCACCACTGACTGCGTTAAGAAAATTTCCTTGAATTCAAACAAGGTTATGTTAGGATTACGACTGTTGCTACTTGCGTATAGTAAAAAATGTCACTACTGTTGACACTTTGAATATAGATACGCGTTCGTTACACATTCACAAGAATTAAAGTAAAATGTATGGTGTAGAAATGAAGGATAAAATCCCATTTTAAATGTCAAATTTGAATGGCTGTAATTCAAAGTTTAAAGACAATAAAAGACACATGGCACGTTGAAACATTGACAGCTTTCTAACTTTATTTTATGATGAGTTAGTAAGGAGTAGGTTATTTCCATCGATATCAAAATACAATAGGTGGAATCTGTCGGAATTAGAGGACAAATTATGGATGTAAGTGTATAATCACTCACGTGGAGGTGGATGCCACAGCTGAACAATTCACAGATACAATAAAGAAGACATGGTTGGCATTGAAGTAAACAAGATGGTAAATGGTAAAACAGACAATCACATCACAAAAGTATAATATAAACGCAAAGATATCATCACAGTGTGACATTTCCGTAGAATTCCACTAAATTAGAGAACACCTTTCAATCAGAGAATCCTTTAAACATTGTTTTAAGCTACACCCATTTCTATTTTGCACAATCACGGCAATCAGGAATGGAGCATGTTGTAGATGTCCAGTCCGATTACACCCGGAGAATTTGCTGTAAATCGTAATCTGCCACTGGGATTCTTTATTAATTTTACGTTCTCGTATCGAAATTATGAACTTCCCTATTTATCTCAAATTTCTGTCGGTTTGTAAAAATGTCAATTTTTGTTAATCTTCTGAATGTTTTCCTGCGAGGTTAGTAGAACAACTCGCATAAGAGATCTTATGAATCTTTTTTGGCTGATGTAAACGTCCTGTTTACGTCCTGTGAATAGTTTGATATTCCTCAGAATTCCCCAGTAGTGTACCTGTGCATATAACAGTACCACAGTAGGCCTTTCAATGTTAATATCTCTCTAAGATTTCCAGTCAGAAAGCAAAAGGAAGGTATTTTATTTTTTAATTCGTTTTAATTAATTAATTTCCGTTTAATTTTATAATCTATTTTGATTGCCAGTATTTTTATTGTGTTTGTCCTAGAAATGATATCGTTGCCAATTTCTAGGTTCAGTTCCATATTATTATGGTTTTGGAGAGTGTGGTATGTAATTTGTCTTTAAACTGTTCAAGGAAAGGGGGTTGCTGCAGAACTAATAAATTATTTCTGTCAGTGTGAAGTTACATTGTTTTTCAGGGACCAGTATTGCTAGGAATATTGTCTGCAAATCGATAACCAAAATATTATCGAGCTGACTATTATGTAGTGCTTTCACATAAATAATAAAAATATAGTTATAATACGATTCCTTGGGAGATTCCTACATTGGATAATATTGGTGTAGAATTCACCCCTTTTCTGATGAAATTTCCATCAATGTGTCGTATTTTCGTAAAAAAAAAATCGGTCATGAAAGAATTTATTGATTGGTAATAAATAGCAAATGATTATGAAGAACGCCGTCGAACGCTCCACTAATATTACAGAATATTCCTGCTGTGTTGTAACCATTCTCTAGGCTACTCACCAATTCCGCAAGTGCACACAAGTGCTGCTTGTATTAATTTACAGGACGGAAAGCCCTGTTGAGGTTCGGTCAATATTTTATTTTTATTTTAAAATGTTTATAATCTGTCAAAAAGACAAGATTTAAAAATTTTACGGAGACTTAGTAAGCGCAACAGGTTTATAATTGTTAATATTTTTCTTGTTGTTTTATTTTGTGTATTGGTATAACGCCACTGATTTTCAGAGCTGAGGGAAACTTGCCACGTTTAAACGATAAATTGATCAGAAGTGACAGGTTTAATTGTCTACTACTTAGTTGTCGTTCTTCAATTTATTTTTTACATTCGACGTTTTAACAATAGGTGTACTATTTAATATCCACAAACGGGCTAAGAAATAAAGAAGAGACCTTATATAGTTAAATGGAGTATCAAAAGGGATATTCTTTTTTATTTGACGTGGGGCCTGTTTGAAGAAATTCGACAAGAAGTTTGCAATTTCTTCCGCATCAGACGACGTATTACCAGGTGTAGTTTTCAGAATAGTATTAGATTCGAAGCATATTTTTTGTGTGTTGGTTATGTCCCTGGTGTCCGTCCATGCCGTCTTGAGCTGGTTGTTAGATCTCGTCATAACGTTTTGATAAGATTGACTGTTCGACATTAGTTTAAAGAGCTTTGTTAGGAATTTTTATATGAGTTTCTTAGTGGAGGGCACCGTTTACGCGTCCTGCGCAGATCCTTGAAATTATTTCTAGAACTTTTGATCATTTGTTTTGTGTGCACTTAAAAAAAGAAAAGTATATTCAAATGATATAAAAAGTTTTGATGGTAGTAATTAAATGCTCTTTCAATAGTTTTTGGTTGAAATAGATGTTCCAATCCTCACTGAAAATATCTGTCGATTTAGTAGAATTTGAACAATGTATACCAGTGGTTGGTTGCGATTCTTTGTTTGTTGGATTGTATGTGGCTAAATGGTCATATAGTTCGTGGCAGTGGAAAGGGCAATTTAATAAGTAGGGTTAATAATAGGCTTATTGCACCTACTGGAGTAAAATGCTATTTTATTGAACATATAATAAAGTAAGCTTGATATTTAGATTTTTCACTAAGCAAATTTTTAGGTTTGCTTTGACTGATACATAACAGCCATAATTTTATCTGTTATCAGATGTATTCTTCCTGTTTATTAATGTTGTTACGATTGTATTAAAATTATTAATATTAAAATAAGTGAAAGAAAAGTTATTTGAACCCATATAAATATCAGTATAATCAATCCAATGTTTTTGACACATCAATAAAAGTGAGGATACTTTAACATTACCTATCTAAAATTTAGAACATGTGCTACAAGAGGAAACATTCAGTATCTCACGGTTGTTTTGAGAGATAAATGACTGCAAAAAATGCATATTGTTATGATACTATTAGAAAGAAAGACGTCTTATTTATAATCAATATCTATTCAGAATTATATTTAAGACACTTTACAAACGTCAAATATCCGATATCATATATATTTCACGCTTCATCTTCTAAAGTTGTTTCTCGTTTTGGGATAGGGTAATCGTTTCTTAACGATTTAGCAAAATTGGGTTCAACACGAGGGTACACATATTCAATATTGCCTCACATATGTTCAAACACCACCCTAACCATCGCACCCTTGATCATTCGTTCCTCGATTTCTCCCCACATGTTTTTTCGGTAAGCCAACCAAGCCCAAAGTCAAAAGACCCCACCTGCAAGGTGGGCGTGAGAATACATTTGGCTTTTGGTCGTCAGTTCGGTTCCCTTACAGCGCGGATGGGAATTTCGAGGTGACCTTGGCCACCAAGGCCACGATCTATCACCAGGGCCTCGTCGAGTGGAAGCCGCCGGCCATTTACAAGAGCTCGTGCGAGATCGACGTCGAGTACTTTCCTTTCGACGAGCAGACATGCGTACTTAAGTTTGGTAGTTGGACTTACGACGGATTCAAGGTAAGGATAAGCATGAGCGATGAGCGACAGGCTGCGTCTAGGTTTCGGTGACACGTGCCCCTGACCTGACGCGTCGGCCGAAAAAATTTTGGGAAAAAGAGGCCTAAACAGCTGCAAACTTCTGAGGTTTATGGACGTAGAAGGGACGCCCTTTGAATTTTTTCAATCTAAAATAAATTGGTATCATTGTTATTGTAGTTGTCCGTGAAGTATCGAGAATATAACTTTATCGGGCTATAT
Source organism: Cryptocephalus primarius (assembly GCA_963576515.1). Taxonomy (NCBI): domain Eukaryota; kingdom Metazoa; phylum Arthropoda; class Insecta; order Coleoptera; family Chrysomelidae; genus Cryptocephalus; species Cryptocephalus primarius. The sequence goes on from OY754950.1 coordinate 9,241,618, forward strand.
GTGAAAAAATGGTTAGCGTTTCATGATATTTATTTAATTTAAAAAAATTGGAAAACTTTGTCACAAGAACTGTTATCGTTAAGACATCAAAGGAAACCTAAAAGCTTTAACAAAATATTCAGATTCTTTTCCATTTCGTTCTTAAGGTTAAGGTGTTTTTCATGGAACAGCATTAATAATATCAATCAATTTCTAAAATATTCTAGGAATCTTATTCACTGAAAAATTTTGAAGAGCTTCCAACAATGTAAAAAATATCTCAATGGATGTACTGAACTTTGTCTTTGGTTAAAGTTATTTAATCATCACCCTTAATTGACAGCAAATGTCCTTCCAATTAGAAGTAGAACGGTGACCCCGCGGCTTTGTGGATTTCACTTCAACAGTTTGTTCCAACATCAAAAGTTACCTTTTCGTATCAAATCTCAGACTTTTAGGTGGTTACCTAGGTTAGGTGACCTAAATATTGCGTAATTACTAGTTTTTGGTTACTGTTTAATCTCCTTTGTGCATTAAAACCATATTTGTTGAGGTGTAGCATGAATGTGCGTAAACTAAGGGCGCATGTAAATTTTTTTAATTTTTTTTGCAGAAAAACCAAATTTTTTTAATTTTCCAACTCAAATTATGTTTCAAAAACTTAATATACTAAAAGTATACCAAACACAATACTGAAAATGGTATATATTATGTATTATATTGTCGTTTATCATCATGAATTTTTCAGAATTTTAGGAATGGTGGAAAATAGACCAAAATTTAAAAACCGTTTTTTGTTTTGATTTTTTTTCCTTCAACTTTTTCCCAGAAAACTTGTAAACAAACAATTTCACTTCACTTCTTTTCACTAAAATTGGCATAAAGAATATCTACATATTGCTTTGGAGCTATGGAACCTTATAACGGAATACTATGGTTCGACTTTTTATCGCTTTTTCCTTGACTGTGTCCGTCTAATACTAAGATATACTTTAAAAAAGATCAATTTTTCATGTGCATGCTTCTTAATGATGCAACTGCAATGTATGTATTATGAAAAACGAAATGAACCTAACAATATCAAAAAGAAAATAGACACCTTCTTTACTTGGATACTTTCAATTTCGAACATCGATTGTAACAATTATTGTTTAAATTTCAATGAACCAAACCTGAAAATGATTTATAACCTCAGATGTAAACTGTATTTGATAAAATATTTGTATACAAATATTTGTATGATCGAATACATCGAGTGTACATGAATGCCGAACTTTTGAATCTTTTCCCTGTTTTCTGTTTTTCCCTATGTTAACTCAACATGCCTGTAATGATATAAGGTAATAAAATAACATCGAATACTAATATTATCGGAACAGAGCGAGCTGCTCATCAGCAAATATCGTGCTGCGCTAATAATCTTTATTCCTTAATACGAAACAATGGTCGCATTCCATACATTAAAAGAAATAGAATAATGTTGATATTTTAATATTCAGACTTTTTCCAGATTTTTAATATAAATACATCAATAAAGATTATTTAAGTTAGTTTACTACAATATATTGTATTATTTAAAATTTTATTCTAATATTACTTTATGCAGGTTTGCTGAAAATTTTGCAAGAAAATTTTTTGTGGCATATTGCAGGAGTTAATAACAAAAAATTGTGTTCCAAGGTTTCGACAAGTATTTTTCCAATATATAATGTATGTATGGTATTTTTATCAAATGGTTTAATTTTATTCATATCACAGCAAACTTTGAATATTAGGTCAATTTTTTGAAACCTTAGAACTAACTACCGTGGGTTTAACAAGAATGGTGTTTTAAACGAATTTATGACATGAAATTATTAGAAATCCTAAGATACCCACTTTTTAATATACAAATAAAATCTCAAGTTCTTTTATAAGATGAGTTTTATTCATCTTTAAGACCGAGCACTGGTGATTCTTATTAGCAAATCCATCCGTTTATTTAGCAATTTGATTCCTGACACAAGTAGAAATACAAAAATATTTAAATATAATTCCCGTTATTAATACAGATAGTGACAAAAACTAAACTATTTAGAATTTCTGATAAACTATTCGGCTATTGTAACAAACTCATTAAAACAATTTTGAATTCGAATCATTCTTTTTACTATTCAATCCAGTTGAGTGATCAATTTATTTTTAAATTAATTTTTCATTACTTAATTTTATGAGATCTGGAGATATGTTTGATTACTTTTTATTTTATGAAAAACGCCTCAAATTAATCAGGAGGATTACAAGTAGTAAATTTTTTATTTCTGGCGAGTATTCCGAGAAAAGTGCTCAAAAATAATAAAACAGTGTGGTTCTCCAGGTGTTATCCTATAGTCCAACATTCTTAAAGCTCTCAGAGAATTCGTCCAGATACATAATTCTAAAATACATTTTGTACTTTTTTCTAATAGTAATAGGTTTAGCATCTTTTTCAAAATACGTATGTTGACGAAAAAATGAAGAAAAGACTGGCAAAAATTGATTTTTAATGGACCGTTCCGCGTTCCTCATTAACTGTTGTCTTGCCTGTCTGTGTGTTTTCTTGACAACGTTGTTTAAGCAGTACATTACGAACTATATCCATTAACATATGATAATTTTTATAGCATCTCATGCAATAAACAGACAGAAACAAGGAAAAATCGATAAAAAATCGATTTTTATGTACCGTTCCATGTTCCATCATTCCAAAGCACATTATCATACATGATATTCTTTTGTTTTATAAGTTTTTGAAAATTTTCGAACATTAGAGAAATTTGGTTTTTCCGCCAAAGTATTTAAAAATTTTACGTGCACCGTTGATTGCCACACATATATATTAAACCTCACTATGTTGGAATGCACCCTAGATATTTAAAAACTAAAAATTAATTAATACACAGTATCTAGGTCATGTGACCTACGATGGCACCGTGAATCATTTTCGGCGCGTAAGGGGTGAGAAAACAACACTCACGCAGCATATCTTCCTTTTCTATTTGGCTTTTCTTGAAACAAAATAACGGCATATTTAAAACTTATGGTAAGTAATATGTGATACATCCAAGAACCTATCAGTGCAGATAGGACATATTACACTGCTGGAGATAATTTGTTTAAAACTGTCAATCACATAAACTAGTGATTTATAAGGAAGTAACTACTTAAGAAATTGTAAGTCAAATATGTCGAGCTATCGATGGATAGAGAATTAATATATAACACTTTGCTCGACGGAGACCCGGAATATTTTCTATTCTGTGAGATCGATTTAACATTTAGATCGTGTAGTTCAACGCAAAATTATATTCGTATATTTTAGGTACAAGGTTATAAACACTAGTTTTACTCTTTCACATGGCTAATTTATCAAACTAACATAAAAATATGTAGAGATGGACAAGGGACAGCACAAAAAGTCAGAACACTACGCATTGAAGTATATTGAATACGAAAATATTGAGAACATGTGGTAACGACTTTTGGTCTCGAAAACAATTGTGTGTAATTAAAAAGGAATTAAGTAACGTATTTAATTATGCCACATTTTTCGATAATGCATGTCCAACGAATATATTTTTAGGCCTTCAAATATTGCCCATTATATTCAACGTCAAATTAGTAAATACGGTAACACACAAACTTGGGAATTCCCGTTTATGTACGATCCGTTTATGTACGCCGTTCCAAATTTCTCAAAATTGTATAAAAATATAGGGAACATAACTTAATCGCCTATTTATTGGTTTGTAGTAAAACGAAATTATCTAAAAATGTCGATATTTTCGTTACGTTCGTTTGCATCGTTTTGATTTCAGCAAATTACCTAATATAACCATTTATAGGATCAGTGGATGATTTTAGACGAATTCAAATTTTCGGTACATTCAAATTTTTGATCGTACTCTCTCTTAATTCTGATAATTCAAAAGCCTCATACAGCTATGTAATAGATTATTGCGTTATTGGAAAACGTTATATTTCAAAAATTTCAATTGAATTTTTAATTATCAGTTTAATAATTTTAATCCAGGGGATTATAATAAAATAGTTATTACATGTGAATTTTGACGATAAAATTTATTATCGTCAACAATGGCAAGCAGCTTAGAAACCTACATCATTTGTTTTCAAACTTTTAATAGAAAAACTCAAATTCATACTTACAACAACGCAATAAAAAGTATGTAAAACACGTGTGTGAAACACAATAGAAACAATTTTTCAGCAATATCTAGGGTAGCATGCTTTTCTACGCTACTTTACTAAACCGAGGTTATTGGGTTATTGTATTTTTATGATTTATAAATTTTATTAGAAGTTTTAGAAAAAATTTTTCCAAAATAACCCATGAACTAACTAAGCTGCTACCTCAGGCTATTAAGGTATTTTTTCTAATTGGCAAATGTAATTTGTAATATATTTTTGCAATTTGCGCTAAAAAACTTTCTAGGAAACTAGCAGTAAATAGCACCTTACCACGCTTTAGAATTTAGAAACTAGGCCAGATAACTTATTTCGTTGTTTTCATTGGAATAAAAAAATGTTATCTTCCCTGAGATCTCTTCTTTGGGCCCCTTAAGTTTCTTTGTTAATAGTACAATGTTTTCCATCAAATCATCTTAACATTTCACTGTTAAAAAGAACTGTGGTTATGTTTTGTTGAATTCGTTGATTTCTATCACATGATGACTACGATATGATTTATATGATACACACAATATATCTGGAATATAATTAAAAGACGTTATAAGCTTGATAAAATTCATTTTATAAAATGTTATTTTGCCACGATAAAGTCGTACATGGCCTAATCCAAATGGATTCTACGAACGAAATATGGATTATAAACCCTTGAAACCTGGAAGCCTTATGGAACCTTTGTTTTTTCATTTTTTCAACATAAAATTTGAGGGTCTGTGACGATATGTCAAATTTAAATCCTGTGAGCGTTATTTCGATCATGAAACTGCATATTTTCTTTAAACTCTTAAACTCTTCTTAAACTCGTCATTTTTCTCAAATTTTCTCATGGAAATTTTTTCCCAAAGTGTCGGGACGAACATCTACTTGCGTTGTATTGATTTGTAACGATTCTTTTACTCATTTCTACACTGAGAAATTATTTACCAGTGTTATAGTTATCTAATAAATACAAACGACGTGGGTTCATATGACATGTCGCATATGGCGCTTAAACGTGTAAAATCATTTCTGAAAAAACGAACTTTCTCAAATTTGCCCATTCAGCTCAGAAATGTTTCAATCAATGAGAATTTTAAAAAAGTTGGTAAAATATAGTAAATTTTGCTACATTTAGAAAGAAAGAAATACGTTTGCATAGGATGGTTTAGGTTACAATGAGGGGTATTTTAAGAAAATATGCAATATTTATTCGGTGTATCACGATTTGAATTTTCACATGACACCACAGAGTTTATACAACACGAGTCTTATACAATTAGATTAAGTTCATTCCGATATTTAAAAAAAACGAGAGCGATCGATTTTTTCTTGCTCGTTGAATTTATTTATATTATTGGGTCATAAAGTACGTGTCTCGTATTATTACAATAGTTATCATCCTTAGATCTCTTGATCATCTTTGTAACCAGGCACATCTATTAGTCAGTAACAGTCAGATACAAAAAAGTGATAGGTAGTTTCTCAAAGTTAGCTAATATAACAATCTAGAACTCAATCCGTCAAAGGAAATATTTAGGATAATCGTACATAAAACTTTCATGCTATCATCATATTGCTAGTAAATAAATACCTTTATCTGTTTTAATGTATGCATATTTAGACTATAATACATTGAAAATTCAGGTTGCACTTCGTTTATTACAGTTTTTTCTTAAGTTTTTGAATACTTACCGTTGACTTAATTATAAATATACATTTTCATAAAAAATTGTGTTCATAAGTAATAATGCTGAATTACAATATGTTTGTTAAGTGAATTGTTTTCTAAAAATTTAAAAATAGCAACAGTGGTACCAGTTTCAGCTTGTGTAACTGTTCGACGGGGAGATCATATTATGGAGGTGATTTATATCCCAACATTTTTCAAGGTTTTTCAAAACTTTAGACGACAGAAGAAGCAAGGAACTTTAGGCCCGCACCATTTGCACTTTAATTAAATTTTAATAATGAATATCTTTAACGACGAATACTTGCAAACGACATTTTAAAATGAATGTTACTGTGCTATACTTCAGGTAAGAATTTAGAAAATGACGACTATTACATTAAGAAAAGTTTTGTTCCGAATCCTAACGTGCCGGGCAAAGTGGTCGTGGTCATTTAATATTTTTGAAGCCCATGTACTTACAACTATCAGATCAGGCTTTCGTTAGTGTGGCCTTTCCCAAGCCTGTACATCAATTTCTATATCTTAATAATTGAGCCACAAACTGAAAAACCATTAATTATAAAACATTAACATAGCTAATTTTATTTTTTGTTAAGGTTATAATAATGTCTTCATATATAAACTTGTCCGATATTATTCCTAAACCCCAGAAGTTTGAGCTGGACACTTTCTAAGGCACCCTCGATTTTATCCCGTTTATTCAGCCGACGAAGGTCTTTAGTGTCCCCCTTGCGCTGCATACGAAAAAGCAAAGTTTAGCAAATCTCCTTCGGGTGCAAATCTCTAATACCGAACTCTGCACCTCTATTCGGTTCTACCGTACTCCTTGGCGGCGGTCTTTTTGATGATGGCTTTAAGGAGGAGGAGATTACGATTTATGGGCCCTTTTGTGTTTGCAACTGCGAATAAATTTTGTATATTGCCCAAATAAAGGTAAAATTAGACTTGCTCGGAGCTCAGAATTTTTTTAGGCGACAGTGCTAGATTTCATCTCGAGAGAGACGAATTTTGTTACGATGGGATAATTTGAGCCTGAAATTTGCTTGAACGGGCTTCTCTTATTTAAATTAAGAAATATTTTCGAAGCAGTGGGAACTATTACCAGAAAAAAATTTTGAAAGAAAACCTCATTGGAAGATTTTGTTAGTGAGTGCATGATCGTTTTCTACCCTTTACTTAGTTGCTCACAGCTGTGGCGCTGCTGGAATATAATTTTTTACAGAAGCTATAATAGCCACAGTTAAATTACTTTAAATTTTATAGAGCAGTTAATATATATATATATATATATATATATATATATATATATATATATATATATATATTATATGTATAATATAATATATACAATATATACATTATACATTGTATGTATATACAATATACAATATATATATATACATAATATATATGTAATATATAATATGTATATACATATATATATATATATATAGTACATATGCAGTTATTATATCAGCATTAGTACTAGCATTGCATTCATTTAAAAGCACCCACTTGTTTTAGAAACGTTCCTTTTGTTTATAAGTCCATTCGTGCTATGCTGAAAAGGTGTAAAATTCAACATATTTATTGGAAAATCAAATTTGACTGTCAGATTTACGTACACAGCTCTTTTGCATGAAAGAAATTTATCTTCATTTCGAATATAACGCTATAAAATTTAAATCGATATCTTTATGCCTTTTATGCTTTATATCTTTATGCATATATCTATGGAGAGCGACATTTTAAAACACTGTATGTACAATAAACGAAATTTATCTCAATTGTTATAATTTTATACGTACACGAGTGTAAACATATTTAGTTCGATTAGATATCCAGCACATGGCCGGATAGCAATTACTTGCTATATTCTCCGTTTATTTTCAACGTTAGGTCTCATATTCAGTACTATTATTTTGACAAATAAACACTCCATATTTCTCTCTTCTCTTTTATAGTAACAATGAAAGCATAAACAATATAGCCCATAACCCCTGATTAAAAAGCTCTCAACGGCTGTTAAATTTTTACAATCTACGTGACATGAATACACGACAGCCATCTTTATTGCTTTACGCCATAAATTTTACGCACACAAAAATCCGAGATTTTGCCACTTTTTCCAATGCAGCGTGAGGGAGGAATTTTTATGTTATCACCTTTTAGAATGTTCCCACACCCCATTTTAGAAGAGCAAATCGTAGCTTAAAATGATGATTAAGTTAATATGTGGAATGTTACCATAGCTTAGGAAATATATAGGGTGGTAACTATGTTTTAGTTCCTCGTGGGTTTCTCTGTACACCCTATATATTTATCAACGAGACTTGACAATAAAAATTCAAGTTTCGTTCTATGACGAAATTTTCCTTTCAGGTTCGAAACCTTTTCTGCCAAAACACCTCCAACTTTTTTTATTTCCGAGTTCGGATTAGAAATGTGTAAATCATTTGGGTGTGTTTCTGGCATGAAAAATTTAAGATGTGTGGTGAACTTCCACAAAGGACCAGAACTGGCCTTCAAACTACACCTAATGTGGAGAAATGCTGGTTCTGGTGCGATCGTCGATGTTTACTTATGAAAAGTCCCCGAGGACAAAACTAGGACATCGGCGCTACAAACTCGAATTGATGTCGAAAGCAATACACACAAATTCTGTTTTCAAAACTGCCATACCGAATAAATTTCAAAAAACATTTATAGGGATTGTATATTTTGGTATATATCTTTAGATAAATAAGTAGACAAATAAATTACTTCACCGATTCAGTAAAAGTTTATATAGTATCCAATAATTAGTCTTCAATTTACTTGAAAATTTATAAGAAAAATATTTTATATATCAAGACCTTGTATGCAAATAGGCATTTATGAATTGGTAATTGAGTTGAAATTTCTTAATGTTATTTTGGACAAACGAATGACGTTTCCACGTTTCACTGGGTACGCTCGAATGTTACTTGGGCGCTGAAAAGACCGACAAAAGTTTCTTTGCAATTTTCCTCCCAATTAAAAGAAAGAATATTACTATTTTCAAGGTAATATTTTATATTAATATTTCCAGGATTAAAGGAATGCAAATTAAATAAAACGATCTGTGTGCATAAGATCTTCATTTTATAAACTTTTGAGTTCACCACGAAAGTTTATATATAGGTATTATACGATTACGCAGAAAAATTGGATTAGATTTAGTATTTCAGTAGTTTTTTAACATTTAAGGTGGAGTACATTAATCGATCATCGAACACGATCATGTAGATGACAAATCTGCAACTTAAAATTTTCTAAATGTTACCACCCCCTCGATACTTCCAAATTATAAAATACAATTTTCTTGAAGCAAAATTATGATGAATAGAGTTAAAAATCACAGTTAAGACAAAATAAAATTTTCACTGCGTGTCACACATCTACGGAATGTCTATAAACTATCATCAGGTCATGAAGTTTTTGGGAAATTTGTGCTAAAAATGGAAACCTATATTATATCTAAACTGCTGATATGTTCGTAAAGGAGTGACTAAGGAGATCCTGTAAGTGTAAATTGTATCGCATAATTAACGAAATATGGTATATAAAAGATACACACTGTGCAGTTTCATGAAAAATAAATGAATTAGTTTTCAAAATGTGCATATTATGCAATTGGATAAGTTAGTTAATTATAATTCGAAACTTTAAAATATATATAAAATAGTGTAATACAAAAAATAGTAAACGTGATTAATTATCCTATGCTAAACGTTACATTTTTTGTCAGAAGTGGGACCTACGTAAGCTGGGTACCTAGAGGGTTTTCGTTCTTGTAATAATTCTATCTGTTATATTTCAGAAGATGCAATAGAATAACGATATTTAGGAATATCATGTTGATGATTTTGCTGATATATAAACTTCCTTGTATAAGCTCGTTTGTCCACCGTGCCATTAATTAACGAATATATGTGGATTTGTTATTCATTATTGCTATTCATTATATACGGTGTAGGCTCACGGTGTAGGCGTATATGATTGTGTGTATTGCTAAAAAAATACTCTCCGAAAGCCGACCAAGGTTTTTCTTTGCAGCGCCGATGGTAACTACGAGGTAACACTAATGACTAAGGCCACGGTATACAACACGGGGCTCGTTGTGTGGCAGCCGCCCGCAGTTTATAAGTCCTCTTGCGCTATAGATGTTGAATTTTTCCCCTACGATGTGCAGACGTGCGTTTTGAAGCTAGGATCTTGGACGTACGATGGGTTTAAGGTTCGATGATCGCTCGAATCGCGTAAAAATTTACTATATATATTCCATATACATATATAGCCTCTTCTGTACGCAGCAAGTGTTCGCCATTTTTTTTGTTTTCGTTTTTTCCGATTTTGATTTTTGATCGTTTTTTGGCACGTCCAGTTTACGCCGAACACCGAAACTCGCGAAAAACATTAGGAAGTAAAAATAGAAATTCTGTACTCTACAAGCCCGGTTCTTTCGAGATGTTTTAGTTAAACAAAATCTATAGAGCCACAAAAAACTTTGATTGTATTAATTTAGTCATAACATTATTTAATGATAGAAAGTGTTTATTTCTTAACATGACTTTGGTTTCATTTTCGACCAGTGTCATGTTGAAGCTTCAGCGCTTCAATCTTTTATTCAATTTAATTCTTCTAATAATTTTCATTTATTTAAATTAATTCGCCCGTAATAAAAGTTTTCCAAACGAATATAAATTTAAACATAATTTACAGCAATCCAGAACAAGTAAGGCATTACAAATCTATTGTGGTTTTATTTGTTTTACTCAACGAAGTGAAATTGTCATTGGAGACAATTAATGAATTAAACACGTAAACGAATATCTCGACATTGGGATCTAGACAATGAAAAAAGGAAATTATTCAGGTGTAATTAAGTAATGAACGGAGCAAAGCGGAATACAAATAGTGGTCGAATAGTTATATGACAACTAAAAAATTGCTAACCAGTTTATTGGAACGAGGGAATAACTGTAAAATTAGTAGTTGTTGAGATTAATTATTTCAATTTTTTTATAAGGATTTATCATCTATTTTCAATAAATTATGGATTTGAAATTTTCTCTATATTGAAGATAAATGCAGGTATTACGTTTTATTTTTCAATATTGTAAAAAATCCGTTTTCTATTAAGATTACAGTCCACTCCCTGCTGGAAAACTAAATAAGAGTTAGAAATTACAGATCGTTTGTCAAGTTTGATAGTAAACATAATTATTTATACTACTTAAGGGATTATTGAAAAATATCGTATTTCCATTTAAAAAAAGGCACAATTTATTTAGTTCGATTTCAAGATTAAATTTATTACCAAACTAAAATAATGAATTTTACCATTATTACATTATTTATTCAATGAATTATCCGCCTTTACGCCTTCACTAGTTCAGCCGTAAGTTATTTTCCTTTATGTAGTAAAGGCAGCTCATGCCTCCTCACGTGAAATAAAATTATTTAGATTCTATTACCTTGTTTCTCTAACGAGTGACGAAATATGTTGGAGGATTCTACCTTATGTGGTCTAACCGCTGGGATCGATAATTCACATCTAATATTGAGTTAGACAGAACCGTCCTCGTAGAGTAAATAGAACTTAGAACTTTGTAAGGGTTCCAACCTTTTGATCAATTTGAGAGCTCAACCTAATTAGCATTAACTAAGTTTGGCAACTGCCGAAACCTTAATCCACTTGGAAGTGTATTTGTTCATGGCACCCTGTGTGTTGTTAAAACAATGTGTACGGAATTTGTGCTTCAAATATGTAAGTTTAAAATGATTTGGGCTTTTCTCAACTTTGAGGTTAAACCATAACTTTAAATAATTTTTCTTAATACAACATATTCACATCAAGCGAGTTTGTTTAAATTTTACGAAAAACAAAAAGCAATTTTGAAAATTTGGTTGACATTACTGAGAACCTGAATTTTATAGCTGAGCGTTAATTACGAACAAATTTTCGCTTTAAAATTTCTTTCGGCTTTTCGAAAATAAAAGTATTCTGTGCAATAAATTCATTGGGCCTTCAACCTTATATTTAAATCAGAAATTTTAAAAGAGCATCATGTCTTCTTTAAGAAATAAAACACATATACATATAACTATTATAAATCAGATAATTCAGGAAATTTTATAACCGTATCATGTGTTTTCCAAGAATTAAATTAGTATGATAAATCAGGATTGTATATAAAATTCCTGATTTGTATTGATTCCAAATAATGATTGTGATAAAAGTTATACTCGTATTGGTCAAACATCTAGAAAATTTAAAAGTTGAATTATTTCACATAAAAGTGATTTTATGTAAAGTACTTTGAAGTAAAAGCAAAAATTAAACACAATAGAGGTTTTGAAATTACGAAAGTTCTAATTACGGAAAGAAGTCAATATAGCAGAACCTTTTTAGAAGTGATTTATAGAAGTAATGAGTTACTATGAATAAAGGATCTGACCTACACATCTCAAACTCAATTAACAATCATATTCTCGAAGTAGAAAATACCATAAAAAACCATAAATAGCTGTTAGACTCACACTTATGTAATCGTATGTTGATTTCTCTATTCTTTTTATTCATCTGCTAAATCGTTATACTCATACTTAACAACAATAAAAAATGAAAACTGGTTAATGAAAATAATAAAAATTAGGATGTTTTTATTACTTTGGTGAGATTGGGGTAGTCTACAGAGAAACGGGTTACTCTTCACTAATACCAGTGGACTACTCCGAAGAGTATGACATAAATGATTCTCAGACACTCAGACTCTCTCCTCCTCATATACCTTATAAAGTTTACGATTGGTGGACGAGGCTCCATTGACGTCGATTCTGTGTTCCGACAGATTTGTATATCCCATTCTTCTTGTGGATTTGGAGAACATCATGATAGTTCTCGAGCAAGGGCACTAACTGGTTTCACATTAAGGATGAGAATACAGAAAACCACAATGAAGGATAGGAATAATGAACTGGGGGTAGCTCATCTGGTGAAAAATTATAACAGCTAAGAAAGTATGAGTTTATTATTGGTTACACAAAATAGGTACAGTAAAGTAAATGCAACAGTACAAGGTAATGTTCACAATTGTTGTCAATTGTCAATTGTCAATTGTCAATGTTACTTGTCGCAGGAGGAACAGACGGTGAGGTGGAGTCTGATGCATCTGATGAAGATAAGTGGTGGCCCTATTCATTTATTCCGCAGTATTTACAAAGACAAAAGTGTTAATTCTGTGACTTAAAGTCATTGAATTGCAACTACTAATCAAATATTAGATCGGTCAACTAATGTTGTTAATTAATGTATTATATTCAGTTAATAATTGGAAGTCAGCATATTCAGTTCTTTGAACAATTTTGTAGTTCGACGTACAGTCTTTATACAGTATAGGGAGTTAATCTAGGTGAACTGATTATGGATCAATATTAGAGATAGAATATAGAGAAATTTGGCGACCCTAGACTCTTTTCCATATTCACTTTTCCTGATGTTCAAAGGTTGATCACATTTGGATTTGGACAATGTCTCAATATTAAATACCAACGGGCAGCCAAAAAGGTAGGCGAAATTTTTCACTTCGTCAAAACGGCCCAACGCGATCTAATTTAAATGTAAGCATAGTTGGTTTACTGGGTAGAAAATACCGAACACTAACTAACCTTGCTTATACTGTTTTGCAAAAATTTTTTTAAGAATACACTAACTTAAACTATTTTAGTCAACATGCGTACTCCAAAATCCCACCTCGACTTTCTCAAAAACAAACAAAACATGCTTAATAGTGAATAATCGAATACACAGTTAATCAAAGTAAAGGGGACAGTTTAGTTTGGAGGTGCAAGAAATTCTACTAACTGCCGAACTAAGGTTGAAACTGCCGATGTGGAATACATCCGTCTGTGTGAAAATTGTCACCTTTATTGCACAGAAAATAATCTAAATTAAATCCGTCATGTGCTTTTTTATTGTTATGTAAAATTTTGTTATGATTTAGAGCACTTTTTTCATGAAATTTTGGTACCCATTTTCTATAGCTCAACGACCAGTTGTTGCTCTAGTACTTGTGTAAAGCTATCAAATGATCAAAAGTAAAATGTTTTACTTTTGCCTTTATTAGAGCCACCACCATATGGGCTACCCCCTAAAATCGCACACTATTTGCAACAATTGCTTGTGAACTCCAAGGTGTTTAAAAAAGAATCAGTGAAAAATCTTTTGAATTTTTGCAAACCTCCCCCCCTCTCCCCGAAAAATCGGGGTAGGTAATGTGCAATCCGACATTTTTTTATAAGCTTTTCTATAGCATGAACTTTCATATTTTTAATTGGCAGATACATTGTTGAAATATTGAAAATTCCCTTATAATTGTACCTTTCATTTTCACCTTTTCCACCTGTAGAAACCTCTAAACATTTTTTTAGATTACTATTTTAGTACCATTATTTTGGTTTTATCACATGGCAGACAAGAAATGAATGTTGAAAAACCCATAAGTTTAAAATCAATTCCCATTTTCCCGTTATTGGGGTCGAGATCTCTCTTACTTTCATCAATACTTTTCAAGTTTACCCCTTCTCACAACGACAAAAAAAATTATTATGTTTAATTTGTCGCTAATTCTCAGTCTATATTATGCAATGTAATATACTTAAATATACTTAAAAATATTTTCAGCCACTTTTTACAAATTTTAATTCATTCTTCACTTTTCGCAGTCAATTCACTAAGAAGTAAGGTTACAAGTGATATCCTTTCTTTAAATTTCAACTTCACTGGTATGGATTGCCGTTTATCATCCATTAGCATTCATCATTTTTCCGAGAGTACGTTTTTACCACATTCTCTCGGTGGAGGATTTCCTGTAGCACTGTTAGAGTTTTATGTTTCATCGTCGTTTCACTTATTAAATCATCGCCGTATAATTTTTAATGAAACTTTCAGGAAATACCACAGAGATCTTACAGAGATTTTAAATAATGGGAATATCTTAAGAAGATTCAATAAGATTGGGTTTAGCGAGCGAGTTAAAATTTGGACTCGGAGTGGACAAATCGGCTGAGAAATCGAAAATTCAAGAGGTTTATTCAAACATTGGCAAGTAAACTGTGTAAATCGTTGAATTGTCAATTATAGCAGTGTCCACTAAAAGAGGTCAATCCGGTAACAATACATTCTTTAAGCAAAAATAGTATAACTATTATAATGTCGTTTTTTACTTTAGATTTTCATGTTCGATACAGTTCATGTTCACACTTTGAATTTGATATTGGTTTTTAAATTACTCATTATTTAAGTGTGTCCGGTTCAGTAAGTATTTAATAAGATGTTGATTATTAATGTGTTATTTTATTTTAATATAGGAAGTCACAACTTTTAAGAATGACAAAGTGAAAAGCTAAAGTCAAATATTCAAAATAAGGGGATGAGTAAACAGTGACTCTCCTTGCATTTTATATTAGTACCTGCTACAAGTGACCTTTAAGTATCAATTTTTAGAAAATTTCATTTTTTCATTTCAATTTTAGAAAGTTTCATTTCAAACGTTTTGTCGTGTATAACATTTTGTTGAACCCATTCGTTTTTGAAGTAACGTGAGAAATTGGTGGCTGCTTGGTTTACGTTAATCCATAATTTCGAACAAACACTCTGTATAATATTACCGCTGTTACGGATACCTTAACATTTTTCGTTTAATATACATTTATGTATTTAGTGAGACCTGCAAGATCCTATTTTAAATAGTCTATATCTTGCAAGTGACAGGAAATAAAATGAACCGTAGACGAGAAAATGTATCCTCGTTTTATTGCCCTATATATTTAAATAGATTTGCCGTAGACGACAAAAATTTATTTCACTTTCCACATAAAAAAAGGAACACCCAAATATTGGTTTTAGTGTTATGTTCTAAGCAGAAAAGTTTCCGAGTCGAATTCATCCTAAAAGGAGTTATTTTCCAAATGTGATTAAGGCAATGGAAGTTTTATAGAAAAACGAAGAGGTAATTGCTGCGGATTTCGTGTGATTCAATTTGACCAGGGAGGAAAGGAGGACCTTTTAAGAATTACCGTGGAAACCGGCCGTCCGGCCTGCCCTCAGAACGACCCTCTGGACAACACTGTCCTGGACCACTCTCTCCGGATCCAATCGTCCTCTCCGCTCTTTTCCTCTTTGTATTTATATTCATACTTTGCTTTGTGTTATGTGCGCTTATTGGTGTGTGGGGGTTCGAAGCGACATCATCAAACATTTTTATAACGGTCAAAACCGATGCTGTTTCGAACTAACTTTCGTTCCCATCATTTAGCAATTGCAAAAAACTGTGTCCCAAGCGAGAGAGATGGGTAAATTCTCTTTCCCTACAACAAAGCAGTAGCAAAAAAGGTGTAAAGCATGTCGTTTATGTAGACACCCCTCACCTTGTTTGGTCAGCGCGATTATAAAAGTTTATATCGCTTCACCTTGGCCGCAGCCGTGATCCAGTTTATTATTATTTTGTGGAAATCTCCTTCTCGTGACAATATGGGACATATTTCAAGCACTTGTGTCCATCTTCAGGTAAATACACCTATACTAAACGCCAAACAAAGTTGCGCTCACGTCATCAGCATTTGATCACGTCTATTTACAGTGTTGCCAGATTTTCGGGAACTCGAATTTTTTGCCGCACTCCAAAATTATTGAATTGCTGGTAATATCTTTTGTGATAAGATGCTTGAAAATTTTCATTTATCCTTTCCTGGAGTCTTATTGTTTTTAGATATCGAATTACATACTCTACTTTGCCCGTCAAAATATCGAGATTTTTGTTGTATCTTCTTAATTGTCAATGGAACTTCTGATTGATGTTTAAGTACATCCTCTTTGGATATGTTCATGAAAGATTTTTGTCATACTAGAGTAACGGTTCTATTTCAATGAAAGTTTCATTTTCGTCATCAATTTACCGTGCCTTTGGTTTGAATTCTCTTTTGATTTCTATGATCCATTTAACATTACAACATTTTGTGTATAGTGTTGCAGGTATTACAGTATTTGTGCGTATATGAAGTGATATGAATTATGAAGTTATATGAAAATATTAAGGATGAATGAGAGATGTGAGATTTTCTATAAAATAATGGAAGCTGTTTTGAGAAATATGATAAAATTGTGAATATTTGTTTTCTTTGCCCTGGATATTTATTTTTCTAAAATCAATCTATCGTATTTTCAATTTTAATGAACAAGTTTCTTGAATTTTAATCGATATAATTATATTCTGCCTTTAATTTTTAATCTACAATTTAATCAGTTTGACCACTAAATTAATTAGAACCTTAGAGAAAGTTTGCCAAGGTCCAGCTTTGAGAGAAACCTGCTTCGAACAAAGCGGAAAATTTTGAAAAAGAAACCAAGGAAAGCACGTTTGGCACCTGGTGTGATATTTAAAAGATATCTTTGAAAAGGATTGCCTAAATCATTAGATGAATGAAATCATATAAGACCATTTTCAACAAACAATTAGGAAAGTTTGTACCTTCTTGCGGCCACAGTTAAAATCAGTTGTAATAAACGAACAAAAAGAGCTATTAACGATTTAACGTTTTTATTTATGTTTTTTATTAATTATATTTATGATTTGTTAAATTGTATTTTGTAGAAACTACTCATCACTTCCTATAAAATATATAATTTTTCATTAACTGACAGTGGAGTTCATTTTACTGTGATAACTAATCCATAAATAAATCTAACATAAACACCAGCGCTAATGTACCAATTTTAGATATTCCTCGTCAATTAGCTTCGTCTACGAAATAATTTCCCTTTTTATTTTAATTGAATTCACAAATAGACGTTTCGAAAAATCGTTCATTCATTCAAACAATCGTTCCCGTTTTGTATAGGATTTCAGTGATGACAGCTGAAATCGATGCAGAGTGACAAGGGATCCTCGGTAGCGGGAATTGCACTTAGACTCATCCCCCTTCCGCCACGATGACTCCGATCCGCATCCAGGTTCCTTTCGTTTTATTCCCGAAGAGTACAGAATTTCTACTAAGTTATAGAGATCAGACCATCTGGAAGTTTTCCATTTTATCTTTCGCGTGTTATGCGTAACGGGCGCTCGCCATTCGTTTTTATATTATATGTGTGAATTTTTTATCTTTTCGTACTTTTTTGAGTGATCGTAATTGTTTAGAACTCGCTCCCTGTACATAACACGACTATTAATACGTGGGAAAGGTATAAAATTCTTTTTTCGTTCTATAGTGTGGCTTGCAATTTAAATAAATCGAAACGTACATTGGTCCAGAAAATGCAGAACGCATATCCAACCAGAATACATTCAGAAATTCGTATATTGTTTCCTGTTTTCTAAAAACCACCAATTTTACTAGCCAAATATTTCAAAATTCTTGAAAATAAAGTAGGTATCATACGTTCTACGTATTGTTGTATTGTATTCGTAATTGTATATGTATTGTTCTAATACTTATTGTGTTTGTTCCTATAAACTCCTCCTATAAAGGTATTTCAAGTCCTGTCTCTACTATCAAGGAAAATGTCTTGAATTATATATAATAGAAAATATTTTTAGGAAAATTAATAGCTGACTTATATAGTGTTTACATGTCTACATTAGTTGTTATACTTATTTTTTGAACAATAATTGTTTATAGTACATATCCAGAAACAAACGCAAGTTGCAAAGATGGAATTAAATCAATTTCACATCTCGAACAAATACTTTAATTATGTCCAGGGCGGAATCTATACACCTTGTTACAAACCTTTCAAAATTTTATGCCATGTTTACAACAATGTAAGAAAATGCAATAATGGTTTTCACCTCTTTAATAATGCACGTTTATACTAATACGCAATGGTATGTACATATTTATTTTTGAAAATAATGATTTAACGTAGCAAGTCATACTAACTACTGGCTATTCTCATCGACAAAGCGACTACATTGGGACCATTCGTTTTTCGCCCAATCATGAAAGTCTATACATCTATACATGTAAACATCTAGATATATCTATATATCTGACATTTTGATAAATCTTTTTCCTAAATTATTAACTCCGCCATTATTTTCGTAATTTGACGCACTTTCAGGAAGTTACACAATGGCATAAATTGTCTTCAGGTTCAACTGAAAGTACGCATTTGATTAAAATTTTATCAAGAAATGATTGTTCATGTAGTTTTAATGTTAATATCAATATTGACTTTGAAGGAAAATCCAATTTAAATTCCAGCAAAATCGGCTACGCAATCTCCCCATATTTTGATTAATCTCGTTAAATTTTATCAAAGTTTAGAAGTTACTGAGAATATAATTTGAGGTACACAAAAGAGGCTCTTAAGGGCATACTGTGGGAGGATTTCAAAAATAAAATTAAAATACTAGGATGCAATATAAAGTTACAGATTGACTTCGTAATTACATTTGAATGCAGTTTATTAAGTCAGTTTTGTTAATATAAATACATTGAGTTTAAGCATATTCGGGGACTATTAATTTTGTACTTTGTTTGAGAATGTTCATTCGGAAATTTGGTGAAATAAGTGTTCCAGTTGGATTCACCACAATGTTCTGTACTTTCTGGGCCATTTTACGGTAAAATAAAATTCTTTAAAATATACCGCTTAAATGGATAAATCTAGGCTGATGCGAGGAAATCGAACAGGCGGCAGGAAAAGAATGTAAAACGCGTTACTTGCATGTTCTGACGTGAAACGGGAGCAATAATCGATGGAGTAGAGCTGCTCTAAACTTTCGAAATGCCACCTTCGTCCCTACCACCCCGAGGCGGACGTCCAGACATCGATCATCGTTAAATGAATTATCTCGCTCCTGGAAGCTCCGAAATCTATCTTTAAAATATAGTGCGTTGACAAATTTTTTACCCACTTGATCGATGTCTGCGAGCGAAGACATTCCTATATCAAATTTTTATAGAATTCCTAAATATTTGACATATTTTCGTAGTATTCTTTACCGTCAACTATTTCATCAATATTTCACCAAGACTATGAGCAAAATATTGAGGTTAACCTAGTAAAAATAAGGTAGATATAAACTTATTGTCACATATGTTCTCGAACATTGATAGTATGAGTAAAATTGTTTGTGACAAGTATAAACCATCAGGTGCTCAGTAAAATTTATAATTACTCTAGCACTTACAGGGTAGTAAAACAAAGTTAATAACTTATTTTTCAATATCATTTCAAGGGAGTTTATTTTAAACATTATTACGTCATGTTAATCTTAATTTTGTAATTTTTAACGACTAAATAATAATGAATAATGTGGTGGGTGGGATGGTTCAAAGCAGTCGCCATATTGAACAATAGTATTTGCGTCACTAGGCAAATCATTGATTTAGAAACACTGATCTTATTTGGTCATAAAATAAATGGTTACATTTCTCATGCCCTCGAATGTTCTGAGTGTATTTTATAAATCCTAAAACTGTTTCTACAGGATAACCTCAAACGAGAAGATGAGATCATGTTGATAATTAAGCCAACTTTCATCTTTTAACTCCTCTGTCAGTAAAGCCTGTATTAAATAGATCATCCTTGTTTATTTACATAATTATTTTATAACCGATACTATATTTCTCGGTTGCATTCTGCTCCATTTTAATAACCATCGAATCAACAAATGAAAAATTTCCTATATGTATAATTGCGTCAATTAAAAAAGTTTGGGAGCAACATTTTCATTTTTCTTCAACGATATATGTCGTTTAAATATGGTAAACTAGTTAAAATATCATGTCATAAATTTAAATCACAAAGGTAAACAATGATCCAAAATCTTAATGCTTTTTGAATATGGTAAAATTTTAATTGAAAATCACAATTAAAAATTGGATGGAACTCATGTAGGGTAAAGGAAAACTATATACCAAAGGTGTTTCAGATGTTTAGAAGTTGGTCGTTTATATCTCGACTGTATACTAAAACATGTCATGCAAAATACGGCGTCATCGTTATGTTAGTACGATGTGCCCTATCTTTAAAAAATAAGATTTTCTTTTTATTTTATTTATTTCTTTATTTTAGAAAAACAAGTTATTATATCGTTATGGTGTATGTTCAAAACCAAATAAGACAGTAAGTATAAGAGAGCAATAAAACGATAAATGAAAAGTTTAAATATTCTCAAAATAGGAAAATTGCAATTAAAATAAAATTGTAATCATACAGCTCAAAAATGTTAATATCCAAGTTTCTTTTCCACCAATTTAAAAAGCAGTATGATGGGTTTTCTATTGGTCATGTGCCAACATTTAGAATAGGTAGAGGGAAAATTTATTTTGCCTTTATATTAAATACATGCCTAGTATCTAACGGTCTTATTCATAAACGCATTTTAACGTTAAAATGGATTTTACCTTAAAATACGTTTAGAATGTGTTTCACAGATGTAACTATAGTTTTGTTCCGTGTATTCTTAACATGAAGGTACCTAGAATTACGTTAGTGAAACACATCTAAACACTTTTAGCGTTAGAATGTGTTTATGAATAAGAGTGTAAATCTGTTAGCAATCGGGTAATAATACAGGGCAAATATTTTATATATCATTTCCCATTTCTTATGTTATTCACCAACAACACCCCTTATATTACGAAAAATATTTCATTTGCGGAATTGATGAAACATTGATAAAAGGACTATAGAGAAATAACTTCTCTTTATATATATATATTTTTAGTGAAACCTCATGAATGGGAAAGTCAATTAATTATTTCTACCTTTGAAATATAAAATAGAACGAATATTATATTTATGTAAATCGTATTTAAGCGTTTTATCACAGAGAAAAAAAAATCGAGAAAATAATATTAATTAGTATGACATTTTGACAAACCGACAACTGAACTCGATTGATTATGTAATGTAAAACTAAATATAAAAATCAGAATTGACTGATATAAAATGGCGATAGTTTTCATGTAAATAAATGATAATAAATATGAAGACAAACAATGTAAAGGCACGAACTTTGTTATTTATGCTACCATGGTTGAGTGATGTGTTGACTTCTTGTTAGATGTGTTGATTCTAAGTTAGATCTATTCATCTGTTTCTCACTCTGATATTTATATTAAAATTTCTGATGGAATTAGGAAAATCTACATAATGCATATAGTGGCTTCAATGCTAAAACTAGAATATACATTATATGTTATATAATATTAAAATATAAGAATAAATATAATATTGAGTGGTAATTGTAGTTATGCACTTATTATACTGTCTATTTCTCTATTTAACCATATATCTATTTATGCAATTGCTTGACATATGCTACTGGGCTATATATGTAACCTAACTACTTACAGCGTTCAAAATCTTGCACATTAATTAATTCAAAGAAGTAAATATCTCAAAACTCACCATTCGAGTAACCTAGTTATTGAATTAAACCCACGATATGTTTGTCACCTGACTAGTAATTTCCTTTGACCGACGAGGTGGAATGTGATGGGTACGGTGGTTATTTCCAAAATTTTAATAATCTAACGTACCGTTTCTTCACATCAATTCAGTTAAATAAACAGAATTACCAGAAGGTGGATTTCGCCTAATTTTGTTGCGAACATGTTTAATACAAATAGAAATATTTTTATTTCCTTTAATTTAAACAGAGATAATATTGCTGTACAGTTTTTTGGACAAACTCCTTCAAGAAATTACTATATTTACTAAATTTCAAGGAAAGGATGGTTTTTAGGTGTATTTTCAATGCGGAAAGATGTTTATATCTACATAACCTGTCGTGTTACAACTGTGCATCTACCGAGGCTCTCTAACCTATTTCACTATCTGATCGGCAGCGATTCACACCCGACGAAAGGAACACGATAGCAGCACAATAGGGCTGGATATATTATGCAAAATCATCGATAGATTGACGTAAGACCGATGGAAGACCACCCTAGGGTCGTTATGATACAGTGGATATTTTTGATAAACTACAAATGCTAATACGGCGTTACCAGAACTCATGTAATTATCAGGTTTTTTTTCCTAAATAATATTAAATATTTTTTCATAATTATAACAAATTTTGCAACGTTTGACGACGAAGTTGGTTATATGGAAATACACATGACATATATAACACGGAACGGTCCAATCCAAAAGGCTACGAAGCATTATACACATGTCCTGGTTCATTCCAGATTTTATTGAAGCACTTCTTCTCCAAATTGTAGCAGAAAAGTAAATGATTCCTCAATAAATTGTCCAAAACGACTAACTTCTCAATTGAATATAACCACAAATAAACTTACTCTAAACTTTAGGAAACAGCCGATCTCGCAAAAGGATTCAAGAACGAACATTATACATCGAAAAAATCTACAAAAATTTTGAGCATTTTCGATCATGTACTAATATTAACATTTAGTTATAAAATATTTAAATATTAATTACTTAATTGAAAAATACATTGAGAACGTTTCGTACTTATTGACCATAAGAACAAATAGTTTCTATTGGTATTACTTGCAGAGTCCAAATAAAGTGTAAAATAAATAAACAGTTTGGATTCAATCCCTTTTCTATGCCTCTTCAGTTAGTTTGGATTTCGAGACGTCCGCCCTTTACGATCGAAATCGAACGGTCCCATCAATATCGTCGCTTATCTTCTTTTTGCGTTACTGCATCTCTCTTTCTCTCTCCCTCGGTATGGGCTGTTTCATTATTCATTCAGCAAAGTGGATCCATTGCAGAACTTCTGCAATAGTTAGGGTTGATTTTCGTTCCATAAATTACTTAGATAAAAGCCAGTCCGTACGTACGCTCAAACACTGCACGTATGAATTGCTCATTTACGCATACATTACAAAACTGTTCTACAGGGACTTAAGGTGTACTAATATATAAAAAAAACGTGATTAAGGTGACAGTTAGTTGACCAAAATGCGATTATATTCCGCACAAAATTGATCGCTTGATCCCATAACTGTTTTACCTATGTATATTCTTTAACGAGATTTTTTCATCCTTAAAGTAATTTCTATTTCTTGAGCAGATGTTTGGGCAAATTCAGGCATTGTTTAGGTTTTCTGTAAGATTCATGCTTTCACTGATAGATAGACATTGTGAAACTGGCAACCGAACTTCGTCAAGGTAACCTGGAACAATTCTGTTGTCTTGAGGATGTGCATTGAGTAGGCATAAGCATAAAATTTATTTCTATAAATGAACAAAAGGACAATATTTTCTCGTGTCATCCTCCTTATGTATCAGCCGTTACACTATCTTTATTTATTCATATGTACGTTATTACATAGTGCAAGCCTCTTCTTAGTTGTGGAAGTTGGATGCTGGAAATTAGATCAAGGCAGTCTGACGTTGGCAGTCACTGATAACCTGAACAATTCAATATAGTTACAAATGAACCAATCTAGTAAATTTCCAACCAGGTGATTCTTCATCTTTCAATAGTTTTTTTAAAACGCACTTTGCACTGCATAATGATCCTCAGCCCTTCACATCGCTCTCCATTTAAGATATGTCCTAAGTATTGAAGCGTTCTTACTTTTGTGATTTTGATGACCCCATAATCATTTCCATTTTCTGAAGTACTTCTGGATTTGTTTTCCTTTCTACTAATGAGTTATTTAGCATTCTGCTCCAGTACCACATTTAAAACGCTTATCGAAATATGAAGAAAGTCGTCATTGTATTTGGTATGTTCCTATAATATTCTCGACTTTTTTTTCTCTACTAACTAAAACATTTAAGAAAATTAAGGAAAAGTTAGTGTAGTTTCGAGGGACTGGAGCAGTTATAGATTTCTATGGCACCTTGTGGAGTAACGGCCAACTCTTTAAAGACTGAAGTTATCCAAATGAAATAAAATATGGTTCATGTTGTATATTCTGCTTTTTTTTAGACGAAAAACATATATTAATGGGTTTAAAGACACAGATATAACCATCACTGCTTGTGATGCATCACTGCTGTGATCACTGATGTGATCACTGCTTGTAAAACTTTGCTTGTTCATGCCATATTGATCATCAGTTTATTACATGTCATCACGTTTCTTACTTGAATGTTTATTAACGTCATGAGTACAACAAAAATTAACGGAAATAACCTAACTCTCGCTTCCCGATTTCTTTATTCCACTACTGACATGTGTCGAGTATTTCAGAAATTTACTTTTTTTTTTTTATTTCATGAAGTCTCGTTTTATTTCTACCACAGAAAACATGTACAATTGTCTTACAAATTTAGAGAATAATTAATAACATGCATACTAATAATAATCACCTATTCCTTTTGCTCCTGGAACTCAGTATGGAGGTGTTGTTTCTACAGTTAACTATTAGCGGGTGCTCAATCCCAAAAATTCTGCCGGTAACTTTTTCCTTCAAGGAGGTAGTTAGTGGGTAAAGGGACTTCTGGTACGCTTGTTATTGTGTTAATCAAGTTTTTGTGAGTCTTGTGTTTATAAAATGATTGCTCATTGATAGATTATTTTTAAATATACATTTTATTGCGTCACTTCGATGACGCACTCATACACTTCACGCACTCATGCACTTCATACACTCATGAATTTAATGAATCAAACCAGGACTGAAGATGGCGTATGCCATAACCGGTGACCGAAATACTTCAATACGTTTATTAAGGGATGAAAGTCTCGATATTTTTACCCTTAAGATGATACGCCACTTAGAGAAAATAGAGGAGATACTGTCGTCCAGGAACTATGAATCCTTGCGACTGGAAACTCCGAAATCCGTGATCGACGAGCATTTCCATCTGCTCAGAGATGGAGGTTTCACGATGTATACAGGATGCAGAATACCAGTGGATGCCAAAACCACAAGACGCGCAATGCTTACTGAAAACAGGCCTCCTCACAGCAATGGCTGCCTGTAACCTGAGACGCAACTTAGTATTACCACTGGAAACGCAAAGCGTAACTCAACAATAGCTGCCGGAAACGCCCTACTTAACTCAGCAACGATTGCCGGAAACACAGGACGTAGCTGAACAGCAACATGCGTTTCAAATTTATCTTTCGAATTCACAGACACGTGGGATCAAATCTGCATTAAATACCATCCCCGGGGTACACACCGAGGACACATTAAAGTTCAGTACGTAATTGTACATTGTGTTTACCAAACCATAAGCTTAGCGGAGTAGGATGGATAATGCGAGAACGCTCTCCAGTGAAGACAGACCCTCTCACTATTTAAAATTCTATTCGCTTCCTGCTGAGACACCAAAAATTTCGGCCAAAACGATGAGAGCGCCTAGGGACTGAAGTCAAACTTACTAAACTGTCTTTGGTCGTAAGGTGACCATCCAGAGAGTTTCTGTTGATGACTAAAACGGTTACGATTATTAATTGTTTTTGAATGCTAATTATAATCCTTGCTTATGTACTAACTAGTGAACTGTACATTAGTTCAAATGAATGCTAATAATGCTAAATGAGGATATCTTGAATATGGAACTAACTCGAAAAGCCATTATGAAAATTCCTAATATCGTTATATTTTGTTTGACGCATCAACTATGGGGACGCAAAACCACGTGTATCCACATCCTTGTGTTAACAATTAATTTCTGAATTTATCAAAAATATGACTTACATGACTAATACGACCAATTCTGCGTTAGAAATGTTTCAAGGAACTAATAACACATTAAATGAATACTTTATCCTCCTTTAGTTCTATGACTATTAAATGCAAACCTTATTCAACAAACATCCATGTTTTGTTTCTTAGTCGTAAGGCGACATAAAACGTATAGCAAGGTAATAAATTCATTGCTAGTAAATGTCACAAATGAATTAAATGTACAATTTTATCTTTGAAATATTTAAAAGAAATGTTTAATTTTCTTTTATAATTCATACGACATTTTTTTGCAGAATGTCCTCTGAAAGAAGTCCGTAACCCAAAAATGTGGTAAATGTAAAAGTGATGTAGAATCAAACGTGAAGTAATTATTGAACAATTTATACAATTTATGTAAAGACACCTATATCTATCAATCATAAAATTAACCTAATATTTGAAAGCAACATCACTTAAATAATGAAAATTCAAATAAAAATGCACATTTATGAGATTAATAATTTTATCTATTCATTTTTTACAACAACGGAAATATTAAATGCATTTTCAAATAAACGAAATATACTTTTTCTATGTAACTTCAGGAAAGGCCAAACCATTTCTAAAGAATAAGCAATAAAATCATAACAATCTAATATTACTTATTGATTTCGTGACATCCAAGAAACTCCCAATTTTGATACAGCCGCACTCTAAGAACATTTCATTCTTTCCCTTATATCTCAAATCCTGTTCGCTGAATTTAAAATCGATTTCCTATAAGACATATTCTATTGCTTCGGATAAATTATCAGGAAAATTTCTAACATTTTTTCGACATGAATTGGGGCACGTTTTATCGAAAGAGCGACAGAATGGAGAGGAACTTTGAAATTACAACTGGAAATTTAAATAATGAAAAGGAGAATGTAAATGTAGATAGGGAAAGTTCTGCTACAACGATATTTGTAGAAATAATATTTTCAATGAGACCTCACCGGAATTTCTTCTTAGCTTAATATTTATAACGAAGAGCTTATGAATTTTTTCACGTACAGATCTATATGTAACTAAATTTAGATTCAATATATCAATCTGATTCAGATTCTTTTAAATTGGATGTGCGTTGCCTTATTAGATTATTATATATATATATATATATATATATATATATACTATCACTATCATATATACTATGATCACTATATACTATGATACCATATACTATATACTATATAGTATATAGTATATACATAGTATATAGTATATACATAGTATATAGTATATAGTATATATATAGTATATATATAGTATATATACTATATACTATGTACTATATACTACACTATATACTATGATCACTATATATATACTATCACTATCATATATACTATGATCACTATATACTATGATACCATATACTATATACTATATAGTATATAGTATATACATAGTATATAGTATATATATAGTATATAGTATATATATAGTATATATATAGTATATATAGTATATATACTATATACTATGTACTATATACTACACTATATACTATGATCACTATATATATACTATCACTGATTAATTATCAATGTAGATAATTCATTCGTTCAGCATTTAATGGTGAAAATTGGTAACTATTGAAAAGTTATGGTGTAGGAGTGGTAGTTTGGCGAATTAGTAACGGGGTCACCTTTAGAGGAGCAAGAAAGTATGAATTCGATTCCCCAGATTATTAGAAATGAAAATAAAGTGTACTAATGACCGTATGGAGTCATTTGACCCTTTGTAAACGACTTCACATGTCATCAACAGACCAAGGGGCCAAAAATCTTTGAAGGATACGACAATGAAGTTTATTTTGGTGCAGATTTCATGCAGACAGAAGATTTGGTTACCTGCTAAAAAGATCTCCCAGGGAGGGATGCTGAAGCAGAAAGGGGACAATGATTACTTCGAAAGTTCAACTCTCAGCCTTTTAATTGGTCAGATGTGATCGGATTCACAGTCAGAGGCCTCCCTGCGGAGGGAGTTGTCGTAACTGGACGGGGCCAAAAGAAACTTCTCGGCTCAGACCCTGGTGGCCTCTAGTAGTAAGGTTACGATCTTACACTCCCTGTGATCAGACAGAGTCTCTGGTAAACCATAGGAGGTTCTAGGGACTGCTGGATGGTTTGGTTTCTGGGGATTACAGTCTCTGCAGTAGAGAGTTAGTAAGGATTTCTCAACATGCTATGAAGTCATAGCCAACGAAGGCACAGGTTATCTTTATTTTGAAGAAGGATTTCAAGAGGGTGACTTTATTCAACCGGACGGATTTGTTTTGAAGTGGGTTAGAGTTGGTTCCTCATAATATCGATTTTCCTATGGATATGCTCGAGGTTGTTAGAATATAAGAGTTAAGTGATATTTATACAGTATGTGGTGTGGGTCGACAGATAGTGTTGTATATCTATATGGAGAAAGACAAGACAGTAGTAGGAGTGATAAGGAATCTGCCTCGAAGCCACAAAAACGGCGTTATATTTTTATAATGTTTATTCATCTTTTGTACAAAACATTATTAAAAATGATAGTATATGTGTTAACATTTAAAGTTGCGCAATCACTGAGAAGTATAATTGACCCGAAATATTAAATGTTCATGTTTTCATCTAAGTCGCGTATCGAAAGAAAAACCCAGGCATTTACCCTCGTCGATCCAAGGCATGTAAGTAGTAAGTGGAATAATTTAGTTCCATAGGTAAGTGTTCCAAACACACTTAGGGCAAAATTATAAAATAACATATTTTATATCGACACGAGAAACTTGCTAAAAAAAATAATAACAAAAACAAAAGATCAAGAAGTGGCCTAATCTTGAAAATTTTCTTCGAAAAGCTTCTTTGCTTTTTATACTATCTGGAATATATTATCGAAAAAAATATTGTTTTACAGTTATACCATTTAAATATAAATAGGTTTAAACTAAGGTTGAATAATTAGTCCATGACAACATGATTTCAAGAATTACAAGATTACAAGCTTCACAAGAAGCTTATACCCTAAACAATTCTGTAGGTATTAAAAAGTCATTTGGTACATATGAGATGTTCAGCTTTGAAACAGTCCTAACTTTACTATTACACGCAGGCACTAGCCCTTATCATTGTCGATTTCAGTAACTGAATTATTTAAAAACCCTCATTTTAGTTTCGTAATACCTAATTTTTTTACACAGGATAGAATACAGAATTTAGCTAAAGTTTACAATCCAAACTGACTATTGATAGACCCTAAACTAACCCCGACACACTACCACTGACAAAATAATTAATTATTATAAAGTCTATAAATGTTACTGAGCATTCCTATAGACACTCCAGTTATCCTGATTTACATACGTTATTTGACATTATTTTTAAATTTCGTTTGTTGTTTTAAAAATAAATGATCACCTTTCACCCATGTCTTCGCGAAAGCCCTGTATATTATTAAAGTTTCAATGCTTAGGTTGTTTCCCCTCTGAAATGAGTGCAGCAACTGTAAGTAGTCATAAAATCATCCATTTTACGTAACGGCTGGTTGCTTTCTAAGTGTAAACTTTCCTGGCTTCGCCCACTCAAACATATTAAATATATAGGACTTCGAGAAAAAGAAGCTATGATATCCCATTTGATGATAATAGTAATGTTGAACTCATACAATAATAAACATTCCCATTTTGATGGAACGATTGACGGACACCGGGGATGGAACTATTAATAAACAATTTTAACGGAGAGAGCTGTGATAGAAAGAGCTAGGAATAAACATCAATGAAAAGTTTATTGTTCCCATGTTTCCTTGGAAACTAATTCGCTTGAAAATCATTACCGGTCTTGGAAACGATTTTTGTCGATAAAAGTGCAGAAATCGACAGAGTGAATGGTTCTTTAGTACCATCAGTATTACTGTATTAAATGCACGTGACGGGAAGTGGTACGTTTCCTTTTAAAGTTTTGAACAGTGAATTGTCAACTTGTTCGGTGTGTTGCATGACAATCGGGGTAATAATGATGTGTGCGTACAGTTGGTAACATGGGACCGTTGAGAGAACACACACACACACACACGCACGCACGCACGCACTCGCGCACTCACGCACGCACGCACGAACGCACGCACGCACGCACTCACGCACGCACACACGAACGCACGCACGCACGCACACACGCACTCACGCACGCACGCACGCACGCACGCACGAATATGTAAGTTATCTAAAAAGCTTTCTTTTACTAAAATTTATCGATCACTTACATTTACTAGTAATTGTTTCAAATATTTTTCTTTTGCATTCAGATAAAAAGAGTAGTTCGACTTGTTATTAAATTTATATTTGATCGGAATTATGTTCCGATATGGACGTGTTCACCTAATAGTTGATTGTTGGTCAAATCAATATTCAGATTCATATTTATTAGGTCTACTAGTCCTATTATGCCGTCGAAATAATCATGAAAATCAAATAGAAAAATCTCTATTTCATACAAACAATTAAATTCCGGAAAGATCGGTACTAGGCCTGATAACAGTTTTACTGCCTAATGTAGGTTTTATGACCGTATCGGATCTGTACATTCTTTCCGGATAGTACTTTTTTATTATGTCAGAACGAATTATTGATTTTGAACTTCCTGTGTCGATTAGTAATTTTAAATCGTGTTTTTTTATTTCGATGTAAGGTAAAGTATTGTTAGGAAGGATATTAAGTTCTATTAAGGTTGGTGATTTCTTCGGAGGCTGGTGTTCGAAAATTTTGGTTTGATTCAGGGGTGTCTGAATTCTCTCGGATTTGACACGGATTCGTCTTGTGGGATATTTTCCCAATCATTGTAAGTCTCGTCAGGGTATTGTTCCGGATATTGGTTGAAATTATTAGAATCGTCTCGATAATTTTCGCTATTTTTATACCAGTAATATGGATTTTGTTCAAAGTCGTCGTAATCATTAGAATGTAGCTCTTCGAATGTATATTTCGGATTTCGTTCTATATTTTGAAAA
The DNA here is from genome assembly GCA_963576515.1 of Cryptocephalus primarius. Taxonomy (NCBI): domain Eukaryota; kingdom Metazoa; phylum Arthropoda; class Insecta; order Coleoptera; family Chrysomelidae; genus Cryptocephalus; species Cryptocephalus primarius. Next base: position 9,273,161 of record OY754950.1, read on the forward strand.
TAATTATACGGCTACTGGGACCTGGGATATTTCGGTTGGCTTATGAAATTCTGGTGTTTATCGACATCGGCTCGGGTTTTGGTAGAGGTTGTTTAGGAAATCGTCCTGGTTTAAAGACGCTGGAATTTGGTCCAGGAGTACCAAAAACTTCTTTGTTTGTAAAAAATCTTTTAGGTGGCATTTGTCTGTTTTGTTGAAAATTTTGATTTGCTTGAAAGGTATTCGAAAAATTTCTATTTTGGTTATTGAAATTCGATATAGGGGAGTAATTAAATTTCGAATTTAGTTACGGATGGTTTTGGTGGAAATTCTGGTTCCTAAATTTATTTTGTGGAAAGTTATTTCTTGGTATGAAATTTGATTTTGAATCATTTAAGTTTCCGTATAGTTTTTAGAAGTTTTCGTATTCTGCTACGTATGCTAAAGCGTCTTCTAATGTCGCGGGTTTTCTTAGATGTATATTGTTCTTTAAAGTTCCCGTACACGTCCACGATAAATGTATTCAGTGCTGTTTTATTATAATGGTTGACTTGACATAATATATTATTATCGTCTAAGGTCGTGTCCCTATTAATTTTCTGAATTACATCGATTTTTAGTAACTGGTGTCTACTGCCGAAAGCTAACAGATGTTCGACCTTATAAGGTCTAGTCCTCGTCAGTTCTTGAACTAGACAATCTAAATCGCGTTTATCAGAAAAACATTGATTCAGAGCGTCTCTCAAATCATTCCAAGTTCTTAATTCAATTCGGCTGCTTACTAAGGCTTCAATTTTGCTTGTTAATTTACTTTGAACACATTCAAAAGTATGGTTTTTAAATTCTGCGTTGTTGTACGTACTATGACTATCTATCAAATTCTCACAACTCTTGATAAATTTGTTTAAAATGTTACTATTACCGTCATAAGGTTTAACAGTACTCAATTTTTACCTAAAAACATCCCAATTTATTTGACCATGGGATTGCATTTTCTCGATATCAGAAAATTCTTCGTCTGAATCTCTGGACGATTTATCAGAAAACTTTATTTTGTCTATTTCTAGTGCTAATCTTACAATTTCCTCTGCATTCATGAATTTTGCTTCTTAGCCTAAACTTAATTTATCTTCCCTAAGTTCCAAGATAGGTGTCAGGAAAGGCAAGAAAGAAGTTGGCACTTACGGTTGTCTTTTCCTTCCTTCGACCCTTCGTTGCTGTGTGTAAGTAGCTGTATTGTTTTCTCGGCCTGGAGTCCTCTGGAGCAGGATCCCGTGGAAGACCCTTGTTGTATTCGTGCTTGAAGTGTTGAGACACTAATGTTAAGGAGTCGATTCTCGCACGATGCGGTTTTTACGAAGCCCTAACTGCACGAATCCTACTGACTGCGCCAATTATGTTTTTTCAAATTACAAGTGACTTTTTAAAAACATTATTACAACTATTCCCTAACACAGTTAATCGAAGAGTGACCGAATTTTACGTTGCGAATGATTAAATATAAATTTAGTTGCTAACTAAGCAAAAATATAGCATCTTGACCGAATGTGCAAGTCTTTGGGTTATCTTTGTCTATTGTAGACTGTGACCGTGTAACTCTTACATCTTTTTTCGTATGTAGAACTTAAACACATGAAGTCATAACGACCCCTTTTTTATTGGTACTTTATATAAGACGTTTTCGTATTATATTGCTAATCAATCGTACACATTTAGTGAACAAAATTTTCCCTAAATTACATTCGCTAACATGACCGGTAAACATTATTCTTGTGTCACTAAGAGCTCAAAAATGGCAATTTTATACTAACAGTGGACTGTACAGTGCTGGGGAAAATAATTTTAACTTTAGGAAAGTAGTTGTTTTTAAGAAAAATAGTACAATTTGAGAAATTTCGCCAAATTTGCCGGTTTTCACAGTGCAATTTTCAAATATTCCCCTACTTTGTTCTCATGGGTTAAACGATAATAACAAAGGTTGGTCATTCTACTTTTCGCTGATATTGAAATTTCGTGAAAAGAGTGTGGAGAAATAAGTGAAAAAACGATTATAAACGACGCGGTTTTCGCGCCCTCGCATTTGGAAATTTTAAAAGCGGATGTGCTTAGCCGAGATCTGGTAGTGGCTAAACGACCCTCATCATGGATGTTGCATATGTGTAAGAATTGTTATGAGGGATTAAATAAAATTTTACAGAATTATTCGCAAAATATATAAATCTTTTCTTGCAGGTAGCCTCGTGGGGGTTCCATAATACAAGCAAACCAAACTACTTAACGTAACAGTGCTTTCGTGAGGATTCTGCACAGGAAATGGTACTCTGTAACTTTTCCATAAAGCAAACAAAACCAAACTACGTATCCTAATGTTTTAAATGATACAAGGAGGCTGTAGCCGTCAATACACATTATATGTATGGTGGGTTGCATTTAATTCATTCTCTTGCAAATAATGAGCTATTGGCTCTAAATATATGAGTACAATGTATTTCAAGAAAGTCATGCCATACCCCAAAGCCATCATTCATTTGGAAAATATTTTAAGCCAGTCAAATGATTGAAAATGATAAATCTAAACTCTAAGCAATGAGTTTCAATGCGTTCGCTTCGGCCGATTAACCACTACCATTATCTGTCTGTCTTGGCGCTTATTTTGATGTTTCAAGGGAAATTAATGAAAAATGTAATGAAAATGGACATGTCCATAGAAATTAGTTAATTTATATGTGTTATTGGGAAATATCGTGTGAAAATTAGTGCGGGACGTGAAGAAGACCTTCCATGGATTTAGCAGAGAGTGAAATTGGTGTCCCCTCATGCTTGCTTTATCTAGTAGAAGTCGACGAAATAGCGGTTCGTGGAAAAGTGAGGTTAGGTGAAAAATAGTTTTTTTCTCAAATGTATAAGGAAAGACGAAATTTGAATACTACATCGTTATTTACGGATTCTTATTGACCATTGCTGATTTTTTCGTGGGTTTTTTATTGTCACGGTGTCCGTCTCTTAAGGAAAATGGCATTTCCAAGAAGCCATAACTTTTGAATGGATCGTTTCCTAAAATTAAAATTGATGTTTTATCATAATAATAGCTCGAAATAAAAAGTATCGATTAAAGCCGCACTCACGCGTTTTGAAAATTAGTTTTACACCCTAAAAGACGGTGACACGGCAGTAAATATAGCTGATTTGACTAGTCGCCTAAGCAGACCGACGTAGAGTTCACAATCGAGACCGCGAAATTCCTGCATCGTGTTATTGTGGCGGACATTAAAGAAAACGTGATTTTGGGAATGAACATTATGAATAATCACGGTATCCAACTGGATTTTCATATACGTACGATGAGGGTGGGTTCGGAAAAGATCTTCCTCCGTCCTCAGAGGGACGTGTTTGGACGAATGATTTTGGAGAAAGACGCGACCCTGCCTAGAAGGAGCGAGTCGATTGTAGTGGCTAGACCGAAGGTGTCGTGTGATGGGGGAACCCTGGAACTACGCATGGAGGTGGGCCGAGGCATCCTGGTAGTCAAGGCGTTGGTGGCTCCGAACGACAAGATTCCCATTCGCCTGATCAATGTGAATGAATACCCCGTGACTCTTAGAGAGGGTACCAGAGTGGGGAACTCCTTGCCGGCTATGTCGATAATCCACCAAGTAGCAGACAATAAAGGACGATGCACTATCAATTTCGATCAGGTGATCTCAGCGACGAGTGTCACCGGGTTGTGGCAGTTTAAAGAGATGCCGTTTGGACTATGTAACACGTCGGTAACCTGCGAAAGGGTCATGGAGAACGTGCTGAGTGGACTATCCTGGAAGACGTTCCTGGTGTACCTCGACGATATCATCGTATTCTGTAAAACTTTCGAGGAACACCTAACTAATTTGGAGGAGGTGTTTAAGGGACTCCAAGGAGTCAACTTCATGCTCAATGTGAAGAAGTGTCATCTACTTCAACCGAGGGTACACTATCTGGGGCACGTAGTGTGCAGCAACGGAGTGGAAGTAGAACCTGAAAAGGTGCGTGCAGTTCAACAATGGCCAGTTTCCAAAGATCAACATTAAATCCGAAGCTTCCTAGGACGGTGTACCTACTATCGCCGATATGTGCGAGTGTGCTCCGCCGTAGCTAAACCGCTGACACGACTGACTGAAGGAAAACGAACCTTCCAGTGGGACGAAGAATGCCAGAGGACCTTCGAGTGGAAGGGTAAGATATGTCTAATGACCTCTCCAATTCTTGGGTATCCAACTGAAGGAGGTGAGTTCATTTTGGATATGGACGCTAACAACGTTGGCATTGGTGGAGTCCTATCGCAGCTACAGGGAGGGCAGGAGCGCATCATTGGCTATTTTAGTAAGGTGTTGTCAAAGCCAGAGAAGAACTACTGCGTCACCCGGAGAGAGCTACTAGCAGTACTCAAGTCTGTGGAGTATTTTCACAAGTACCTCTATGCCGACGGTTTTTGGTGAGGCCAGACCTTGCAACATTGAAGTGGCTGCTACAGTTTAAAAAACCGGAGGGCTAAGTAGCGCGTTTGATTGAGAGGTTCCAAGTGTATGACTTTGGCATTGAACACCGGGCCGGAACGACTCACCGAAATGCGGGAGCCCTCTCCAGAAGACCTTGCCCCTTTGATTGTCCCCACTGCACTAGGGTGGAAAATAAGGAAGCTGTGACATATCGAACGATGGTTGTTAGTGATGGCTGGTCATCTGAAGAAATTCAACATCAGGATAACGACCCGGAAATAAAAGGGATCAAAGAATGGAAGGTGGAAGGTCAACGTCCCACTTGGCAGCATGTTGCTCCATTCTTGAAAATCCTCAAGTCCTACTGGGCTCAATGGAGATCTTTGGTACTTGAGGATGGGCTGCTCAAAATGACGATCGAGAACCATGATGGCACGGAGCAAAGAATGCAGTTGGTAATCCCCAGGAATAAGGTGCCAGAGATACTTCGTCTGGTGCATGATGAAGCCATGGGAGGGCATCTGGGAGTGACGAAGTCACTGCAGAAGGTTCGTGACAGGTTTTATTGGGCCAACTACTCCGACGACGCAAAGGGATGGTGCCGTACTTGTGGGTCTTGCGCTTCCAGTAATAGTCCTCATCTCAAGCCAAGGCCCCAATGCGACAATATAACGTAGGGAGCCCCTTTGTGAGGATTTGCCTTGGACATTACAGGACCATTTCCCGATATCAACGGGGGGATTATTTTACGAAGTGGGTGGAGGCGTACGCCATACCGAATCAGGAAGCTGCGACCGTAGCAGACGTACTGGTAAGAGAACTGGTTTGCCGGTTGTCATGTTGGAGGTATTATTCCGGTTCACCGGTATTCAGATCTTCGTGTGCTCTTGGAACCCTAGTGAACATCAGACAGGAAGAACGATGGTCTGTTATATCCATCAGTTTTCCCGGTGTATAAATTGGTTCAACTGCAGATATCGCCATTCGGACAGCGGAAGTACGTTTCGGGACGAAACATCTTTAAGGCGAGGTCAGTATAACGAGTTCTCGTCGTAATCGGCCATCGAAGCCAATCGAAAGTAAGGGAGTCTTCTCGATACTTAGACGACGTGCGAATCCCAAGAAGATTTTATCGACGTCGAATTCCAAGAAAAGAAACGCCTAGCAGGATTCCGAAACGTCTAGAACTATTACCATTCGGATGTAAAAACTCTACCGCAGAGATAAGAGTCAGTCGAAAAAAAAACAACAGCAGGAGTCTCTCCGTTGAGAGAGGGCGAGCCTAAAAATACATGCGAAATAAATCCGTGTAAATAAATTAGATTAAGTTAGTGTCACTCTACGTAGGTAAATTACGTTAAATAGTTATTGTTAGTGTGTAAATAAATAATTAAAAACCCGAGGACACTTCAGTATTTTATCCAGCTTTGTGAAATATATTAACGTATCATGTACCGATTTTACTCATTCTTTTGGAAACCATCTCAACAAGGATTACAAACCCAGTAAATATGAAGTTAAGGGGTGCGTTCATAACATTAGAGTGAAATAGTTTGTTTCGGGGTTTTCAAAAAGTAAACAGAATTTTAAAAATAATAGGGTACTATTGTGTAAAAAATTTAGTTTGGTAATGATGTAGGCTATGTCGAGCTTAAGAAAAAGTTGTTTTTCACATAATATAAGCCAAAACTCATGCGAGTAGTCGACATGGTGAATTTCATTGTTGTTTTGTGTTGTTGATACAGCGACAGCAAGTGAAATACGGTTTTGATGAAATTTCTTCCAACAAATTGAATGAAATATTCCAAATTAAATTTAGCTGGTTTAGGTCGTTATAATTATGTTGGGCGTTGGCACTGGCATATATTTGTATTTAAAGAGGTGGTTAATATATTTTCAACTACAAAAGGAGAAGCATACTTTACATTAATTTCCAAGCTGTTTTCCCTTCTGAAAAATTCACTCCACTCTACAAATGATACAGCATATAACACCTGGCATCCATTTGTGCAGTCACAAGCTATTTGTTCTAAGAGCTCTGTTGCAAACATGAGCATCAATCCATATGTTGTAGCATTCCAATCCCCTTGAAGGAAATATAAAATTTTTCCTAATTATTGTTTAATTTTCATATACGTTCGTCATCCATAAAATCTAGCGATGTCGGGCTGTTGAAGGTAGTTGTGACAAGGTAAATGTGAATCTTTGGCAGTCTTTTGAATGGTGTTATATAGATTTCGTATAGCACTTAGTTTTCACTATACAGAATACAGAAATAATTTTGTACACTGTTCAAAATGCATAATTTTAATAAATGATATTTATCACAAAATGTTTCAAAGTTTTTTGCCGATGCCATAGAAAGTCGACACCACAACCAATGAGCATATGCATGAATTTATGAAAATTAATTTTGTTGTTCAGAATACTGATCCCCTACTTCTGTTGTACAGTTTTACAATCACTGTTTTAACACGAGGAGTTGCAAATGTCCTAAAGATGCTCGTGTTACGTCGTAGCTACTCATAGCAGACGTGGCAGAATAATAGCGGCTAAAACACCCATTTACTGAAGAAGGACACAGCCCCCTCCAAGCCCAGTGGTTTGAAGGAAGTGCAGGGATACCGACGACATTAATCGCTAAGGGGGCTGGACCATTTTTTGTGTTTCATAAGAAAGTCGCTATTAAGCTGCAACCATCTTCTAAAAGATAATGTCTGCAGCTACAACACGTACTCCTTGAAGATCGATGGAATGCCCTCGTCGGTTTCACTATTCAATGTAACATGGAGACAGAGGAGGGATCGTAACGATTGGTCTCGGCGATGGAGCCTAGACGCCATCAAACTCTTAAAAAGTTTCCTTTAGTTTGACTGTACAAGCTGATTGAAGGACAACTGCTCCATTAGCGTTGATTCCTTTTTCATCACAATTACCATTTAATCTACTGCACCTAATAAAATATGGTTGGTACCATGATAAGCCACTTCAAGATGAATAAAAACCAACCAACGACGTAACGAGCTGAGAAAACATGTCTGTGAACTCATTTATCAACATCACTGCCTGAAGATGAATGCTGAGTTCCGCTTCCGCTTCTATTAATTCTGTTAAGTATTATCCATGCAGATTTTACAAAAGTTTTCTGATTGATCAACAATAATTATTTGTTGTATTATCGAAAGTGTCATACCAATGTAAGACCTATGATAAATACATAGCAAGGTATTAACTGCTACTATTAGCTATTAGCTATTAGCTTGTGAGATGGCAAGGTTTTACCACTTTCATTTGTCAGGCCCCTTTTTGTATGATTATGAATTCCTAGTAAAACCTGTGTATGGTGATGCAGCAGTTAAAATTTTGCATGGAATTGTTAGAGAAATACAATTTTATGACTGAAAATTCAGTGATTCGTTGAAAATTTTTAAACCAAAAAGTCTATGAATGCCCAACTTTTATCGTTTTCTGTTGCACAACTCAAACAGAACAAATGGATCTTCTCGAATGCCTGTTTTTATAGGGTTTGCAGAGAGACGCGGGCAACTTAGATCCAGGAGAATTTCTGGGTATCCGTAGAAAATAAGTGCAGATTTCGAAAAATACTCATTTTAGTTCGAAACATCTGTGTTAACTGTTCACTACGTACATATTTGGTAAAGATTTTACAAATTGGAACTGGTCGGACGTAAGGTAGAAAAAAATCTCATTGAAAATTTATCTAGCTACAGATATAGTCAACTTACCTATTTCCAACATGAAAATGGTCAGACTAGGATGCAGTTTCGTACGGTAATTTAACCTAGTTATATACATACATATAAAACATAGCTATCTAGTTAATGAAGCTATCAAGCGAGGAATAAGTGCAATTACAGCGGAAACATACCTGCACAGTAATCCATGCACAGAGCGCTGGAGAGCAGTAAAGGATAGCAACTAAAACTGAAGCTATTTATCATTATCATACGTGCCATTTTGATAATCCGCGTTTTTAGTCAGTGTCACTAAATTCTGCCGTTTGATCGGTGGTCCTCGAGACTTGTCTAAAACTCACTCCGAGTATTGGATATCGATCGACAAAATTAAATTTTTTTTTTCATACCACCCAGTCGACTGTGACTATATCTATGTCAACTAATGAAAAATCGGCAAATCGCTCCCGGTAGATAATACAAAATTCATTTAGATTTACGGACATGCTTCTGGTGACTGTTACGGGCCGGAAAATATCACTTCGTCATGACAGAATTGAAAATTGACAAGTTTGAACTGCAAAATATCAACCGAGTTTGTACTGTTGGGTACCAATCTCGGCTTAGAAATGTTTTATAGGCAAAAGTATAAAACAAGTTTACTTCAACAATCAGCATGTTTTTTCTCATAGGTTTTTGTATAATAATGTGTGGATTAAGAATTCCTTGCTTCCTTTTCCCTGAGCACATAGACGTAGTCAAGTACTGCTTGTTTGGCTTATTTGCTGAAAATTTTGGAGACATTTTAATTACCTCGTATACTCAAGCAAGCAGTTTTAATGCGATAGAGTGGTTCCGTTTTTTGCGGAAAAAATGTTTCCAGTTAAGCGATGACACATTAGAGATCGTTCACGCAAATTGTGTTATTGATTCTATTTTATTTACCTCATTTAAAAGAAATGTTCAACAAAACCTCCTGAGTTTACATTTTCGTCTCCTTCTTCTTCTTCTTCTATTCTATCACTTTAATAACATATTTCAATAAAATAGCCTAAACAAGTTTCAAACGAGTTCCACGTAACGTTATTAAGGATTCTTATCATATTCATTTTGTATTGATATTGCATGGTCCCTCGCAAATGAAATCTTTTGCAATTTCAGCAGCTCGAAATATGTATACACATAGAGCGAGTCTCTGACTTGGAATGAATTTTCTAAATAAAAGACAGTTTTTTGCTGGAAATATGCTCGGGCATGTCGATTAGTATTTTGAATTGCGCTCTTTTTGATATAAAAAAGTGTTATACAGCGTGTACCAAATTTGAGATATGATGTCATCTACTATTTTTTTTTAGATGACAATACTAATTGCTGTGCAACTGTTTTTAAAGGTATATTAAGTTACACAGACCTACCAAATATCAAATTTTTAATCCATGTCGATTAAAAGATATTTAACAAATATCAAATAATTCGAAAAATGAAGAAATCTGATTCATATTCAAATATATTCAAAATATATTCATATCACAATGTACCATATACAAAATTGAAAATCAATTTCGGGAAAATGCACATTTAAGAAAAACAAATAATCATCGTCAAAGCGCCCTCAATGAAGGTGTCAAAATGTATGTATTCCTCTCTCTTCAAGAAGCCATCAGCCAGTCTTCAATGGTGAGAATTGTTCAAACCAAGAAGTTTCATCCTTATAAAATGACAATCCTCCAATTTTCCGATCAAATTATGGATCTACTAGACAGAAATGTTGAAAACATAGAAAATGTCCAGTTTACCGACGAATCAACGTTTGCGTTAAATGGTGAGGTAAATCATTGTCGTCATTGGGCAGAAAACAACCCACACTGGATGAGGGAAGGCCATATTCTACATCAGGAAAGGGTCAATGTTTGAGAAGGGCATGTTGGTGATCATGTAGTGAGATCAATTTTCTTCCAGGGAAATCTCAGTAGAGCTGAATATTTAAAATTCTTGCACGAAGAACTAGTTCGGAATTCGGCTAATCTGATTCCTGATCTGGAGGAAGCCGATGTTCCGAATAAAAACATTTGATTTCCACAAGACACCCACGTTTTGCGAGGCCTGTCCGTGATTATCTCGATGATTTATTTCCAGGTAGATGAATTGGATAGTTCCATTAGGATACTATCAGTTAGATATTGGAAAATGATTTGAGCATATACTGAAGAAACATATTATTTGAGTTCATTTTAGATAGTTGACCATTTGATCAGATTTCTTAATTTACGAATTAGTTGATGCTTGATAAATACCTTTTAAACGGCAATTAATAAAAATTTGATATTTGGTACATATGTGTAACTTGATATACCCCTTCAGAATATTTATAAAAAAAATAGTATTGTCATTTAAAGAAATAGGCGATGACGTCATATCTCAAGTTTTATACACGCTATATAACATTTTTTAACATCAAAAGGAGCGCAATTCAAAATTCTAATCGACGTGTCCGCGCATATTTCAATTAAAAAAGCTGTCTTTGACTTACTGAATTTATTCCAAGTTGTAGACTTGCACTCTATAAGAAGGAAACAAGCATCTTTAGCCAGAAAAAAATTGATGTGACTGCACTTTAGTGATAGTGTTGGGTTCATACATTTTTCATATTAATATTTTCACTGCGCGGTAAACGAATAAATTACATTTTAATTTTCATCGCATCGACTCTCCCTTTCCCTAATCCCCTCGTATTTTATTTTTTCCTCTTCGGAATTTATGAGCGTCCTGGAAAATTTAAACTCCACCACAGAGCGTTACGTGTATGTGCCGTGTATATCCAGTCGTTTATAATGTTTCCAGAAATTCATTACCTTCAATAAACCTCCATATCTCCGTAAAGTTCTGGCAACGTTAATACTAATAGTACAGAATTATTCTTCCGGCAATTTCAGTAAATATAGAAGAATGTATCCTTATTTATGCCTACATGTAAGCGCTGAAACATATTAAAATAGACAAAGCAAGGCGGAGAGAGGGGACCCTCCACCTATTTTCCTTGATCAAACCCAGGAAACGGAAAAGATATAATCTATTACTACTACCCTGTTATCCATGAAATGAAACTAAAGGAACAGTGTTATTGCCTCATTTATAAACTGAACACTATTTTACCTATAGTCTGAAGACGGTTAGTTATACAAACCTATTAATGTTCGATGTCAATCTATAATAGCCGTGCAACGTCAAGACATATACTTTATGGAGTACCTCATACCAACCCCAACATTTTCAGAAGGAGCATAAAGTTACTTGTATTGGTACTGCCACTTGTTTTGAATCCGCCCCGAGAAGACAGCTTCCGTAAATACCGCAATTAACATTCATCTAGTTCAGTTATTTGCTATACAGTTGTATAGTTTAGGCAGAGATGTTATCTTGGCTTCCACAGTATTCGTATTCGTTCGAATTCGAATTTCCAATTCTTCTCAGATGTACTCCAATTTTGCCATGAACTCGTTACGAAGCGACTATATATCGATTCAGTGGGATATTGATATCCTGCATTCAACCTACAGTATATAGAATGATTTCGTATTTGAAGATGGCTTTGTCAGGCGAAACAAATTCATTTTGTCTAGTATTTTGAATAATATTAGTTGGGAATCCATTTAAGAATGCCCAGTATCGAATATTACTTATCGTAAGCCATTCCCCAAAAAAATTCCTTTCAAGTTCCTTTAGATCGTATTATAGCTTTTAGATACTAAAGTTGCAGATGAAGGGGAGCTCGTTGGCAAGGTTGTATGAGCTGCCTTCTTCCTGAGCAATGCGGTAAACACTAGTTAAACATCTAAAAATGAAATGAGATCATGAAAATGAAAATGAGTCGTAGTTTGTCAGTTCCTTCAAATAAATTTTCTAAATTTTAGAAAGATATTTCGACGTTTGTTATGTTATTAGAAGAGGAGACATATGATGACATATGTTCATGATATAGTAGCCGATGGCTCAATATTAAGCAGTCAACATTTGCAAGTAGAACACTGAACCGTTTTATTCACTTGCCATACAGATGAATCCAGGAACGTCTATTTGAAATATTAGGAACGTCTAAAAACTAATCCGTTTTTCTTGCTGCTTTTCATGTTGAATAAATATGGTACGAAGCGTTCAGTAAAGCTGCCTCATTTAATTCCCTTCCAACACATTACCGTATCAATTATTAAAGTTGGTGCAGTGTTTGCCCTTAACATTTTTATGTCATGTGTAGTCAGCAAAAACTGTAGTCTCCTATGTGAAGTAAAATATTGAATTTCATTTCAAATGAATCCTAAGATAAAAGAAAGGTACGTAGGAGAAAAATTTACATTTACAAAATTTACATTACAAAAAGATCAGGTATATACCTGATCCTAGATGATACCTTGATGACCTGATATGTATGATCAATTTCTTGAAACAATCACAGGCTGGGTTGCTGATTACTCCTTGAATAATATCTTCTGAAGCAGTTCGAATTTCGTGATTATAACGCACGATTAGATTTAATTACGCAAATGTTGACACCAAGTTGACCATGATATGTCAAAGGGCTAATATCACTTATTTGAATCGGAACGACGTGAAATTATACATTGTCAAATATTTGTTTATCATTTCATTTGTATGTCATATTTTCTCTTGAAACGTTTGCCGCACATTTCCACTTCAATTCTGTTCGTTGTGTAGTTTGCAAAAACAAGCACCATAGTGTACATAAGTTCTTGACCTCTCCGAGTTCGTGCGCGTTATGTGTATACACCTACCTACCTCACTTCCTTTGCAGTCCACATTTTCCAATTTACCTCGCCCCCTCGCCCCTTCGTTTTCCCCGAATGAAAATTAATGTTCCCGGTTTCATGAATGTAAATTACCGGCCAGATTCATTGGCGATTTCATGAGGCTTTTGCAGCACTGATGGGCACTATGAAATTACATGGAGATTTCTTCGATGTAAAATAGTAGTTCTGATGGTGTTTTTGGCGTGGGTGACGGGAATTTTAATAAATCGTCCTTCTCAGTATGCATAACAGATGTGGAATATAAGCTACCGGGTAAATTTATTGCAATGAATTAATTAATGTACGTATAACGTGTACCGTTACTGCCGTGCAAAGAAAATCGTCTGGATGAAACTAAATAATACTACTTACCTAATACCATTATGTATTATTTTGCAGGATTAGAATTTAAAATGATTATCGGAAAATCACCACGTTAAGTAGGGTGTTGAAATAAATCAACCGATTTGCAGTTAGTTGCAGTAATAAATATTCACAATATTAACCGGCGAAATAGAGTTCCGTTGAATAGAGTAAAAAAGTCTCTCTTCTTCAACATGTGGCTGATATCAGTATGAAACAATAGGACCTACAATAAACACTTTTATCATTGTAAAAATGAGTATTTTTATAGTGTGGATTCAAATTTCTAATGTTTTAGGTAACCGGTTATTAACCGATTACTTGATTAATTTATTAATATGATTATTTTGAAAACGTGCTGGTGTAAAGGAAGAATGAATGTGCAAAACATAATTCTCAGATGAGACATGATTAACTCATATAGAAATTATAACAACTATATGTATGTCTTAAAATTTGTCGACCCATTTCTGATGCTCTTTAATTGTGATTAAGAACTGTTTCGATTTTGAAAATTTTTATGTCTTTAATTATCCTAACTCGGAGCCTATATTATTTAAGGCTTAATAGAAATAATAAACTCCGCTGCAAGGAAGACTTTAGGCAACTTGTAGGTAAATGAAGTCTTATTGAAAAAAACTTAAATCTTAAACTGAATTTATAAAAAACTAATTTATAAAAATTTTAAATATTTCAAATGTTGTAAGCAATTTTCAAAGAAAAATTATTACACAGGACCACAAAGACATCGATGAAAGATTCCTTTGACCAGACCAAATGCAATATGTACTTTTTGTACCGACGCCGGTCCCTTGTAGTAACATACACAATCGGTAGCCTACCCAGCATCCTTGATGTACGTCGGTGAGAGCCGTCTTTTGAGACCTCCCCCTCCTTCCGGAGTTGAAAAGGTTAAGGGGCCCCGACCATCTACCGGGATCTCTACCGGCAGACTTTAGCTGCTCTGCTATTGGGCTCACTACTTCTTCGTTTTCTTACTAGTGCATTAATGTGAGGTGAAGCATCTACTTTTATTTGTAGAGCCACTGTCTGTTTCTTGAAGGGAAGCCTCCTTTACTTTGTCCGTGGCCATCGTATCTTATATGTGAAGCATTCTTGGGTTAACCCCGGGGCTTCCCTCCCCTTTCTTGTTGTCTATCCAATGGCTAGAGTCTTCCCACCTGAGTTTGATACCCGATCTTCCCGCACCCTGTCAAAGCTGATCCTTCGTTTCGCCGCCCCAATCCCAGCTTTTGCTGAGGAGAGCGGTTACTGCGCCCCTCGACCAACGAAAGGGTCTGGCAGTTTCTACGAGTCCCAGGAATTAGTCTACAATATAGATATGGAAAAACTGTTGCATGAATTTATTGCAAAACTATGAAACAAAGTGCTTTCCTGCGCCCCACGCCGGGTACAAAATCAGGAGTACGAAAGTACGCCTGGCGTGCGAAGGAAACTCCAGCGACCCGCACGCGAAAATAGAGCGTCCTGCCGTTATTGCTTGAAAACTTAATTTTTTCAAATCCTTCTCTACCCCCGTTAAACTATGGCCCCATCTACTCGACAGATAATTTACAGATCCACAGATTAATTAGCTTAAAATATTCGAATATCTCGGAAGTGTACAATGTATCGACAGGCTCCTACCATAATGGATATTACTCGGATTTATGGAAGCCGAGATCACTGATTTTCTGGAGAAGCTGACATTATGATTTCTCTTATGAAGGAACGTTACAACTGCCCCTTCTACGGTGGCCTGGACGACTGTCTCAGGCAACGACGTCGGAAATAATTCGTTTTCCTACAGTGTCCTAGACGAGGAAGGCGTCGTGCCAAATAGAATACGCCAGGGTTGCAAGTGAATAGGACACGCTGCTTAGCCTTAAATCGACCACGCGTGTCTCTGAGTAAACCATGTCTTGAATATAACTGTGGCGATATATGATTTATTTTCAAAACGTATGCTGTTCCGGGAATTAATACAATTTGTTTCATACTCGTATTATAGTAACATAGACGCTGCCGCTTAATAATTTATCATGTTTTCTGTTCAGATTGTATTAATGGGGCTTGGTAAATATTTCTCGGAAGGAAATGTAACAAGATCTTTTAAATAAATGCAACCATTACAAAACCAAAAAAGTGTATTTTGTCAAATAAATCCCATGCGCCGAAATGGTATTTTTATGGTCTTTATGACATCTCACTCGGTAAGTTCGAAACAAGTTATAGTGTTCAGATATTCTAACGACCGACCTGTATTGTGCAAGTTTCCATCTCATTTGTAGTTGTATATGTGGAAAACAGTGAAAGCAGTAGAATAAGAGGTCTGTACGTCACTCTCCGCGAAATCGTTACAATTTGGGGGAACAACCGAAATGGCGCACGGAATTGACGGCGATAACAGCCAGCGGAGTGGCAAACGGACTAAACTGAGCATCGTTTTGTCTAGAACAACGGCTGGCGCTTCTCAAGACACCACAGCTAAGCGCAGCTACAACTCACCACAATCCAGTGCTAAGTACCGCCGCACAATACACACCAATATAATACCTAGATCAGACTTAGGATAAGACTCAAATGGATTGACTGCGTGCGGCTGGTTCGCGTCACTCTTTTACGTGTTAAACTCAATTTTGTAACGCGTTTTGGGAAACGACGCTATTTACCTTAGTACAAGGATTGGTGATGGTTGATCACGGGGTTGTGCGTCTGGAACCATAAAGCAGTTGTTGGAGTTTTCAGTATTTGTAGAAGCAGCGGAGGATTTCAAGAGACAGTTTTACCTGGAGCATTAGGTGGAATTGATTACCCCTGGAATCTTTGTTCCGCTCAAAGAGATTAATCACACACATACGTATGCACACATCTGCATATTTTCACATTTACTTTTGCAAATGGATTTAGCAAGCCTACCGGCGTATTTCGTTTTATTTTTATATAAGTTATGGCGATATTCCCGAAGGTGAACATCGTCCGAAAGGGAGGAGGCTTCTGCTCTCGGCGGACAAGTCCAAGCGTTATTTCTGAAGGTGAATATCGCCGGAAAAAAAAAAGAGGACAAGAGGCTTCGGCAAGTTCTGGCGGAAATTTCGAAGATGAACATCGTCCGGAAAAGAGAAGATACAATACTGCCTTCCCACAAGTTTTACCATGGTTTTCTTTGTGTTCTATGTATGCTGAGGCATATGCACAATGCTCCATGGACGTTATCATTAGGTTATCATTGTGACACATACTGTTCAATGCACTTTCTCCAACGTAAGATTTCCAATAACTATTTTGCAAGATACGTCCTTCGCTGACGCAGTGTGCTGTCCAGGAAGATGATCGGGGTGTCGAAGACGACACTCAAACGGAAGGCAGTAGTGTAGGACCGACCTGTATTATGATAGTTTCCACAGTAGTTTGTATAAAAAACAGTGAATGGTAATTTTGTATAATATAAACAGAATAAATATAAATATAGAATTCGATAAGATATCTATACGTCACTCCGTGCGAAATCGTTACAATATGGTATGAATCACTTTATATTTGAATATTTTTAATAAGCATATTCCCATCGAGTGAGATGTTATAAAGAGCACAAAAATGTGTGCCTGGAGCATACGATTTATTTGATAATAAACACTTTTTGATTTTGTTATTAATGCATTTATTTTAAAGAGTCTTCTTTACTAGGTTCTTTACAAATTTTTCGGTATAAATATTTATCCAACATTACTTATGTATATATTTCGACTGGACAACATGGTAACCTAATTGGCAGCGGAGGATACAGAGTGGCCGCCACAGGCGGTCGACAATAAGGAACAGAATTTTTTACTGTCTAGGCTTCTATAACGTAAAACAAACTATATCCGTACGGCGGAAATCTGTTGTATGAGCGTTTTGTAGAAATAATGCAGCACGTCACACAGAACACTAAATGAATTGTACATTGAGGTTATATTCCAATAGAGACACACCGGAACGCTATACTTAAGGGATAAGAGAAGGCATTAAACATAAATGGTCAGCTTTACACAAGAGCGTAGCAACCAGTAAATTAGCGAAACATTTAAAGAACTACCAAATATGCCGATGAAAAAAGAGTATTACACAAGTAGACCGATTAAAAGAGGAAAGCATATAAGCTGCCTTAAAGAGGAAACTTCTCACAGATAAGCCGACAAAAAGGACGTGTATAACTAATATACTATAACGAATCCTCCTCGTCCAATCGGCCTTCGAAAGCTGTGGATCTCGATAGTTCTGTCAACGAATCGACGCCGCGCGAATTCTGAGAAATGGTTACTTTCGCAGGTTTCCAAGAAAACGAAACGTCTAGAAAGATCCCGAAAAATTTGGAGCTATTACCGTTAGAATATAAAAAGGCGGCCGAGAGATAAGCGGGCGTTGAGTCGAACGTAGATGTTCCTGTAAGATCGCGCCGACAATAGACGTCGGTCGAAAATAAATTTAGGTTTACATGAATTAGGTATAAGTCCCCATAATGTTGGAACCTGAGAACGTAACACTACCATCCTAAAGAGAAAAGAAAGCAAAATGAGTTGATTTTAACCTATTATTATTTTTCGATATCTGTAAAATAACACTACAACTATTAAAACTGACTTGATTATTAAAGTGACTGTTAACTTTAAGTTAGTGTTACCTTGAAATGTTCCCAAAATACTAGTTTTTCTCTCCAAATCTAAACAATCAGCGGTTAGCCTCTCTTATCCTTTAAACTTTCGGAAACTTTTGGTTATTTACCTAATGTTGCGTAATCTATATGATTAACATCTAAAACCTAGCAATTCAATCTATAATATTGATTAATGGGGAACTTGGTGTTAAGATTTAATTATAATATAATATCATAATTATAATATAATATATATTAATTATATATGGGCTATGTATCATACTGACAAGTTTGGAGTTGTTAATTGATTTCAGCCCAACCTCCATTTCCATACACCTAACCACTTTTTCCGGAAATTAGCCGACCTATTGCGACCCTTGCATCGTAACAGTTAATTTAATGATTAAATTGTCTACCTTGTGTTGCTTAATGCACGGAACATGCTTCCAAGCCTAAACGATCGTTTGACAAAGTTAACTCGTGAGAAGTGGCAGCAATAAATTAGTAATGTTTATGTGTGGTATAATAACGGGGTGTTTTATGTCCAGAGTTTTAACATACTTCGACGACAATTATATAGCAACAAAATGTACAGCAATGATCATTCATGTATCCCTATTAGTTCGAAAGGTATTGCAGCTTTGGACTTAAGGAAGGAGAGCCATTGTTTTTGGAGTATGGCCGCAGCAATAAACCTTCTTGTTATAAGTTAGCTGGGACTTGGGAATAATTTATGAATTAGGTTAGAACTCGACAAATCAAATAGCAACGGTAACTTTACAGTCTTCTTGTCCCTTCATCCGAAATAACGCGTATATTGTGTTGCCTTTAACAATATTATATATATTTCCACCAATCTTTGAAAATAAATATGCCTGGTTTCAATACCTCCAAAAACTAAAGTTTGCACACACAAGACTAAACGTGAATTTTTAATTTTTGTATTAATTAATGTCAAATATTTATAATAAATATTATCATCACTATCACATCACTATTTTCCTTCTAATTAATAGTGCACGACAGTTGAAGCATTCAATCAATTTTAAGCAGAGATTTAAGCATTTGGTTTTTCAGGTGTTAATCGACAAAAAAAAAGTGAAATTACCCTTTTTAATTTCTCTTTATCTATGACTAGACTCGAGTATGAGATGGAATCAGATGTTCCTACAACGACTTCATAATTTAATAAAAATTTAATTAATGAATTAAAATAATTTAATAAAAACGATAATCACATGAGAAAGGGACAACCGAATCGTTTTTACTAAATTAATTTGATACGTAATACATAAATAAAAACAAAAGTAAATTTACTAATTATTATACTATTTCTTTCCCTTATCCATATGATTGAGCATATGGAGTTTCGGTAATTAATTTTAAAGCACCGCCAATTTTATACCTTTTCCATAATGGAGGTCCGAGTTAGCATTGTTTGGGTATATTTAAATGTTGCTTGTATGGCCACGTCACCTATATTTTTTGTACTAAAGTAGTTTGACATGAGATATGGGTTCTATTTCAATGTTAGGTATATCTAAATAAGATCTATACGTTTTCGTCGGTGCCTAACTTCAATTCAAACATCTTCCTACATTTGTATAATGGCACATGTGTACAACTTCTAACTTTTGTACTTGTACAGTGTATGGACTAGACGCATGGATTTTCACCATTTTATTGTTTAGAGGTTCCGCTCTTTAGAATATCTTTCTGTACATAAGAAATAGCATGTACATATTCGTGGCGATCCTCTTAGAAGGACTGTACAAATTAGTATATAAAAATGTAGATAAATTTATTTCAAAAAAGATAAAAAGCAAAATTTTGTATGCAAGCAAAAAAGTTGTATGTTCGAAAACAAATTCTAACGAGATGTAAAATTCTTATACGCAGGTTGGTTACAGGCTACATCAAATAAATTATTATTATTATTATACTAAACAACCCCCCCCCCCCCCAGGAATGAGCTAACTAGATTAAGTTATATCAGTGAATGTGTGGTAGACCCTTTGAAATTCCAATGTGTAGTATGTCAACAGATTTAGTTAATTCAAATGGCCGAAATTATATCAGTGTTTTTAAGAAAAAGTTGTCATAGACCATTTTTCAGTGTTTCCGATATATTTCAAATACCAAGCGGAATTAGATAAACATGCAAGGGCACTTTTTGAAAAAGAGTTGAATTTATCAACGAAATGTCCTATTTTGAATATCAAAACATAAAATATAAGCCCAAATGAATACGAAATATTCCAGTAAATATAGAAGTTCCTTTCCCATATATTTTTTCACCGAATTCTTTTCTGTGCAAATATTGGTTATAGTAAGTCCTTTAGACAAAACAACAATTCTTAATTGATTGTGATTTTTTAAAAGTAAATAGTTGATTAACATATTTTACCACAAGTTTTCGGTATGAAAATGTATATGGGTATAATCAATTTTATTTAAAACAAATATTATTGAAGTAGATATATTTATCTAAAACATTGTAGAGTGCTAATATACGATTTTAAAATATAGAGGATGTACAACCCAGGCATTCAATGAATGAACTTAATTATACATACATTATAATTATCCCTTCGTGACAATCGCATATCATAAATTTATTGAAAGTTTAGTTCACCCTAAGGGTTGCTAAGGCATCGTAGTAATTTTGCATAAAAGTTTTGCATCCACACAATACATACATACTTCTCACATACCGTGACTATGAGTGATACACAAGTTATATTACGATACGAGCCGGGAAAGTTTTTAAAAAAAAACTTTTTATTCACTTTACACACTTAATTAACTACAAGATTACAATATAATGTTATGATGTTACGCGCCTGACGTCTCTGATGCAAATCCTGCCGTGCTGTCGCATGAACCATATTTATATGTTTCTAGTTCTGCTGACTACGAATGTTGTCTTCTTTAAAATGGTCGCATTGTTTGGGGCTGACGTTACTCACACAATTTTATCTAATGACTACTACTTACAAATAACTATACACATCAAAAAAAATAGATATTTCAATATTTTTTATTGTAGAATACTTCAGAGGAAACACATTTTTATGAGTCAGAATTCCACTTCCTTTTCTCTAAGAGACCCCCTAGATCTATCTTCACAAGCAAAATTGTGAAAAAAAGAACTTTGCCATTGTTCGGTTTTTCGCTTTATCCCGTGGGTAATATTTTCCGGGACAATTTTTGTTCGTGCTTCTGTTCAATTCCGTTTAGTTTCTGTGATACACTTGACATGCAAAAATAAAAGCAATCCCTGTTCGCTTTAATCTTAAATAATATACCACTTACGCAAATCTTTGCACGTTAGGTTTTTAGCATCCTTAGGTACCCAATAAACGGTTGAAATACTAAAACCAATTTAACGCAATAGCTGCTTTCTATGTTACATAGTTAATCGTCTACGTCGGATATGGTTAAAAAAATATAACAATAGAAATCTTGCAATATAAAATCCTGAAAGGTCGAAATCTCGATAAAATTATATTATAAGAAACAAATTTTCACTTGTAAATAAGGAGACATTTATTTTGCGAAAACAATTCAAAACTAGGTAGAACATACGATCCATAATTGGTAAAGAGGTAGTTGAAGGTAAGAGAAGGTTGGTAAATTCTCACTGTGGCAGCAAAGATGTTCGTACGACGGAAGTTCGAAACAATGTGAAAATATTCTTATTTCTTCGATTTAATTATTGTGCCTATACCCATACGTACTTGCGTTATCCAGATTTATAACGATAACATATTTTAAATAGACGTGAACACATTTCTGCTTATTTTATGTGGGTATGTGGGTATATAATGCTGATATATATTACACGCGAAGTACGGATAGTTAGCACCTTGTAATACCATAAGAGTATTTAATACAAATAGGTGCTCAATATTTCAGTGTGTTGGGATTTTAGTTTACAGCTAACTTCCTTTTGATTACGAACATTCAGATTATAAGCGCATCATCGATATGTAATTTGCAAAAATTTTCCGTTTATATGAAATTTAAAGAAACTAGAAGAAAATGGTAGAAGCATACTTTTAACTCCTTACTATTTATATGGTGTATTGGTAAGTTTAACGCCATTTTAACCAGACCTGAATGCCAAAATTCACAGAGGCTATTGTTGATATATATGCTCTGTCTAATAATTTGCATTATTGAGGCCATAAAAATAAAATTATTTCAGATATCCGTGAAGCCGTAATGAATTCTTCGTAACACTTCTCTCGGGTCTCTGCCAATGTCATAGTTTGTTCCGGTTAGGTAGATATCAGTTCCAAAATTAGGTCCGTTAAGATCCCTTTTGAGTCACATGACGAAAAAGAAGTTGCGTGAAGCAACATTTGAGCTGAATGAGGTTTAGAAGGCGTTACGACGATGTTCATATTCAGCAACTTGATCATAATGAGTATCCAGGTTCCTTTCCTGTATATCCAGGAGATACAAACACTCCATAGAGAACAATTTTGGTTAAATTATAAGCAATGAAATATATAATACAAAACTCCGTGATTTATTTCGTTTCTATAGCCTCAATAGGGATTCTTGGGTAATAGAAATTTTGACGCATTAATATTATCTTTATCGGAAAACAAAAAGTTTCTGCCAGTCCTGCGGGCTATTCCAACACACCAGCTCCAGGTAATTTTTCTTTGAAGTGTAATACTGCAAGTGCTTCAAAAATGTCTCTTTCCTGAACTTATCATACGGGGGTACGATTTACTTCTTTTGGAACTTTTAAATTGTCTAAGGATAAAAATCTGAGACGTAGAGCACTGGAGATGTACCGAGAGAGAGCAAAAATGCCAAGCGAAAATAGTAACCAGTGTTTTTGACATGACAGTAGTTACAAGTGACTAATTTACGACAAATCATAACTATATCAGGAAAAATTATCTACAACTGCCTTTGCAAAGTAATGCCGACTAATACCTAAAAATATAAGCGTGCACAATACAATTGAAATACATAGTGGATTTCTTCTGACAGCTATTTACAATCCTTAGATTTTATAACGGACACTGTATTCCCTTGTTGTACTGATAACTAATTAATAATGGTAGTCATATTCATAACGAATTTTTTTCTTTAAAGAAATATAAAGTTTTCGAAAAGCGTAACTTATCTCTTAATACGTCTAAAGTTTTTGTCGATTTCGACAAGGCAATTCATAAGGCACTGACTTATTTGGCCCCAATGCGGAAATTAATAGTTGTCATTTTTATCTTCACAAAGTTTGGTACAGATGTAAAAATTTTCTTGAATTAATTTCAGAATATTATATTAGCTGAAATTGGGAAATAGTTGAAACACACATTTCGATAAATATATTTAAATCCTTGTGAAGTTGAAGATTGTTTTGTGTATGACTTGATAACATATAAAACTCCCCATGCCCTTTTAGATATATATGTGAAATATTTGTTATATATATATATATATATATATATATATATATATGAAAATGCCGGGTACTCTCCCCAAATTTGAGAGAAACTGTATCCACAACTCATATTTTAAACATGAATTTTTCAGTCCACTTTAAGTTCTTTCTTCCATTCCACCCATTCTTCTCTATATGCCTCACCAAAAACTTAAGAATTTCGGGTCAGTTTTTGTTTCAAAATGCAATGAATTTATTTGAAAATGAAAATGAAAGACAGAACATAAAACCTTTAAAAAAATTTAAGTAATTTGCAAATGGATAAACGCTCGGCTTAGAGTACATATAATGTGTATCTCGTTTATCTCTGAACTGTGTGTAATACTTTGTTTTTGGAATGAAGTTATTCGGAAATACGATTCAAAAATTTGGTTCTCCTCGGAAATTTTTATAATATTTAGCCCATAATCTATACGTCGAAAATACTTAATCTGCATCGAAATTAATTCCGTCGGAATTCTCATTGGACAGACAATCAAGTCTTCTAATAGAGACTTGGCCACAAATAAGAACCCAGTAAGTAATTTGACCTGTTTGCTTCCTTCTGAAATTGTTGATGTCAAAGATATTTTTCACTACAAAGTTTCTCCTACCACCACTAAACGGCGATGGTGGATATTAAAAAATGTAAAACGGTTTTAAAGTTCGAAAGTCACTCAATCAGGAAATCAGGTTAAACTTGTGTTAAAGTTCGAAATCAATACGTTTACAAGCAGGATGAGTCAGGTATTTAACGGTACACTACACCTGTAGCTTTGCGATGCAGAAGTATTAATTTAACCGTATAGATAAGGCGAAGTTTCAACTTTCAGACTTCCTAATTGATGATTTTATGGAGCGAAAATTGCCAACTTGCCGATCAATGCTACTAATAAGGAAGTGGGGTTGTATTTTATTCCTGTCAAAATTTGTAAATGAAGTTTTCTGCGGGTGTTATTTTAAAGCTCAACGCTCTAATTCTTTCACTCCATTATAAAACACCGTTCTGAAATTTTACATTTACGTAATTGAACTTCACATTAAAATTTCACCAGGGTTTGGCCAGTTTCCAACAATCCCTGCTACAAAAACTGAAGTTATTCCCTGGAAAATTTATCGCATCTCATGAGAGGGAAGTGTTTTCAGAAGCTAACCTTAGACATGCAGTCATACAACTGACAAGCAAACAGATCGTAAATTTGAATCACCTTGAATATCCACAAGTTAATTTTTCCGAACTTTCATACCTTCTATGAAGTTTTAGAATAATATATTTATATTTATTATTTATTAATATGTTTATTAATTATTAATGTTTTACTACATTGCATTTTTATCTTATTTGCTTCAGTGATAGAAATCCCCACAGACCATAAAAACCGAAATTCACTAGGTTATGAAATTAAGGGAAGGTCTAGAAGAGAAACAATAATAGTCTTAAATTAAAGATCGATGGGGCACGTTTGAACGGAGTTGCTCGTAAAAGATTCAATTAGCACCTGGATGTTTTCCTGGAATTCATTTCAGTAAGGCGAACGGTTGAACGGACTAAGAGTTTACACTAACACCCTGACTGGTTGCATTCCCCAGTCTGAGTACCCATGTGTGATTGTAACAAGCTGTCAGGATTAGTTTTCGCTCCCGACGAACCCACACGAACAAGACGCCTAAAATCAGTTTGATATGATAGAGAAATAAGATAGTTTCATAAATTTACAGGAAAATCATATTAGACATATTTCGCAATCCTGTAAGTTTCCATTTTTATCATCGTCTAAGTATCGCTTGACGATATCATAAGAACGTCCAGTATATTGTTTGACATGTGAACTCTAAGTAAATTTTGCGAATATGTTCTTATTTCGTTCAATATTTCCTAGCAGCTATCAAAGCAGCTATCAAATCAATTTAAAAACGAATATTCGCATTAAATGATTCTCATCAATTTGAGATGTTCTCAAATCACGTGAATAGAATGACTGGCCTGTTTTGATTGGCGACAGAGCAGATTCTCCAAAGGTACGCGAGAGAATTTATCGAAAGGACGAGGCAGTGTTTAAAAGGCATTAAAAGCTAGTATACGCCGTCAACGGTACAACTTCTGATTTTGTTTTGTTACTTACATTTGGAGAATTGTATTCCATGTGTTACGGGCTCCCTTGAACCATTGCGTGCTTTCCTGAGTCTTTACTAGTTTTCTTGAGCTATTACGAGTTGTCCTGAGCCTTAGGGCTATTCCTGAAACGTTACTAGTTTTCCTAAGCCGTTAGGAATACATCTGAGCTATTAGTAGCAATCCTTAAGTAGTTCAAATCCACCCAATTCTGGCCAGACTATTTTAAATTAACTTGGCACGCACCAAATAACTTGTGTTTATTAGTTTATTTCTGGTGATCCTCATATTGAGGCTTGTTATTTTAGATAAAACGTAGGATTTTTTTTTTAGGTTCTGTGTACATTTAACATATGTTTCACTGTTTAGAGGCTCCTTACGATCAACAAATCAATTTAACACTGAATTACCGCATTATTATTTTTCGCATTTATTTATTTATTATTTATTAATTATTATTATATATTTAAAATATCTTTTCATATATTTTTGCTTTTTAGTTTTGTTAGTCTGAAATTTCAGATCGATCAGATCAGAGCCATCGATTTTAAACATAGTGATGAGATTGTAAGAGGTTACATCATTATATATCATTAACAGGTTATATAATGATGTCATTAAAGCAGGTTTCTTATAGGTTACACGGACTTATTTGTTGAGAATGTTTTCTTGTCTTCTCCCTACCTCGTCCTTTTAACTAGCATATTAGTACGTCACAAAATAACTAACATTAAAAATATGGTAGTTGACCAGCTACTTTTTTCATAACCAACATTATCACAACACATTCTGCGTTATAAATGGCAAATCACGTAGGAGATGGAAACATAGATATTGTCACGAGCCGGGACGTCTTTACCCTGTGCCACAGGGTACGTAAGGGTTTGGTAGCTAAGGGGGTAGAGCTTGGCGATAATGAGACAAAAGAAGAAAATGAGGCACAGCGAATCCGAAGGGCAGGAGCGTGAGAGGAGAGGAAGGTGACTTACAAGATCGACTGTCGTCCGGGCCCTCTGACTTCTATAAAGCGTGAGATAGAGGAGGGCATCTGAGTATGGCGGGTGGTAGGTTCCTGTTAGGACTTCGGCTCTTCTTTGGACCCTTCGACGACAGACCACAGGGATAACTCCCTTAAAGGACAGCGCTCTTCCGGACGGCCCCCCAGGACAGCATTTGTTCTAGTCTGCAACTGGTGCTACCAACTAGTTCCCTCTTTCTATCTATAGTAATCAATTGTTTTGAGACCTTCTCGCTTGTTGTTGCAAGACGTGTCGTTTGTTTAACCACTCTCACTTTCGTTGTTGTTGCATTTGAAAAAGTAACACGCCTCGCCTTGGCCTGAACCATGATCCCATTTATTGTTTCTTATTTGTAGTTGTCGAAGTCTCGTGGTCGTGACAATATCTTTCAACTATCTCTAT
This sequence comes from Cryptocephalus primarius, assembly GCA_963576515.1. NCBI lineage: Eukaryota > Metazoa > Arthropoda > Insecta > Coleoptera > Chrysomelidae > Cryptocephalus > Cryptocephalus primarius. The sequence continues at coordinate 9,300,088 of OY754950.1, forward strand.
TATGTATGTATGTATATATATATATATATATATATATATATATATATATATATATAGATAGAGAGAGAGAGAGAGAGAGAGAGAGAGAGAGAGTCCTCAGCTTCCTTTACCGCATCCCGCATTTCGTACGCCATAATTTTCTGTATGTCCACTCGTTTTCCTAGATAACTCTGTCTTTCATGATCTGTTCTATCCCATCCTTCCAGCACCTTGAAGGTCTTCCTCGTCTTCTTATATTCTGCGGTTGATACATTGCTGATTTTTTGGCCATCTATCCTATTCCATCATAATCACATGTCCGTACCAGAGCAACTGAGTCGTTTATATTCTCCCCGCAGTTTTGTACACTCGACTTGTTCTTCGTCGTATATTTTCATTTCGAATGTGTTCTGCTCTGGATATTTTGCACAACCTTCTCAGGTAGAACATTACTACTGCCTCGATTGTTTTCCCTTGTCTATCAGGAAGTTCCGAACATTCGCATCCATGTATTAAAATAGGCTCCACTAAAACTTCGTAGATTGTCAGTTTGGTGATAAAATTAATTTTATCAGACCAAAGCAATGAGTTTAGAATTCGTGTAGCTTTTTTTCCTTGTTCCACTCTATTTTTATATCTTCTTTTGTTGTTCCATCATCCGAAATCATGGTTCCTAGTTATTTGTGTTGTCTAGACGGTCTAATCCTCTTTATTAAGCAGGTCGGGGTCTCCATCAGTGCTTCCTACCGTCATGTATTCTCTTTTTGACATATTCAGTCCAATTTTCTCAGCATATAACCTGCATTATCCTCGTCTCCAGCCATAAAAACATGGTCGTCTGCAAAAAATAGAGTTGTTAGGTACGCATCCTCCACCTCAATTACCATTCTTGCAGTTTTGGCTCTCCAATTACTCAGAGCTTCTTGGATATATATTTTAAATAAGGTTGGGGATAGCCTACACCCTTGCCTTAGACCCTTCGAATAAAGAATGGTTTCGATATGGTGCTTCCTACCTTGACAACACTTTTCGAGTTTTTGTATATGTTTTAAATAGCTCGAACATAGGCATTACTAAGGTCAGATTTCGTCAATATTTCAAACAGCATTTTCAGAGGTACTGTATTGTAGGCCTTTTTAAGATCGATAAATGCAAGATGGGTGGCGAGGTTCCTTGCTTTACGTTTCTCTAGTACATGTTGTAGGACAAATGTATTATCTATACATGACTGACCTGCACGAAACCCGTTCTGGTCTTCTATTTCTACCGTATTTTTTTCAATTATATTATTCAATACTCTGTCATACAGCCTTCCCATTGCGCTAGTTTCACTGATACCACGATAATTGCTATAATTGTTCTTATCCCCTTTCTTACATATTGATGTCATGTGTGCAATATTCCAATCTCCCGGGATTGCGTCTCCGTTCTTCAGACACTTATTAAATAGTTTCGTTACCACTTCATGATATTTCACTGGTCCATTTTTCACTAACTCAATGGGAATGTTTCCAGGCCCTGCCGCCTTTCCGTTTTTGACTCTTCCAAGGCATTCCAAATTTCGTCTGCTCTTAACTCATTTACTTCTTGGTTATTAACTTGAATCTCCTTATATTGTAATTAAAATTGTGGTCTTTTTTCCGTGGGTAGTTCGTAATAGTGCTTCTTCCATTCACTTAAGTCCATTGAACTTAATTTGTTCGTTTTCTTCCTTTCTCATATTTCTTATTGTTTTCCATGCCATTGCCACTTTTATTCCTCCCATGTATCTATCAATCGCTTCGCATTTCTTTTCCCATGTTACGTTTTTACTTTTTATGACTTCTTTTTCACTTCTCTATTCTAGTACATATATACATTTCTGTCTTCGGCTTTATGTGCGTTTAGGTAAATACTATACGCTTTCTTTTTCTTTTGTACCAGCCCGTTTATTTCCTTTGTATACCAATCCGGATTTTCAATATTCTGTGTCTCTTGGTACCCTAGAGCTTCGTTGGCCGCTTGCTGTACACATTCCTTTATTTGTCCGTATAACTGTTCTGCGTTCACATTTTACGTCTCCATGTTTTGTAGCTTGTTGGGAAGCTTTAGTTTATAGAGGAATTGAATTGATTCTTGTTTAAGACTATCGAGATTATATTTACTTTCATTTATTTTACTTTGTTGGTCTTGTGTTTTTTCTTCCTTTCGTATTCTTCTGTAATCCACTATTACCTTTACCACCACAAGATTATGGTCGGAACCACATTCTATTGCCTGGTACACTCTTACATCTGTTATGTTTAATGGTGAGTGTTGTTGCTGTATTACATAATCTATGATTGACCTCAAATTTTTAGTTGCCTGCACCCACGTATACTTATGAATATCTTTGTGAGGGAAAAGCCGTTCATTATTTTCACTGATGTAGTTTCGCACATCTTCCTTAGCCGCATACCATTTTCATTTATGGTGGGTTCACGGTATTTACCTGCTATTTTGCTGTTGTTTTCGGTACATATCTGCATTTAAGTCTCCCAAAATAACCATCTCTTTATCCCTTTTGATGTTTGATACCAACTGTATAATTTGTCATAGAATTGATCTTTTATTACTGACACCGCATCATCTCTTGGAGCGTAAACTCCAATTATTACAATATGACTGCTATTTTTAACAATATTAAAGGTCATTATTTGTTCGTCTATTTCTTCCCACCTTTTGGCAAATTTTTTTATGTCTTCATGAACGGTTATTCCTACTACTCTCTTCGCTCTATTGTCCTTTCGTACTCCGCTATAGAAGTATTCTCCAATGTTTTCATTACCTATTCCTTTGTTTTTGGTCTCTGACAATACACAAATATCGATGTCCATCTTCTTAAGTTCCTGAAAGAATTCTGATTGTTTTGTCCTCAAGCCCTTTATATACTATGCCAATTTTTTCCGTAACATTTGTCGTATCTGTTTTAATCTGTCCTGATTTTGAGACGATTAATTGAAATTTTTAACCTTTTACTTTTTTTCCTAGTGACGAGGGATTGGCCCGATGCCTCAACCCCCAACCTGGAGGACCAGGGTTTTATATCCGAGTTCCGTCTCCTATAAAAAATAGGGCAAAGCTGGATTTTTGTATGAACCTTCCTTTAAACAACATTTCAGGTGTCCCCACTAATCCAAGTGCTGCGAGAAATGTTACGAGTGAGTCAAAGGTCACAGTAAATTGTTTTCCACTATAATCTTGTTAACAGTCTCTTTTGTAAAAAAAATAGTGGTTATCAAATTTACAGCTAAGAAAATTGCCTATAAAACCATAATTTAACTTTTTTCGTTAAACTAAAGCTTTTCGAGAAAATTCGATTTAAAACGTTGTAACGTACAGTATGCATTCCTCAACGGTATGTATGTGTCGAATATTTGTAACTAAACGATGAGTAGGGCTTAAAATATTGGAAAATTTCTTTACGTCGAAGTTTAGGAGTACACATTTATACTACACTATAGGGCAGATCCTAGTCCGTAATGGGTTAGACGAAGAATGATATACCCGAAACATTTTCGTTTGTCATACTACCTAAAGAGACATCTGCCTGCCTCTTATTTGTCAGAGTATAAATGTGTTTATATCTGCTTCATATATGGTCGATTTAACGTGTGCGAATGAAGGTACTTTAGTATTAAGTAGTATTTCCTTGTAAACGGATGTACTTACTTATTAGATTTATTTATTTATTGTTATATAAATCAAACAAATTATCAAAAATGGCGGAAGTTTGTTGTATTTGTGATAAACGTTTTGTTAGAAGATAAAACTGTTATCGTGGAACGTGGACTTGATACGCAGAATCAATCAAGTGTTGGAAGAAAGGACGGAAAACATAAATATGCATATAAATATGCTAGTTCAGGGGTAATTCATGTGCAGTGCCTAAAGATTACATGGAAAAGTCTAGGATATTGACATCAAAAATACAGTGAGATGAAGCTAGCGCAACGACATCCACCAGTTCACCCCATAATATAATATAAAATCACGTGTTTTAATTGAAATTCTTTGTATTTTTTAAAAAAGCGAATGAGCAAAAAGAAAAGAAAAAAAGAGTCAACATCTGATTCAATGTAAAGTGAAACCAAGACGCGGTACCAAGTCACGGTATCAAGTACTTACCACACTTGATTTACATCTTTTTACATTAAAATTATGCAGGTTAAGAGGCCACAAGTCCTCATTCCTTATATATAAAAATTAAGATGTGTTTGCGATCGTGTCTCTAATTGAAGTATATTCTCCCCGTTTTCAGAATTGGTCTCCAGAATTCTGATGGTGTAAGTGAGGTCGGTCAGAAATTTTTGCATGATGAAGAGTAAGCCGATTCACCCTTCTCACCACGTAATCTTTGAAATGTAGGAGAACGCATGTTTCGTGATACATGACGGTAGGGTTATTTACTGAAGGCTAACATTTTGACGCCTGTTTTTCCCGGTATAACTGATTAGTTTACATCTTGAATGCGCTACTATTTACGGGGATTTAGAATAGCGCACACAACGGGCATAGAAACATAAACAAAATAAATGAGAAACTTCGATTACAGGATAAAATAAAACTGAAACAAATTCCGGCAAATAGTGTTAAAAACAGATACGATATAACTTATTTACAACTAAATACAGAGAAATATTTATCATCATTAACTGTACACTTAGCAAGATAACCGACGAATATCAGTTCCCTTTAAATAAATAAAAAGATGTGTGCAAAGATTATGTTTCAGACGAAGAGACTATTAAGAGTAAAGTTGTACAAAAGTATTCTCAAAAAATAATTGGTACAAGTAAATTATATATAAATTATATATAAATTACAAGTACTTATTTAAATATAATTTGTTTCAACGACACACAATATGATGTTTTAAATAAATCGTCGCATGACAAGAGAAAACGCCAATAACGCAGAAGAATGTCTTTAAAGTTTAAAAACAGCTGCATCTATCATTTTGTAAACAAAGAAAATTGTAAAGGAGATAAAAAACCCTACAAATAATAACACAAATATATTCAATATAATTTTTTATACGTAAGGATTGGACAATTAAAAAATTAATTTTAAACAATTATTTCTTCTTATTTTCTCGAATAAATTTACGTTTTTTGTTAACAATTGATGTGTATTATGCCTGTTGGAGACACCATAAAAAAATCGCATATAATGCTCTACCTCAAAGGCAATGTGATGCACTATGTTTTTGATTCTAATTTTACCAAGAACGGTTAAGTCGAAAAATGTGATAACATGTTTTTAGTAGCCAATTTCCTAAGCTATAAATTTGAAAACCAACAGTTTTCGGCAAAAGTGACCGTTAATGAGAATTTCGGGAAAAATTATTTATTGCAACTTCTGAACACGCTTAAAGTTTCCAACGGCACATGGATTGGTGGGGATATTTAAGATACTGGTTAGACACACAAAAAGAAGATTTATACCATTATCTAGCTTTGAGGGAATTTTTCCGAAATTTGACCTCTTTTGTCTTGATTTATTCTAGTTTATTCCAAGTTTAGGCAACAATAATCATTTTTTCGTTACTTCTACGTTCACTTGCCCTTGAACATACAACAAAATTTTCCGCTTAAAAAATTAATAAGTGAATCAGAGTTTTAGGTTGGATCTACAAAGATCTAAATCTAGATACTCGACTAGTGTGCCGAAGCATTAAAATCTGTAGAGGTTGGGTTCCCCCAATGAAGTGCAACGACCGGTTTTTTGATAAAAAATCAAAGCGATCAAAACAGTAATTATTGCGACGTGTACATTTTCCATGGCATTCACGTTTTGTCACAAGTATGACTTTTAAAATTTTCGAAATAACATACTTCTATAGCAATAGCAAATTAACTCAGATAGTATTTATTCCAATATTCAAGTTGAAAGAAAATATCACAAGGGGTCGAAACGTCGCTTTTACAATATTTGACTGTATCTGAGTTTAGCACTGATTCTTCGAAAAGAACATGGATTCCTGGTTGTAAAATCAGTTATTACAAAGAAAATAATCTCGTTTTCTACACATTCGGTCATTTTCGAAGAAATGTGGTTGGATACTTAACTCTGCGTGACAGCAAGGGATGTACGAGTATACTCAAAATTCTTGCAAAATGACTATGTTATGTAGTTTTTTGTGACATCAAACAAAATTTCAAGGGAATTTCATCCACTATGAGAAGTCGGTTACCCACATACATAAATTTCACATAGTTGATAGTTATCAAAACGATGTTGTCAACCCATGTAAAAGACGCGGTAAAAAGTGGTCAGCTAAAGGAAAACTTCTGCAACAGTAATTTGCAAGATGGAAAAGTTTTGGGTGAATATTTATAATCTATAAAAGATAGTATCGTTTACAATGCTATTGGCTAGTTTTTATTTCTTAAGATAAAACTGTTCTGAACTTGATACGTGGAAACAATTTTAACAATACCCTTCACTGGTTATCGAATGTAAGCAGTTATTGCACTACAATTAGGTAAGCAAATTTATTTCGAATATCAAAACTTTCCTTGAGAGATTATTTCACATTACATTTACGCCAAACACCTTTTCTATCCCTCTCTCTTTCTCTTCTATGAAAAAGAGTAGATTAGTGTCAAAACATTAAGTCGTCACACGACGAACAGGGATGTGTCTGATTTAATGAAAGGAACGGCCAAAAGTTTAAACGAAAAACCGATCCAGCGAAGATAAGGAGTAATCTGGAGGGTCCGGAAAGTTCATTTCTTACCCGAAATTGAAGCGAACGGATTAAACGGCAGACAAAATGAACCGAGAAGGTCCCGGAAAGGATAAAAATATCTTAAGCGAATTACGGAATATATTATTAGGCTCGTGATCGATGAAATCTCGAGAATTATGAGTAATCTGGATTGCTGCTGATGAACAGAAGTTCATGTGTAAGATTTGGAAGTTCATTGATAGCACTAGGTGGTGGAAGTTCCAGAGCTAATTATGTAATTTATTAACATAAGTCCTGTAGTCAAACAATAGAGAAAGCCATGCTTTGAACTTTATATCGGAATATGGGGTTGGGAAATTATCAGGAAAATTAAATTTTAGGGAAAATATCAGACCCATAAGGGGTCTGTGCCTGTATATTCGAGAAAAGTTAGGGTGAACAAATATCCAGCGTCAGAAAACAGGACCTATTACTAATAGGTTTAGCTGACAAAAAGAAATCCAGGTAACCTGTATCTAAACCGCCTATCTCGGAAGTTAGCGTTCCTACTATCGCGAAAGAAACTTAATTAACTAATTAAACAATTAATTGGATAAGGGGATATCAACAGCAAATCGATAGTATAATATATTGCTTCGGTATACGTACACCTCCTTATCTCTGTCAATTTTCTTTTTTACTTTCTATTTTCTTCTGCGTTTATCAATTCTCTCGATATTAGACGTACCACAAAAATTTTGTTTATATTTTTATAAATTGAATTTGAATTTATTTTGAATACTTTAAAAAAATACTGCATGCTCGTTTTTGAATTCGGTTTTCAAGGAAAAAAGTATATTTTTATTACATTAAAATGCTTAGGTATGTTCCATATGGTACATCGTGCCAGTTTTAATGTATGACTCTATACAGGTTTTTGTTTTTTGGTAAGAAAGAGCATTCATTGTGTAATGAGTGTTCGAAAAAGAATAATTTCATCTTGTTTTATTAGTGACAAGAACTTTAGAAGTTACTATTTCAACAATTATTTTAAATACTTTAGAAGTTACTATTTCAATAATTATTTTAAATACAAAATTGCTAACTTTATATATATATATATATATATATATATATATATATATATATATATATATATAATCATTACTCTAAATACAGAGAAAAACAACAGGCAAAATTTCACACACCCACGAAAACATCGTTTCATAACTATATAATTAATTGTAAATATCTCTAAATATATAAAAAAAATTAAATCAATTATTCAGATTTAAAATTATTTAAGGCAATCTCCCTGAAGAAGCATATTTATTTCTATAAATACGTTTACTGAATTTATTAATTTCAATATTATTTATTAGTCCATTAAATTGACTCATTTAGAAATTCACATACATAGATGTATAACCTTTCATATTCATGAACAGTTCTGTTTAACAATTATCCCGATATGTGATCACGATAATAACCGTTAACGTTCACAAAATTTTACAGATCTCCATTTTTCGCCTATGTAGAGGATTGCTGTTAAACGAATCAAGAATATGACTATAGCATAGTGAAGTACATCGATGAGTACATAATATATGCTGCCCTAAATCCATAGAATTCAACAGAATCCAAGAAATACATGAAGGATCCTTAAATAAATCAATTTTTGTCCACGTTTCCAATTCAGTGTGGAATCTGATAACGTCGTCGTAAAGAATGTCAAAAAGTACATTTAGCCACCTTAAATTTGTTTTTGGAACTATTTGTAGGTTATGTGACTGTAAAAAAATTGGTGTCGCTACTTACGGAGTTCCACCATCAAGAATTTTGTAGAAATACAAATCAAAAAAATAAAATTTAAAAACAGATAACCATTTTGACGCTATTTTTTCTAAAACTATCCAAAACATTATTCAAAATTTCCGACCTTCTAATTTTCGAGGGGCCCCTACTGCGATATTAAAGTTCCTGGCATTTTTACTTTAATTGCACTGTTGGAACATTTTTATTAGTGATCTGTTTAATTGGAGGAAAGTAAAGACTTTGGTACTAACCAAAAAATATAGTTATTTATTCAACAGATATGAACAAATATGAACGTGATAAAAATAAGTTTATATCTACCTCATTAAAAGAACACTGAAATCGAACTAAAATTAAAAGGTACCAGTTCCTTCAGTTAATCCAAATTTTATGGTGTTAAGTAACGTTGAGTGACAAATAGAGCATTTGCCATCAATTACTTAATCTATTTCACCATTGGGCATTCCACTTTTCTTCCCAATATTTTCTAATGTGTATATTTTAGTTATTTTGAATGTATTAGATCATCCATTACGTCGAAATTCGCTTCCTATTTCTCGTTAGTGTACATCCAGACCTACGATCCTTTGTATTCATACCCCACCTTCCATCGATGAGTCTATTTAGATACATTTATATTTTATTACAAAGTACTTCTCTGCAGCATCTTAGACTGTGAGTCTTTAAATTCCATTTGACACCTTTTCTCCATGAAACAACCATTCATCTACAAATTAACTAGCTAAATGGGTGGTATTTGATATTTGATTGAAAATTCAAATCACTCAGACAGATCGATTTCAGTTTTTACCGGCCAGTTTATGAAGTAGAAATGTGTGCAATGACTTTATTGTTATGGGCGACGATTTCATCTGAGTTTTTGAAAATGATAACCTTCAACATTTTTCCGATGGACCATTTAACAACTTACACGGTTTAACAACGTATAAATATGCCCTCTAGAATTTTTTTAAGGAAATGGAAAATTACTTTGAATAATTATTTATTCAGAAAATAGCACTTCAAAAAAGTGCAATTGTGGAAATTTAATGCAATGTTCAGAGTTTCCACCATGAAACCCTTCCAGTTATGCTGAGGAAATGTCAACACTTTTCACGCTTGTTTACTCTGGACAAATTTGTGCCATTTCAACTTGCAGCATTTACTTGAAAATATCTACATCGTTCAATTTCTCATAATAATCTATTTCAAATAACTCCAAAGTAGATATTTGAAATCTAAAGTCGGAAACACCAGTTGCTTGTCCCTGCTACTTTTCGAAAACTAACGAAAATCTTTGATGAACCAAAGTGTCAAGAGAGCAAATAAGTGTTGTAGTAAACAATGTATCTATTTTCAAGTAAATGCTTCAATCCGATTATGAATTCCGAAAATACTCGAATTTTAATCGAATCGATTGGCTATATCGAGTAATAGGATAAGTCTCATTCAAAATTTTCTATTCGTTCCGATTATGAAATCCCATTACACTTAAAATCGATTGATAAAATCGAAATTGAACAAAGCAGAGGTCTAATTTTAATACTTCACCCAAGCGTTCACCAAGTCCGATTTCGAGTAACGTCCGATTACGAAATACGGGTATTTCGAGTAGATTGTATTGGATCATGAAATATACCGATTGTGGCACATTGCTATCCCCTCCAGTTTTCAATTCATATCGAGTGTTAGGCTGATGCTGCTCTGATTAACAATGAAATTCTTAGCTAATTTGTGTTCTACCGATTACAAAGTAAATACATTTTAAGCGAAAGATATAGCAGCAATTGCCGACCAATCGCTGGCATATATTCGGTCCTTCTTTCTTTCTGCCTAAAACATTTACTCTCTAAACATCGTTATAATGGTCATTTTCAACACAAACCTCAGTCTATTGAAGTTAGTATTGTTAAAAATAAATTTTGTTGTTGATATTTTGACAACATTCTTAAATTTTATGCTGTTCGAGTTTCAAAGTAGGTTTATCGTTTTCTGATATACTTATATAGAAGTGTAAATCATTGAATGGTTTGTTAGGAACAGCTGTAATAAGTAAGGGTAGCCATTAAAATAAACATGTGGCGTCGTTGTTCAGACCCCATTGACGCTATGGAGATTTAGTTGAAATTAAAAAAAAAAACACTTATCCCTATATTTCTTCAATGAACACTCCAATCAAAATTTTATTGAAACATTGTATAGTTAAAAAAAGTACAATTTTTTTTGAGATTAATTTAAAATTTATGATAATTTTTTACTATCATAACTTTAACATTTTTAACTAACATAACTTTGAAATCAAAATAATCGTCAATAAAATAATATCATTAAGCCCACCGGACACGATGCATTTCTTGGTGGGTAATTGTATGGAAAAAGGCATGGGAAGTAAGTCGGCTGCTCAGTTCTGTGAATACTTTTATGCGAGTGCATATACACGGTGAAAAATCGCAAACGGAGAAAAGGTGCAACAAAATAAGCACACGTTTTATTCACAGAAATGTGCAGCAATTTCGCCCTTGTGACGTCATTTCCCCCACCGTCTCTCCCCATTTCTTTTCCCATGTAATCTTCCACCAAAAACTGCACGTGTCCGGCGGGCTTTAGAAAAAAATTAAAGTAGTTATATATGCATTGTCATATCGTGTTTTCAATCTTTAGTTTGACATGGGCAATTTTAACGTCATCTCAATTGACATTTAGACTAATATTACCGTGTTATTTTCGCTTTAGTAAGTTTACTATTTATTTCATAAAGAACCAACATGCATATAGATACTTGAGGTTTGGGGTTCTATGATTGGTGGAACTGAAATATGTTAATAGTTTGATTATAGTTCACAAAAGGCGCTAGTTGTTGTATACTAAATATATTACAAACGGCAGTCTATTTTTATAAGGTACCATATCTTTGATATCAAATCCTTATTTTTTGAAAGATTTTATACAATAAAATATATTATTACGTTCATGGGTCCTTAATAATTATTAACACTAACTATGACTAATTAATCGTAATTTATTTACCTAACACTAACACTATAGGATTTATTTCATTTAAACGTAAATTTATATCCGAAAGTGTTTTTAGGAGGTCTTTGCTGGCTCACATGAAAATCTGTTTTCGACTGATCCCCGCACATCTTTCGGTGGGCTTTTTATATTCTAGCGATATTTCTTTGAGAATTTGCCAGAACGATTCGATGATTCGCGGAACCGGCGGCGCCGGGTAGTCGACAGAAAGATCGAGATCCTTCCAGCAACTCCAAACACGATAAGACGAAGAGAATTCGTTACAGTACCTCCATCTTAAGGACGTTTCGTCCTAAAACGTACTTCAATTGTTCAGATGGCAAGATCTGCAGATGGACCCATTTTTAAACTGGGCGAACTGATGGAAAAAACAGTCCACCGTCTTTCCTCTCTGATGTCCACTAGGGTTCCAATAACACACCAATATCACAATACCGGTGTACCGGAACAATACCTCCAACATGTTCCTTATTATTCTCCAGTCCAGGCTGTCCAACCCGGACGGTAACTTTGGGATCGCCAGTTTTAAAACGTCTCTATTAAGCAGAGAATCGCACAGGTCCCACACAATGTCCCACGGGTCCTGGTAAGTTGGGTGGCCATAGGACGTTAGTTTAGTGGCCATGCAAAATAATGGATTCTTGCGGTGGGATCCGCCATCATCTAATACCAGAGTATACCCTACTACCGGCCCTTGCTGTCGCATGTCTCCGATCTTGCCAAATCTTTTTCGGAATTGTGCCGCTACTCCCTGGGACATTTTCAGGTCTTAGGCTACGCAGTGTGTCAGCGCATATTCTTCAGGAAGTCCGAATAGGTCATGGTGTTCTTTTTTGTAGCGCCAAACCTCGCTTTCCTAGCGCCCTCGTACGCGTTCATGAACTGATCCAGTGACAGCTCCATGTACTCTCCATGAACTTGTCGAACTTTCTCCTCCTGGTCATGATCTTCCTCATATGGTGCTAGCCGGTTAAAATGCACCATTGTGCATTTTCCATTGGGGATATTTGATCTTTGATTGATCCGGGTTTTGATGACATAAGGTCCCTCCCACACCTTCTGTAACTTCGGTGAGAGTCCACGCTTTCTCTGTGGATTGTAAAGACACACTAAGTCACCTTCGCTGTTGGTGATGTCATCTGTCCTGACGTCATACCGAGCCTTCTTCCGGTCGCTAGCGATCAGGTGTTACCTCAAAATAACTCGTGAATTCATCCATTTTCGGAAGAAAATGGAAGGAGCTCGGTGATATAGTCTTCTTCCGCCAGGTTTTCTCCAGGCTTGCATCCGAACTTCCGGTCACATGGGAGCCTCATCTCTCTGCCAAAGAGAATATTGGCCTGAGACTGTCAAATGGATTCGCTCACCGCCGATCGATAGACCATCAGGAAGAAGGGGAGGTGCTGGTCTCAGTCTCGTTGCTGTTGAGACCAAACTTTGCAGAGATATTTGCCCAATGTTCTCTTCATGCGCTCGACCACACCGTCAGACTGGGGATGTAACGCCGTAGTTCTGATTTTCCGAATGCCCAACTTCTCGCGAGTCCTTTGAAGGAGCTGGCTCTCAAAGTTTTGGCCCTGGTCGGAATGCAATTCCATGAGCCGTCCAAAGTGGCAAATCAGCTCATTTGCCAATACATCTGCCACGGTCGCAGCTTCCTGATTTGGTATGGCGTACACCTCCACTTACTTCGTGAAGTAATACATGACTACCGGGATCCACCATTGGTCTCGGGAAATGGTCCTGAAATGTCAAGGGTAATCCTCTCAATGGGACTCTCCACGATACACTGTCGCATTGGGTTGCTTGGCTTGCGATGAGCACCATTACTGGCGTCGCAATTCGCACATTTACGGCATCATTCCTTCACGTCGTCGGAGCACTTGTTCCAATAAAACCTGTCGCGAACCTTCTGCAGCGTTTTCGTCACTCCAAGATGTCCTCCCGAGGTTTCATCATGTACCAGGCGACACCTGACTCATGGGTATGATTAACTGCATTCCCCGCCCCGTCCCTTCATGGTTCTTGATCGTCCCTTTGAACAGTCCACCCTCAAGTACCAAAGTTTTCCATTGGGGCCAGTAGGACTTGAACTTCGGCAACACCTTGCTAAAATAGCCAATGACACGCTCCTGCCTTCCTTGCAGCTACGAAAGCACACCGCCAATGCCAGCGTTGCTAGCGTCCATATCCAGTAGAACTGACTTCCTTCCGTTGGATACCCAAGAAATAGAGCAGTCGTCAGACTGGACTATCTGACCGTTTGTCGAATAGGCTTCGCATTCCCCGTATCGATCTTATCTGTATCGATGCTTGTCCTCCCCGTCTTGCCAATTTCTGAGGTGAAGATAGCTTGGTACGATGTAACAAGCTGTCCGTCTTCTTTCTCTGTAGAGGGTTGAGGGTATCACTCGTCGCTGAGATCACCTGATCAAAATTGTCAGGGTATCATCCTTCATCGGCTGCTAATTAGTGGTACTTGGTGCTACGTGGTGGTAGTATCGACACAGCCGGCACGCTGTTCCCCACTCTGGTACCCTCTCTAAGAGTCGCGGGGTATTCATTCACATTTATCAGGGGAATGGGAATCTTGTCGTCAGGAGCCACCAACGCCTTGCCTACCAGGATGCCCCGGCCCACCTCCATGTCGTATTTCCCGGGTTCCACTATCACTGGACACCCTCGGTCTATGGCAACCTCGAGTCTAGCCACTACAATCGACTCGCTCCTTCCAGGCAGGCTCGCGTCTTCCGCCACAATCACTTATTCAAACACTTCCTTTTGAGGATGGAGAAAGATCTCATCCGAACCCTCCTTTACCGTACGTCTATGACAGTCCAGTTGGATACCGTGATTATTCACAATGTCCATTCCCAGAATCACATCCTCCTCAATGTCCGCCTCAATAACACGATGCAGGAATTTTGCGGTCCCGATCGTAAACTCTACGTCGGTCTCTACATGAACTTCGCTCGTGGCTGTTCGTAGCCGCCATCTGGAATTCCTTAGCATCCTTCTCCAGTTGTTAAGGAGATCTGGCAGTAGAATCGTCCTGGTCGACCCAGTGTCTAATAGCAAGGCGTACCTCACCCCATCGATTTCTCCGTCTACGTAGACACTACCATTATGATGTCGTACGAAAGCTATGGAAGCTGGGGGGTCTTTATACAGACGTAGGGTCCAAGCTGCCCCCTCGGAGCTGACCCGTTGTAGTTTTCCTGCTTCTCTGAGGTGGCCGGCCCTCCTTCTTAAGCCGCTTGCAAATACGACGAAGGTAGCCAACGTCACGACAATTCCAACGGCGAAAAAGCTTTTTCTGCTGTTTCTCGTTGTTACTAGGCTCTTTATGGCGTTTACCAGCTGCTAGATGGAATCCCCCTTAGCTCCTTTACTTCAGTCCTCTGCGTTGTTCATCGCTTGCACTGGACCCTGGTTTTTCGACGCTTCCGTAGCGCCCTCGAACTCTAATGCCACGGTTAAGGCATCTACCAAACTTTTAGGCCGCGCCAGACGCACCCTTCTTTGAACCTCCAGGTGCCGTAAGCCATCGAAGAAAGTTTGTACAACCACGCATTCCGTTAACTTGTCGGTAGCCGTTGGATGGGCGAAGCGAAATAACCATCAGCCTCAAAATCCTGCAGACTCTCGTTCGCTTTGGGTTTTCGTGTCTTCATTTGGGACCGGTAGACTCGTTCTGTTCTGTTCTGTTCTGCGAGTGTTCGCACTTCGTTTCCAAACGTTTCACCAGTCCTTCCTAGTCGCCGTCTTCCTCAGGAGTGACCGTCTGGAGAAAATCAAACGCTTCTCCTCGTAACGCTACCGTTAGAGCTCAAGTCTTGTCTCGCGATGTCCATCCGTTAGCTCTCGCTACGGCTTCGAATTGCTTCAGGTAGTTGGACCACGGTGTTCTACCGTCGAAAGTCGGTGGCTTCAGTCGTGCAGATGTCCCCAGACAAATCCTTGCTAGTTCCGCCTCTGGAGTTGCCGCCTGATTGAATAGGTGAACCTCTAGCTGCCTTTTTTGCCCTCCTGAGCGGAGATATGGGCCATGATTTCGCTATTCTGTGCTGCCATGTCGTCCTTTTGGGTGGAGATTTGGGCCATGACTTCACTTTTGTGGGCAGTGATTTGGGCCATGATTTCTTCCTTTTGTTTAATCATGTCGTCTTGCTGAGTGAAGATTTGGGCCACAATTTTCGTTGTCATAGCCAACATCAAGTGATTCACCGAACCTGCCCCCTCAAACTGAAACACATCAGGATCGTGGCCCTTGCTCTTCATGTCAACTTCTTCATTGTACTAATTTACTTTTAACTAATCCGTACTTCTGACACCACTTGTAGCGTTCGTGGGTTCTTAATGATTATTTACGCTATCTATGACTAATTAATCGTAATTTATTTAACTAACACTCTACGGAAATATTCTAATCCATTTAAGCGTAAAGTTATATCCGAGCATGTTTTTACAACGACTTTGTCGGCTCACATAAACATCTGTTCCTCCTTGGTCTACTATAAATGTGCGCCCACCTGGTCCCTTTTGGGAAAAAAGACACCAGTCTTTCCAAGTCGATTTTTCACGTCTTGAAATAGATTACTATACATTGGGTTTCATTTCATTCAGATATAAACAACGGCGATGAGCTCTACTCCCTACAAACTCTGCTGGCACATAAACGTGGACCATATTGCGCATTTCATCTTTCGAAAATAAATTGTGTGGTGACGCTGAATTAGGTACCAATTATACTGATTGGAAAATAACTTACCAATGACAACCATCATACAAGTGAAAATGGTCAGTAATAAGTCAAACATTGTTTTTCATTAAGAGCCTGCTTTGCTAAATTAGTAAGAGATAATTGTACAGACAGTGATTTAGAATACAGATGGTTAGAAACTGATATCAAACATAATGTTTTCATTCTATCGCAGCTGGCACTCTCAATGAACTGTAGTCAGAGTATGAACAGATTTGAATTTTTCGACGTAGAGAAGCCCAGACCCCATTCTCCTATATATATTTCTTAATAGATATATGAATAAAATTAAAATAATATTTTACGTTTAACACCATGCATCTGTTTCACAAACTTTTATACTTAATTAGGTCGACCTGCCCATTACCTCAAAGCATTTCTGTATATCTCTCCATATAATTTACGAATTCGTAATTCGTTTTTTCTCCCGGAATCCTTTCCTTCTATCCCGTCGTCGCTCGCCCTGCGGCCGCCTCGGATGCGAAATTTCTTCGTTTTTCTTTCGTTTGTTTTTTTTTGGTTTTTCAATTATTTCACAGGAAGCCGTGATGAATAATAGCATCGATAAATTACGGGACCGCCTTCGCGTTCGCCCCGAGAACAGTCCGGTGTCATTCACATTTGACTTTTTGCCTTTGCGCCGCCGCCACTGGCGCAGAGGGCCTACGAAAAAAGAACAGTGAAGAGAATGGACGATGATGAGCAGAAATGGAGAAGAGGGGAGACAAAAAATAAAAAAAGAGGGAGGTGAATAAGGCACCCTTTCCGTCAATCTGGTCCTCGGTGTCCCGTTAATAATGTCAAGGGAATCGATAGTTTTGCAGATACTAAGGCTTTTAATCTGCGCAATAAATAAAATTTCGTTTTGATTAATGAAACGGACTGGGATCAACGGCTTTCTGAAACTGAAATGGATTTAATTGAAAACTAAAATCGTTGAAGTAAAGTATTAGATTTTCACACTGAAATGATAGATGGAGATACGATAGGAGGAAAGAATTCAAAATTCCGGCAAGGAAATATCAAATGTTTAAATTTCTACAAAATGAATGTGGAACTGTGGTCTTTATTTTGAATTCAGTGATGCTAGTTAAGTACACATGTCATGTAAACACTCCTATCTGTATTAGCCTCGATTTGTTAAGTTAGCATCAATGTTCTCTAAAATTGATATAATTCAATTTTGCAAGAAATTTCCCCAAATAAATTCCCATTACGCTTCATTAATTATCAAATACCTAAATCAAAATACATCATACCGAACTGCTAGTTTGTTACCTACACATCCCAATTACCACTCTACCCCTAATTACCATAAATAGTCGCATAAAGTTTATCCCGAGACCTCTCCCAGATCTTCTCCAACGAACCCCGTTCTTCGCCCATTCGACAAATGGAAGCGAACCGAGTCGTTAAGTTTAATCAAAAACGAAGAATTCCCTAAAGTTTCAGAAAATGCCCCGATCTCATACATAAACATGAATAAATGGATAAAATGAACTGGATAAATGAACGAAATAGCTGCTTGATGTAGATGGAGTTTAGCGAGTTGTGTATTGTTGTTTTTGTATGTACGGCTCGTGCGGGGAGCTGCTGCCTTTATATTTGTTGTATAAAGTGTTCTATTACAATTATTCGTGGTTTGTATTTTGTTTCGAATAACACTGGATTGAACAGTAAAAAATAACCGAATGTAACACGTTAATCAACCCGGCCAATATATTGAGTACACGGCAATCAAATGAGAAGAATTTGAATGAAGTTCTGTTTCCGACAAATAATGGTCGATAACCTGTTGCAAGTGTACAACCAAATGATCTTTCATAATGTTACTTATTGCAATCATTTTTCAAACAGTGATTTTTTTTGTAAAATAGTATATTTCTATACCCACGAACTTGTTTTTCTGAAGTGAAATACTGACAATTATAAAATTTGTTTAGGAG
Source organism: Cryptocephalus primarius (assembly GCA_963576515.1). NCBI lineage: Eukaryota > Metazoa > Arthropoda > Insecta > Coleoptera > Chrysomelidae > Cryptocephalus > Cryptocephalus primarius. The sequence goes on from OY754950.1 coordinate 9,318,314, forward strand.
GGAATATTGGTGAAATTTATTTATTTACTCTTCGAATTATTAGTCATTTTATATAATGACAGGTTTATGCACAGTTAACACACGTTCTGTGGTATCTTACTACACGCAATGCGCACTTTCAAAGAGAGCCATATGGAATCAATAGCACGAAAATATGCTGTGGCATGTTTGCGACCACCTAATCCAATTTATCTAAGTGGTAATGCTAGCCACATAGGACTCGTGCTTTTACCCATCAAGTGGTACTCCAAAATTTTTATTCAAATTTTATTGTTATTTAAACATTAAACATATTTTTGAATATTTAGGTTGAATTTTTGTATACCTTAGTGTGTCCTCCTGGGCACATTCATATTCATAGCCACGACTCAAGTTTCTATAGGATAATATGAACTGCAATAAATACGTCGTCCGATTTGAATATAAAGAGAAACAAAAAAAGGAGATGCCCTATTAGCACGAAAAGTTCGATTTAATCTTTCATTATTTACATCTCGGCAAATGTGAGAGTTCAAAATGTTATTCAATTCTAAGACAATATTGTATTGCTAGGGACATTTTATAATAATTAAGTATTGGATGATGATGGAAGATCAGTAAGGGAATTATTGATAACTCTACTAATTGGTAAAAATTTTTGTAGCCGGGTTTACATTTAAAAGTTTTTCGTAAAGGTCTTCTTGTTTCATTTCTAATCTTTACAACAAAAATTAATGTAACTAGTAGGTAGATTACTATTATTACATGAAATATCTCAGGGGGAAAATTAAAAAGTAATTAAAGGTCAATATATTTCTGTGTGTTGTTTACTTGTAATATATTTTTGAATTTGATGCGCTTTAGGAAACCGTTTTCATGTAAGTGCATATGTATTAAAATCATGAGACTTGCTATTTAGTAATTTAACACTATTAAAAATTTTGAAAATGCACACATTACATTTTAGGGTGCTGTATATCCTATTTGTTGCACTTGTACGTAATTCCACTGTTATTCGAAACCTGAACGTGTATATATAATTTTGTAAATAAAATGTACATAGTCTTGTCCGTAGTCTTAGACACTATCTTTGAATATGTGATCACATTTACACCTCTTACAATTTCTCTTACATGTAGGTGGATTTACGTCACATGGACGAAAAAGCCGGGAGCAACATAGTTGAAGTAGGGGTGGACCTCTCGGAATTCTACATGTCCGTGGAATGGGACATACTTGAAGTACCTGCAGTAAGGTAAAAGTATCTTATTAACCCATGCTGATACCCTGAAAATCCGCAAATATATAACAAGTGTTTTTGTTCGATAATATTGTGTAATCTTTCCCCCGATCCATCACAATATTGGTATTTTATATCGACATTACGTAAACAGCGGCTGTCCGTAATCACGTCTCGATTACAGCATAGTTGCATAGTGATCGCCACACTCCATCCAGTATGGTCGCTGTTGATTAATTGATTAAATTTCACGTTAAACATATTACTCCCAGAGAACCACATTATATAAAATATATGTGATAAGTGATAAACTATTAACAAAGTAGTAAAACGTTGATTATTGCATTTGTTCGTATTTAATGCTATATAGTTTTCTTTTCTCTTTTTTAGAAATGAAAAATTCTACACATGCTGTGATGAACCATATCTGGACATAACGTTTAATATAACGATGAGAAGAAAAACCCTCTTCTACACAGTCAATATTATTATTCCCTGTATGGGAATATCGTTTTTAACTGTATTGACCTTTTACCTACCTTCAGATAGCGGCGAGAAGGTAAGCATATTTACCAGTAGTAGCATGTTAAAGTATGAATATGTAAGGAGCCCATTATTGGTGGTAACCAGCTCTCACTCGTCGTTCTAATATAGTTATTTCAAGCCTTACTAACTTTTAGTCATTTTTGTTCTTACCGAGTAGCTATTAATTTTGTAAAATTTTTTTCCTATAACTCATCCTACTTTTCTGTTATTTTTGTTCTCTGTCACGCTTGTGTGCCCTTCCATGTCATTATTTCTTGGCATAAATTGCTGCATAAGTGGTGACAATATTTTGGTCTTTTGTACTTTATGTTTCAATTTTTTATCAAACTAATATGGTTTATGTGATATTCTTTCTTCATGGTATCGTAACGCTTCATCTGCTGCTTGCCACATATTGAATATCATCAAGGCTATCCTAACCAACGCAACCAAACGACTCTTTCAAAAACAATTGCTCGCATTAAGTATGCAAGATTTCTCTCCTTTATACACATTGCGAGTTTTAGCTCTTCATTTATTTGACGAAGCACATCTATTTTTGTCACCCTGGTAACCCATCTTACCTGTAATATTCGGCGGTAGCACCACATTTCTAAACTTTCAAACATTTTCATGTTCTTTCATAGAAGAGTCCATGATTCAATAACATATAGTAGGATACTAAATATGTAGCATCTTAATATTTTAACAGTCGTTTGCATAATGATGTACTTTGCCACCGATTATATTTTAAACAAATTTAACGATGATACCTGAAGGGTCGCTCCGGCTTACTCAATTCGGGAGAGTGGTCGTGCGGTCTATTTAGAGTATACGCACTACACCGTACCGTGTGGGCGCTGATGATCACTAAAACAAAGGACCCCCCTCTGAGACCATCATGAGTATCCTGATCACTAAATACACACAATGTAGTTAGAATCGCCTACTGTCAACATTACTTGCCTCACTTACCTTAATCGCTTGAAAGAATAATTTGAAAATGTTGGGGAAAAGGACTAAAGACGAGAAATTAATAAATTTATTGATATTTACAAACTCGCGGCATCCATAAATTACTCATGTAACAGTGGCTCGCATACAACCTAACTATAACTGGACGACCACCTCACTAGCGGCAGTGTCCCTCCCGATAACGTAGTCTCTGTCGGGTGATGGCTGGGTCGACGGTGCCCCTTGGACAGCTGAGCCCTAGCCTTGGAAAGACGGGAGCAGCGGGCTCCCTCAGGATGTCATAGTGTCGGCCGGGTGATGGCTGGATCGATGGTGCTCCGTCAAAGTACGTGGAAAGTCGACGACCAGCAACCCGTCGTATCACTTCGCTTACAATATCTCACTCTCGCCACGGGTGATGGAGCTAGACCGCGCACTCAAAATTATCCAATACTATCGAGCAAAATTAACGTGCGGCGTAACTTAACAAAGCCTTACTGATGGCGAACAAAAGAGAACCAAGGATCGAACAAAACACAATACTGAAAAGAGCAGTAGAGAAGAAAGGGAGGAAAAGACATCGCGTGTACTGAAGCTCTCGTTTATATATCATCTCCTTGGTCTTCGTCGAACCTTCTCGAATGAACCAATCTTTACGCTCAAAAATTACCAAAAATCGCGATTTTGGGCAATAAGAGACCACCTTTAGTAGACGTTGTCTTTCCAATTATAATGTTTTTAGATCTGAATAACTATGTACAATGTATTGCCTACTCACATTGCATGTCTCTAGGCTTCAGGCCCTGTTATCTAATTCCTTGCAGGATCATCCCAAATGATATCCATATCTCTCAAATGATCGTAACGGTGTACAAGCGGATTCATAGGACGCCACTTCTTTACCCTAGTGATAAAGTACGTACGAGCGGACTCTCTTAGTGCCCTGTTTGGATAACTACGGAATGGAGAATATGTTAATGTTTAGGGTACTACTCTAACCTCGGAACCTACAGACATGTGCCAGAATATTATCGGAAAATCTAATTTAAGGCTTAACATTCCTGCGGACATACAGGCTAGGTCAAAATGACGGATTAATTAAAACCACATGGTGTGGGGACATGTCAAGTTACCTAGTTAGGTAACTCTTTCTCCTCGTGAAATTTAAATTTTTTGTGGGAATTGATTTTCTACTGTAATATTTGCCCTCTGATTCAAGTACAGTCTAATATCTTTTTTTCAATGCCTTTGCTTTCGAGAATATCTTTAGGATCCTGTCAAAGACCTCACAGTCTATCAAGCCGGCATGTAATTCTTGATCTACATATAGTCGTTTCTGTGTCAATATAAGAATTTAAAGCAAACAATGCTTCTTTCGTATCTTGTCGCTTTCTAAACGGCACCAGTGAATCATTTGTGTCAAATTCCAGTCTCTATTAAATTCGGTTCTAAATAATTTTTAGAAATATGCCAAAAAATTATATTAGCCAATAATGCTAATTTCCCCTTATCTTCTTTGGCCTCGATTGGATCACAGAAACCACGGGATAGTATTCAGAACTTATACCCGCCCCAGAGTATTTGGCATATCTACCCTTGAAACATTTGACATCTTTCTGATTTCACAGTATGGGCCGGTTTCACCAACTGTTTAACCGTAATTTAAGTGGATTTAAATGCGGTTAAAATGACAACGGTTTTCACCAAAATCAATAACTGCAGTTAAGTGATAACCAAGTTTAATTTTAACCGACGATCTTTTGTCGGTTATGTTGTTTAACTGAGATTAAAAAGGGTAACGTACAAATGACAAGTGTCATTAATGGTGGTTTCTATGGGTTTCTACTAGTTTTAATGAAAGTTGATTTGATATTCCGTTTATTTATTGTACTTGAAGTGTTTGGTGCCCGAAGAAAAGTTTTGGGCTTTTGAAGATAGCGACGGGGAAAACCAATTCCGCGATTTTAACGACAGAGATCAAATTATGTATCGCCTCTGCAAGGCCTCAATTCTTCATGTTTTAGAACAAATGGAAAACAATTTGGAACTTCCATCCGGCAAATAAATTCCTCATTCCCTCCTCATTGGATTCGTTATCTATTATATTTGCATCATACTATATTATTAACAAGGTTACGATTCTTATACAATGTTTAGAAATTCCTGTTTACCTTCTGTGAATCAGCTGCTCTGAGCTTTTCGTTTATATGCAGCCGGATGCTTTCAGATTTCTGGGTGATCTGGATGGATTCAGTAAAATTCTTTGTTATTCAAAAATTCCAACTTGTAATAAATCATAATATTTGCATACTTCAAAACGGGTACGCGTGATGCAATGTTAAAATTGGCTAGATCGCTCAGGTAGCACAAACCATATGAAACAATTCACACATACACACACACGCGCGCACACACGCACGCACGCACGCACCCAAAAAATAATTGAGGCTCGAATACGGATGGTGCCAGAAGAAAATGTTTATCCCAGAAATACCGGTGTCAGTATATATGAATATGCCATGTATTCGCGGAGCGGAAAAGCTCCCTCTGTAGCGTATATGGTTCAACTAAAATCTGGATTTTATAGAAAAGTTATCGTTGTGGCTGATATTTGGTGGGGAAGAATATATTTTGCCTAAAATCGCAAATACACAAAAAACCGTTCTGGCATCAGCAAATTGTGCCATAACGTATATAAAGATAGCACTTGGCCTATATACATTCAAATTCGATGCCTATGTTATAACAGTTTCAAACGGAGTGACAGATAGATGTTTTATTCTACTAATGTCGACATTGTTCTTAGACTATAGCAAAGCATTCGAAATTGACAAACGTGAACAAGTTTTGTTGATACGTCTACTCAAAAATAAAAGCGTATACCCGAGTGATGTTAGAGTAATAAAAATTCAATATTACCAAAGAGTGGCGATAGTACACACTGAAAGTTTAGAGGATATTAAAAATAAGAAGAAGTGTCCGGCAGGGATGCGCCTTGTCGCGTTAGTGTTTAATGTCTGCTCTAAATAAAACTTAGCGACCTTCCAATTCGTATTGTTAGATAGGCCAACGATACGGTAATTATGACAGAAAATATCAACGACCTTCAGGAAATGTGAATAATGATGAAGAAATAAGAGAAGAGTTCGGAGTGACACTGAACAACAAGAAAAAGGAATATATGGTAATTGCAATGAAACCAGTGGAAATTGTTGAACTTTATATAAGAACGAGCAGATAGAACAGATAAAGAACTACAATTACTTGACACTAAGATCGATGAAGCTAACAAATATATGAGAGAAATCAAAATCAAAATTGAAAAATCCAGAAATAGCTTCCATACCGCAAAGCATACATTATTTAATCGAAATTTAAGCACAAAATTGAAAGTGAAATTATTTGAGTGCTTTGTTTTCCCGATTCTTTTGTATGGATTGGAAGCACGAACCCTGAAAAAGCAATGAATAAATTAGCTGGAAACCGTTGAAACATGAGCATATCGAAGAATTTCATAATCTCAAGAATCGACAAAATTACCAACAAACGAGCACTAGAGAGAATGGACGAAGAAAAAAAGTTATACGTATCGTCAAGACGAGAAAGCTACAATATCGTGGCCATACAACACGTGAAGAAATGTAGCAACGTCTAGCACTAATAATACAGGGAAATATCCCGGGAACACACAAAATCGAAAGAAGTAAAAGGTCCTGATTGAGAAACCTTAGGAATTGGTTCGAATATAGATCCAGTCAACTGTTTTTGCCGCAGTGTCAAATATTCGTATTGCAATGCTGATTGTCACCTTAAGCATGGTAAATGGCACATGGTGAATAAGGAGAAGAAGCCCTTGCAAAGACAACGTTGAACAGTTTCCCGACTTAATAAATTATTGCAACACGGCCACGATTATGCAGTAACTATATTCTAACTTATTGTTCTCAGAAAGTTCTGAGGGATGCTATAAAAGTAACACCCTGAGCTTGTCATTTATATGCCGTGCAAAATTACATGTTTTTGCCGTGCTACATTTACAATGAATGGGAGTTACGTAAATGGAGTATTAATAGCACAGGCTATTGCAGTATTGTATTTGAGTATTCAACAAATTTATTGAACTTTATTATTTGAGTACACATATGTGTAAAGAGCCTGCAATAGATCAAGCCGTAGCAGTGGGGCTGAAGCCCCTAGCCCTTAACAAGAGTTAGATGGCTTATACGGGGCACCGCGCTATCATTTAGATGCAAGCTGCCGGCATTTTAACCGCCATCACCGATAATCCAAATATTCTCGTTTAAAATTTCAGAAGAAAGTAATATTGTCACGAACCGGGACGTCTTTCCCTGAGTCACGGCTGCGTGAGGTAAGGGGTTGGTAGCTACGGGGGTAGAGCTTGCTATTGACGAAAACAGGTTAAAACAAAACAAAGAAATAGGCTTTATTCTCCACAAACGGGGAATCTAAAAATGGGTCAGGTCGACACAAAAAAACGAAAAATAAATCACAATAAGAAAGATGGGGGGCACAGCGAATCCCAAAAGGCTGGAGCGTGAGAGGTAAGGAAGGTAACTTACAGGGCTGCCGGTCGTTCGGACTTTCGGGGTTCCATAACGGAGGGCCTCTTGACAGGGTGGTTGGAAGGCTCTTCTTCGGGCGTCCGGCTGGGGTTCTGGAGACTTCGACGATCCACCACAGTCTCCGCTCGGGGCTCTTTCTACTCTCCCTTCGACCGGCCAACTGGCTGGTCCCTTCAGGGACGGCCCTCTTCCGGGAGGCCCCTTGGACAGCACTTGTCCAAGCTCGTACGTCGGGACCTCACTGGTCCTCTCTACTAACTTCCTCCTTCTATTTATGTTCGGTTTTTGTTTTGCTTATACTTTGTTTTGTTAAACACTCTCGGTTTCATTTATCGTTCTTCACACGAACTGACCGTGGCCTCCGGCCGTGTCCTAGATCTTTGTTTTTTATTTGTGGTCGTCGAAGTCTCGTGTTCGTGACAATATTACTTAACTTTTATTACGACTAGACTCACTAAATATCTCATCGAATATGTTATCAATTATAGCAACTAGGTCGCACCCTATTTGAACAAGGAGAGCAGCTCATAATCGATTTGTATAGAAATAAAGCAAATAAAAAGTACGAGAAATCTAGATATTAAAGTATGCGATAAAATTAATATTACATGAGTTAAGATATGATCATTATCAGCGTTGTACCATAAAACAAATTTAAGCGTGAATGCTTGCCACCTACTTTAGAAGCAGCACAGCAACATATCTTGCGGGTGAACTATCAATTGCAAGTTAGGTTAGGGAATAATTCATTAAATGTGAACAATTACGGACGGCAAAAAACTGGTAACGATTTACAACCAATAACACATTTAGAGCCACTTTATCCAACAGAAATTTTAATAAAAATATCTGGCGCCTGTATGTTTAAGTTCTTGAAGTTCTGTACTGCTTGCCACGGCGAAACTTGCTATAATTCAGATCAAATAGCGTTTAATGAGGAGTATGATGATAATGATCAAAATGTTAAATTATTTTAATATTTGAATAGTGAGAATAATAATGATGACGAATGTAATGATGATGAAAATATTTTATTATGCGATAATTCTAATTAGGATAGCATGAACCAGCGTCTAAGATAAGAAAAATTTTATTTCTGTGAAAATGTTTATATAAATACCAGTAAAAAATGTGTATGTAAGAAAATATCTGTTAGTAAATGAGTGAACTATATAAATTCAATTCTTATATTTTACTGTACTTACCTGTATTAAGATACAGAATTTAATAGGTAATTTGAATGTGTACTAATTTTATTCTGAGTAATTCTGAGTAATTTTTATTTAATGATTTTTAAATATTAAAAAAATATTATTTATGTTTTTAATGTTTGTAATGAAAAGTGTCCTTTGATTTGTATATTGAATTACTATCATTGCCAACAATTAATTCTCTCTACAATTTAAAAAAAAAAAACTCAAAATTAATTGTTTATAACAAATTAATAAATAATTATTGCAAAAAGGACCGTGCAGTTTTCATTATTTTCATGGGCAACCCCAAATTTAAAAAAAAAACTTTAGAATTGGTCCGTAATTACGGGAAATATCTTAAAATTTTCAGACGATTTCGATTTGAAGTTTTGATATTCACTTTTGAACGCTGCTGGCTGATTTCCCCCACCACTTGGTACATATAAAAAAATTTTAGAGCACATTGATCATTATTATTAAGTTAGGGAATTGATTTATTTACTCATGCAATTTCAAGTCTTGTAAGTTTAAGTTGGTTATTAAATAACTGGTGAATTTTTTAAGAAAAATGGCTATCTCTGTTGAAAATAGTCGTAGGTCACCTTTTTTTTTTTCAATTCGTGAAAAAGTACCAGGAAAACAAATATCAAAACGAAATGAAAATAAATACATTCCTTGTAATGTTATTAATGAAAAACCTTATACAAATTAGACAATTTTTCAAACTCCATTTTAGGAGGGAGGATTTTTGAAATTTAAATTTGCAATTGAATATTTTGAAAGTACAGATCAAGACGCAAAAAACGAGCTCTTATAAAGATTTCTACTATGGCAACAACAACCGCGTTCTTTTAGGTTGCAAAAATACACTTTATAATAAACAAGTAGAATAATTCATAAACTGATTAATATTTTTTTAACCAAATTTTAAGGGAATTTTAAGGATAACCAAAGTCAACTTTCTGTGTAAGTTTCCAAATAATATGTTTTTTTAGCAGGTCTAGGATAAAGCCTTTTTCAAGCAGCTATAAGGAAAAATTTTAATGCTCCCTCTTATATGTGTTCTTTTAATACATTTAAAAAGCTCATTTTTTAGCAATTTTCACCATTTAAACTATGTTTAAACAATGGCGCCGTCATTTTAAACTGATACTTTTTGAAAAATATCTTTTCTGTTTACCTAAACTTGGATTTTAGAAAGGGTTCAACTTGAAACGGCTTACTTTGGGATTCACGTGTATTGAAATTTTATTTTACTGGATTAATTAGCGTCCAACTTCCAATGAAGAAAGAATTGCTCTTTTGTTTATGCATGTCGTTAAGTTGTGTGTATGGATGACTGCGTTTTGTTTGCAGATTGAGCTCTAATTAATAATTTATTCAACTTACAACTCTATGGGAATACAGCTGCGATGAAAGCGTTTGAATACCCTTAATTAGTTTGTCGTGAGCATTATGTGTTTGATTTATGCGGGCATGAAGTCATTGAATTTGGTAATTATTAATTCGAATATCAAAGTACCCAGATAAGTTTAAACTAAAAAAATTCATCTGACAAATTTACAAGGTGACAAATCTACAAGTATCTGTAGTGAATATTAATTCACAATATAATTCTACAATCGTCCCGGTCTTGGCATGAAATAAAAAAAGCAATGGAATTAATGGCCTCATTACATTTTCACTTAATTGCATCCGTTGTTATGTGAACGACGATTTAACATCGAGATTGGTTTATAAATTTTAACGATGCATTTGAATTTATCTCGTGTTTTATGGATGTAACACTGGATGGATTATTATGGGATTTTCCTAGGAGAAAATTGAAGTAATATGTTTTATGCAAGGAGATAATAATGATTTCTAGAAATTTTAAAAAACAATAGGAAACCATATTTCGAGACGTTATTTAAAATCTGAATATGATTAATTATTCATATTTCATATTCATACGTACAGCAAATAAGAATGACTTTTACATAGAACCTGTAGTTGAATATATACAGAAATTTATGACAATAATCTAAGAGTCGTTCGTTAAATATATCCTGAAATCTCAAAAAAAGTATAGAGTCGTCCAGAGTATGTGCTAAGGCGTGTGATAAAATTTGAAGTAGCAGATACAAAATGCGTTAGGGAAATGGTGGAGCTTCAGCAGTGAGCAACAGAAAACCATAGTTTTCAAGCAATTCGTTTTCCAATATTTACTCATATTTACCACAAAAATAATTTTTGAAAAAATGCTATGGAAAAAGATGTAGGAAATCCCTTGAGCTACAAACAAAAGCTCCAAGGTAACTACTGATTTATGCTTCAGTTTAGGAGTACTTTAGTGCACTATTTAGTAAATACCGATACACCGTTATACAAATCTTCCAAATACATACCCGCTTTACAGATTTAGTGAGAGTGGCATTCGTCTTATTATTTTATGTTTTGAGCTTGAGATTCTTGTATCAGTTACCTAGTTAAAATCTGAATATCTGGAAATTGACTAGAATACTGTTTTTTTTTTCCAGCAAAAGCATATGAATATTTGCGGTTAACTAATTTCATTCAATTGGATCTTTGAAAAGAAATCGAATTTGGTTACAATTTCAAATTGATAAATCAGGTGGTCAGTTATAAGTTCACTTTGTGGAAAATTGACTAGACAGATAATTAATACGACAAAACTTTGTGAATTCGTGAGATAGAACACCAGTGTTTTCTGCAAATTAGATATCATGCAATCACATTTTTTATTGAAAAAGTAACAAAACATTTTCGCATAATCGATTAGGGTTTATTAAATATTCGAAATATTTGCTTACTTTGGTTCAAAAGGCAGATTTAAATATTAGATTTTAATTAAAAATTGAGCAAATTCTCGAAAAATTGTCTAGAATTCATCAGACTTTTCAGAATATTACTACATTTGAGGTGAACCATGGATTATTGTTTTGTTGATATCTCAGATTAAGGGGAAAAGCTGAAAAATTAGCAAGAATCTTAGGTTCTCAAACAAATGCGAAATGAATATTTCTGAAAAACTGAACCAACTTCATGTGATTTTTGAGCCATATATTAAAAATAAAAAATCCAAATTTCCAAAAATCAAAAAAAAAAAATGTAAGAAGGACCTAATTCAAAACACAATTGGAGGAAGAGAATAAATAAAGGAACTATAGGAATGAGGAAATATAATTATGATGCAATGATTACTAATGACGTAGTAGGGCCTAAAGCCGAGGTGTATCCTAATGAAAGTAGACAAAACTATAAATCTCTTCATTGATTATTCCTCAGCATTTATAAAGATAAAAATCTATGATTCAGTGAAAACTCGAATTAACATTCCAATTTTGTTAACTAATGTATCATAACCGCTCACTAATTACAAGCTAGTATTTGCGGATCATTTGAACGATCTAATAATTTATGTCAATCTTCGCGCTTAGTGACACTTAAGCCCACCGGACACGATGCATTTTTTCGGTGGGTGATTGCATGAAGATAGGCATGGGGAGTCGCCTGCTCAGTTCTGTGGGTATTTTTATGCGAGTGCGCAGACACGGTGGAAAATGGCAAGGGCTTTTTGTTGGATATTATATATATATGGGATGGCAAACATCCCAAGAACGATCGCGGAATAATGACCATCAAAATCCACGGTTTGTTATATTTGATCGTACTCAAAACTTTTCCTTCACTATGACAGGCCAACAACGTCAAAGCGCCGGCGCTGTGGCCGACGTAATAAAATGCTCGTTTTTCATTGGCCGCCTTCAAATTCCCCGAGAAAACATTCAGCAAAATAAGCACACGCGCTATTTTCGTCAATACTCAGTACTACTCAGTACTCATACTAATACATACATTATAAATATGCAAGATTAATTAAGCGAAGCGGAAGACTAGCTAGGTTACTCAACAGTCTAAAGCGGCATGATACTAGGATAGCATGCAAACAAAAAAAAATAGTTCAGAGCGGAAATGCAATTAGGCGGAGAGAGGGGTGCAATAAGTAACGGAGGAACTACGTAAATCAAGAAAGAGTTAGGGTTTTAGCGAGCAGACATCGGCAAACAAAATATTCACAGTAAATACGGACTCAGACTAATGTACGGAGAAAACCATTATGTTGTAATCGGAACAATTAGGGTGTCGACACAGGAGGAGGGTAAACGGGAGTCGAGCCTCCAAACGTATTAAATGTAAATATGTCAATACGGCAACGACGGATCGCCAAAGCAACACCAACACCAAAACACCCATCACTGATCCCATACCTCTGCTCGTTTCCGAAAAACAACGGCTGCGGTAGGGCAGCATTCACGATAAAGGATAAAGGATTCACGATAAAAAATTCGATATGTCGAAGAGTTTCAGAGAGAGCCAGGAGGGCTACTGCAAATTAATATTTAAGCAGCAACGCTATTGCAATTTGTTGAAAAGTTATTGTTGAAAAAGAAAGTTGGAAACTACGAGAGGCTATTTAATTTATTTCCCCTTTTCAAATGTTCCTTATATAAAATGTTTCAGGAGAAAGCTCAAGTATCGATATTCCCCTTATTAAAACCTTTTAAATACTTTACTAAAAGCTACCAAGGAGACTTTGGAAATGTCCCCAGACTCTCTCTTTCTCTCTCTCTCTCTCTCTCTCTCTCTCTCTCTCTCTCTCTCTCTCTCTCTCTCTTCCAAATCAATTAAGTTTAAACTTAGGCAACAATAGACCTCTTTGGTATACAAATTTCTCGAAATCAAAGGATCAAAATCATTTTCCATTTATAGCAAAGTTGCCTCTTAAAAGTTTTTGATAAAAACGAGAGACGTTTGAAACTCTGGAGAAAATTCATCTCTAACTATTTATAAAAATAATATAATAGATGGGGTTGTAATATGCAACGGAATGAACCCCATTCGAAACGTAATGGCCGCTAATGGGTTTTGAAGGACGTCACTTTCCACGGTTCTTCCTTGGAATTTCATTTTATAGGGCGTGTCAAGATGCCAGCGTTCATTATAACATGAGATTGCTTTTCTACGGATAGAAGAAGCAAAGCGAAAGAACTAAATGAAATGGGTATGAAAAAAGAACATTTCTGGCAAGTTCGACTGTAAATAAGTGCCGGAATGTGGGCGATACGAGGAATTTATTTAAATCGACAGATTCGTCGAATCTGTGTTATTGTAGGAATATAAAAATATTACTACTTTTGAACCACGATATAAACAGCACGAAGATTCTTTATTTGTCATTTGTTACATGTTATTATGAAACCATTATTGCTTTTATTTGTTGGTTAATTTTGATATTCCGGATAGACATTTTAAGTAAACTTATCGCATCCAACGAAACAGTGCCTCCTTTTGTCAAAATGGTTTAAAATGTTCAAGACTTAAAAATGATTCTTCACGGCACCAAAACCTTGAATTTAAAATGTAAAACGAATCCCGGCTTCCGCAATATGCCATTTTCACATCCGACAGATTTAAAAACGCAACATAGTGATAACATAAACAGAACAAAACCAAAAAATATGTGTGTTTTAAAACCAAAAAAAAAGGTTATTTCCTGTTTCTTCGATTGTCTGACCTGGAACTGGCATACTGTCGAAACCGGTAATCGTTTTGTATATTATATAGAAGTTTGTGGAGTATGGGTAGTGTTGTATGGATAGTACCTTTTCACCACAACCGGTCGCAGCTAATGTATTAACGGAAGCTGGTCGGCGGTGACTGATCCTCACATGACTCTTAATTCTCACCTGTTGCTCTTGGCGCCACACCTCGGAAAACTGCATCGACCCGTAGGCTAAAACAAGAGAAGAAAACCAGGTATGATGAATCTAACGTCTTACTCGCAATGGAGTGGCTTAGAGCATCGGGGTAAAGTACTCTCCAGGTACGCTGTGTGTGTCTTAAAAACAAGTAAAAAACGAAGAACCGAATGATTTTAACATCGTTGTCACACTTTTAAGACTCGATTGTGGAGCGTTCGAGCGTCTGAAATTCAATCCTATCAAATTTTAAATTTACTGAATTTAACTGCTCCTCCGTTTTAAAAAAGAGAACAGTATCTGTTCAGTATACTTCTATAAATTATAATAATTATTTTAACAAACTATTTTATTGGAAACAGCGAGAATTAGCTTCACAAAAACTAGTAAATCCTTTTAAATGGCTGTTACCACTTTTTATCAAAGGACCAGTGGATATGACCAATCTCAACAAAAATTTCAATATATGAATTTTACCCAAAAACTTTTTGATCTGCGATTTATTGCTTCAAAATAGAAGTCACAACAATAAACTTTATCATACGTGTTGAAAAATCAATAATTTGTCAACCATAATGTTAATTTCAAAATAAGAACCAACAGTTACCTATTAAATGTCATCAAACTGTGACCTTATATCAAAGGTGATTGCATCATTGATAGGAAGGTTCGACAAAATATTTTTCATTTTCGGGTGTCAATGATACCAATTTTTGCAAATCAGTTTCTTCGTTTCTTCTTTAATTTCTATTGCATTACAAAACACTGCAGGTGCATTAATGCTACCCTTGCATTTCTCTCAATTTTTAAAAAAATATTTCTTATCAATCAAAACTAGTTTTGTAGAATAAACTATGAGTGTTGGTTAGGTGTATAATGTGCTGTACTTTTTATTTAATCAAGTAGGGTAGTCCAACAATACTCCGATTTTCCTGTAACTTTCAGCAAATGCTGAAACTGTGGTTTAGTTTTAAGGATGGTCTCTGGTGAGGAATATATATATATATATTGTAACGGATACGTTGCTGTTTATGTAAAAATAATTGTAATTGTCAATGTGATTGTAAACGTTAATGTTGACATTAGAGAAGAGTAGAACCTCTTTGTGTTATTTGCGTGCAAATGTGCCACAATATATATGATTTATTGGTAGTTTTGTGTGAAAATTTTATTTCATTTTGCAATTTATGGTAAATTCACGCTCAGATTCTCACAAGTTGCAAGGAGATAAATGAGGACAGGAATGTATGACGCGCACACACACGCACAAGCACACACACACACACACACACACACACACACACACACACACACACACACACACACACACACACACACACACACACACACACACACACACACACACACGCACACGCACACGCACACGCACACGCACACGCACACGCACACGCACACGCACACGCACACGCACACGCACACGCACACGCACACGCACACGCACACGCACACGCACACGCACACGCACACGCACACGCACACGCACACGCACACGCACACGCACACGCACACGCACACGCACACGCACACGCACACGCACACGCACACGCACACGCACACGCACACGCACACGCACACGCACACGCACACGCACACGCGCACGCGCACGCGCACACACACACACACACACACACACACACACACACACACACGCACGCACGCACGCACACGCACGCGCACGCACACACCCATTGTTCTTTCGTTTATTTATTTAATCATACCCCTTTTATAAAGAATTAAATAAGGAATTAAATAAATAACCAAATTCATTAATACACTGTTATAATTTGTGTTTATAAAAAGCGACATCACTCATAGTATTACATTTCCGGAGTAGTTGACCAGCGTAGGTAAATGACTTCGCCAACAGATCGCCAACAATGACTTCGTTCAACAGAGACTTACCGCCTTTCGTCAGGTACGAACGGACTGTCTCAAGATATATTATAGTATTACAAGGATAATAAATTATCATAGCGTTTTATAATTAAATCAATTAATACGACTTGATCCCTAAAACACTCATTACACTTTGCAATATAATCTTCATCGAAATTTTCATTACCAGAAACGGATGTATACGTTGGGGTAGGTGGTGCAACTCTCCAATTAATAGAAGTCAAATCAGTGGCTACGGAACTGTCATCTAGCTCTGATTCAATTTTATTTTCTACTTACTCGGACAGTAAATCAGGTCCTTTAAATGGATCATCAGTAGCTTGAAAACTATTTAAGTATAAAAATTATATTTTGAGTTCTGTTTCTTCACTTCATGTCTGCTATCATCATAACTTAGATTTTGAGATTTTAGTTTTCTGCAATTATTATTAAATTTCCTAACCACGGGATTCCAAGTTTGAAATATCGTTAACCAAAGTTTGAAAGAATTAAATGTGACCGACTCTTAAAATTCATTGAATTAATTGCATAAATGTATAAATTTCATAGTTACATATGTCTTAGGCCCGGTTTATTCACCTCCAAGTAAACTGTTCAGTAGTGCTACCAGCCATTAAGTGATCAGTAAACATTTATTCATCTAACAGTAAATTTAAATTGTCAAGTTAATTTACTTACTGAACAGATATGCTATCGCATAAATTTATTTCTCAGTAAGTAGTCGGTAACAACTTATAACACAAACTGAAGGTGAAATTTTGTTTAATGAAGCACAAATGTGAATTAGAAACACTGTCCAGAGGACTTTTGGAATATGGAAAAGACGATTTCCCATTTTATCACAAAGTTTTCTATGCAGAGTGTCGTTAGCAGAAAGTGTAATTGTTTCAACAGCAATAATACATAACCTAATTGGAGTATTTTGACGCTCTCGTTATGTATGACGGACATGGAATTAATGGTGCCTTGTGATTACGAACAATTGAGCACAAATGCCATTTCACAGAACCAGCAGTTGTAGTAATAAACGCGAAATAAGTTGATGGTTCCAGTAAACTTATTGGCCAAGTAGCTATTTAATACTTTACTGGAAGATGAATAAACTGGGCCTTAATTGCATAAAGTCCAACAAATGTCATTTTTTAAATTTGCCACACTAATTAAATCTCACCAAAAAATTGAAAATTAAAAAATGATTAGTTACCTGGGTGACTCAAAAATTTAATACCCCTGGATTTGACTTACCAAAAAAAAATGGAAACGGAAATGGAATTTATGCAACAGTTACTAAATAACTAGAACTTGGTAGTATGGTACCGTTATAGATTTGGCTTCCATATGGTTAAGTATCTAATCTTCCCAAATTTCACTTTTTTAAAGAGTGTAAAAATGGAGTGTGATAAGGTTGACCTTGTAGTAAAGTTGCGTACATAGGCAAATCGTAATATAACTGTTTTATGAATAATCCAAAAGTGTTTGTGGTCAAACACTCGAAGATAGTTCATAATATTGACGAAATCAAAACTCAGTGATAAAGAGAGTTTGGCTTTAATGAAACCCTTAGAAGTTTTGCAAGAGTACTGATTAGCTGTCAAATACTTTTATTATTGGCTTAATTTTAAATTATTATAAATGATAAATATTATGAATAATGATAAAATATTAATCCTTAATCTACATCATTAAATCTATATGCTCAAAATTATTTCACCCAATGAGTTTGCACAGCAATTAATTTCGACGTGATGAATTGATTTACGAGGAATTTCCGGGACAGAGACAATTTGAGTAATCCAGTACAGCATTTACTTGTAAAACCAGAGAGGTTGCGTCAATCAAAATGTTTATATATTTAGAATATCGCGAATTGTAAAGGGCGTACCACAAAACTATCACTTACTTACTTATCAACTGCTACTTATATTAAATAAACTAAACCAGGCTTTGCATGTTTATACATTCCTATTTAAATTGGAAATTATGAAGAAACTGGAAAACGACTGATTTCCATTCTGGATTTATGACGATATGTAGAGAGCGGTTGAATGTTTCAGTAATTTTCCTGAATATATAAGTTTCCTTCTTATGTACCTTGAATCCACTGAAGACAGTTTAAGAGTTTTCATTCCTACATTAGGACATTTACGAAGCCTATCTTTAATTTGGAAAAATATTTCGAGATAGTATTTTAGGTTGGGATTAACACATGACAAAAGTTCAATTTCTATAAATTTCTGAATTAATAACAAATGCAAAGTGCATTAAATGCACAATTAAATGAGTAAGATGTCTGAATAGGGCATATCTAGCAACAAATTATAACTAGACGTCGGGTAATTGATTTTTGAACAAGAAAGGCGGCTAATTTTAGTATGAAGCATCTTAGGTATTATATATCAAATATTAGAATGTAGATAGCTTATCGAATTACCGAATTCTGACCTAAAATTATGTTTCAAGGGTTTTCAGTTAGCACTTATTTCGAAATGAACTGCGTAAAATTTAATTAGAGCAATTTATCGTGTGGCAAGCAACAAGCTTATTAATTTCAGAAACAAATAACTTTCTTTTAAACCTTTCATATTGTTGATTATAGGGGGCTCAACTCTGTTGAGCTCTTGCTTTGCCGCGCAGACAACCGGCTATAGCGATCGCTTCCCTCTCAGCGTCCTAACAGTTCGCTCGGGAAATCAAGTCGAATTGATTGAGGAATTGCCGTAAGGGTACCTCACCGTCATAGAAATCAGGTTTAAGGTTATATCCTAAATCTAACATAGGTGTTACATTTGTGTGTATATGTGTGGAGCCTGCGGTACTTAATTGCAAGTTCTGTGGAGTCTCTAGTCGCGCCAGTCGTTGTTCTAGTTCTCGAAAACGCCACACAGCCTGCTGTTCTCGCTGTTCAGACTCTAGTCGTCGTATGTGTTCCTGTGCTAATTGTAGTGTGATGGTCTCCAGCTGTCCATCAGTGTCGACCCTCGCCACTTGCTCCTCTACGAAACTTTGACACGGGGAGTTATCCTCGTTTCCCTTCTCCGAGACTTCGTCAACTTAGTTCAACTTCTTCTGTCGAGACAACCGAGTATGGCGTCAAACTTGTCAAATGGCCGTCACTTCTCTGGGTGAAGATAGAGGTTGTCTTCGTTTAGTCTGTCGTGTATCCATTGTCTGATTTTTCCCAACGTCACCAAATCTTTATCCGTTATTTTGTTTCACCATATCCTTATTCGCTATCACGGTTCACAAATCCCGGACAGGCAGAATTTTAACACTTTTTACACACAAAGAGCTTTATTGTCCCAAAATTTAAATCCCGGACAGGCCCCCAATTGTAACATTTATGTCACACAAAGAGATTTACTCTCCCAAAATCTACAGCTTTACACACAAAGCGAGTTTGCTCTACATTGATGTCAATATTAACATTTGCAATCACCATAAGAATAATTGTTTTGCACGTAACAGCAACCTATACATGTTCGTTACACTATATTTCAAAATTATTTTGTTATATGAGGTATCTTTAAGCATTTAGTTTACTTTCCAAAATATCTCTTTTAGCAGACATGATAACGGATGTATAGTTTTCAAACATTTCCAAAAATTTGAAGTGTGACTTCGTTATTCTTCACTAAGGCAACCCCTATGTTCAAATCAACATGAAAAGTATGGGAAGTATTTTAATAAAATCTCAATTAAACTAAGCATACAATCATAGATTTTCACTTTTATTTCTAATAGCTGTTCAACAATAAATTTTAATGCAAATTGAACCGAAATATTTCGTGTTAAATCAACAAGTTGGATACAGACCGATGTTAAGACACATATTTATTTATAATTTTTTCTTTATTATTGTATTATCATCTAACCTTGACATTATACTTCCAAATATTTCCCCTGAAATTCCCATAGTGTATCTTTGTACACGTTCAAATCTTTTTCTTAATTTTTAAACTTCCTCTCCCAAACAGAATTCAACTTTTCGAGTAGAATGTAACTTCTCTTATTTACCCTACTTCAAGTTGACTGTTTACCGTTTTGAAATTTGAGTCTTGACTTCTCCTTTTTATTTTTCTACAGTTTCTGGCGGTTTAAAATGGATCTCGCTTGAAGATGATTTATTAAATATTTTGAATGATATTCAGAAATGGAAAGTTCTCTTTCATGGAGACTTATATTCTACAAGTAGCTGGGAAAGCCCCCATTTCTCATTTAATGAAAAGGGATTATTGATTGTGCGACGTAGAACTCCGACAAATGACTTGTTTCTAAGGCGTTCGACCGAAAAGTAATGGACGAGGATGATAACAATGGCAATGTAGTATAATCTCTACATCCTTGTTCAGATATTAAGAAAGGCACATTTCAGTCAATCAAGGAAAGTTAAAGACAACTAAAGGTTTTACTATTGTTCGGATAAGTAAAACTTACGTAAACAATAAATCAATATTTTCGGGTTGTTATTATTTGTAATAATCATGTAAATTCTGGTGGGTTATTCACAATAACTTGGTGCTTAGACTAGAAAATTCAATTAAACACGAATAATGTCGGTTTCCCTCCCCTGAATAAATTGATGTTTTGTTTCAGGTAACTTTGTCGATATCCATCCTCATTAGCCTGCATGTGTTCTTCCTACTGGTTGTGGAAATTATCCCGCCAACTTCCTTGGTAGTGCCACTTTTAGGAAAATATTTGATTTTCGCCATGATCCTAGTTTCAATAAGGTAAGTAATTTCAAATTTTCATTATTAAGTAAATAACTAGCTACAACTAAGTAAATAACTTGGCTGTTAAGAAAAACTTTCCCTTTGGGATTACACTGATATTCTTAAATAAAAACCTGCAAATATTCAGTCTGTTATATAAATGCTATTCCTTCATTTGGTTCATTTATATAAAATATAGTCTGATAAAAAAAGATTGTTGATATTGTAAGTGAAAGATACTTAAACTATGGTAAAAGAGCAATAATACAAACTAAGTTTTACTTATGGTTATTAAAAAAGGTGCCATGTAAGTCTACTCACGTCAAGTTTTCTCTTGGACTTTTTATTCTGTTTAGTCCACTTTAATTAATCATAGTTGTTCATTGCTCATTGATGGTGCAGTTTCCAACTTTACAAAATTCATGCGATTATAATCACCGCAAACCATGATGTGTAATGCCTTTTTATCACTACTTCAGTTAATATTTTATAGTTTGTCGTTATGTGAAGTTTGCTATAGTAGTATGATAACTCTAATTGATTTTGCCCTATTTATTCATTTAAATATTTCATATTTTCAAATATAACCTGTGTCTTTACACAGGATACTTGTGGGATAAAGCAACAGTTATAAATTGTCGTCAGGGCATTTTACTGCACAAAATATTTTCACATTTTGTTTTGTGTGTGTTCCGACACAGCTTCGTCATATTTTCAATGGTAATCTTCATAGAACCGAAACTCATACGGAGCTCGAGCATCTGCTTCGCTTTTCTTTCGTCTCTTTAATTATGCAGCAAGCAATTAAAAATACAGCGGTAAGAAATGTCGGCAATTCTTTTCGTAAACTTTTTGAATATTTAACGCAGCTGAAATACCAGGAGCGCGAAATCCCACGTCAGCATCCGGGAACGTGGGGTACAATAAAGGGGAAAGTTGGGATATTATTCTTCTTATAATAATCGGTGCACACTAAGGCAAGAAAATGGAATTGAGTGCTTTACAGTAATTAAAATGTATATTTTCGATCTAGAGTTAAGCCTGTCTAATAGTGTGCTTAAGGAAAAGTGGAAAGATTTTTTCAATAAACTTTATGGGCGAAGTGCAGAATTCAGTACACTCGCATGCCAGTGTTTTTCGTGGTAGGATTTCGATTCAATGTTTCCAGAATCAAATTTATTTGACTCTACATCATAAGAAACTACAGTTTTCAGTTGGGTAACATGGTCCCGATGAGTTTCATTAAATTTTTGTTCAAGGAAATCATGAGGCTTCATTTTTGTATCTAAGTGTATATTTTTCTTAGGTTTTTTAATAAAATCGATAGTTTTCGGGTAAAAATTAAAATTTAAAAAAACTGGGATATTTACATTATTAAGAACCTTAAAGGGCTACGAATGATACAACTATTTTAATATGTAATTGAATATGTAAACAAAAACAGAAAATTCAAGAAATTTTACAGTAATACTCTTTTTTGCAATAAATATTTAAAATGTTTGGCGTGCAATTTGTATCACAGCCTCTTGTTAATTTAGCTGCCTAAATCTTGAGCACGCTGGCTTATTAACTTGCAATATGACTATATCCTTTGTATCATATATGTCCTATAAATAATAGATACACTTTTGTATCCGTGAGTGTGCTGAAACTTTAAAAATATATTTCATATATGCAAAGAATATGCTAATAACATCCTGGAAATTACGCCATAATCTGATAGTGCAATTGAAATTTCTGTTAGCTCCAATAATTAGTGTTTTCAATTCTTTTCAGTGGCAAAATTTACTGAAAAAAAATTTAAACACAGGTTTAGTACAATTTTCTCAGAATTTCGTTAAAAATGTTGCTCTCTACCGAAAAAATAATAAAGTTTTGTACATTTTGTTCTCAACCATTTTCGAAAACTTTTTTCATATCTGATAGATTTAATATCGAAGTACGTAGTTTAAACAATGGAAACTCTAAGAGCGGGTTGTATCATCATGAGGTAACCTACAGTTTAAATGAACCGTTGGTTAAAGTTGAACTGAACTTATCTCTAGATGCGTTGTATAATCAATGGTGAACAGACGGTTTACTAATCGACAATTATGAACGGTTGGCACCACTGACGAATATATTCTCGCATATCAGTTTACTGTTTTGTCTTGAGGGAATGGGAGGCTGTAGATCAAAGTTGAGTTGTTTTTTTTTTTGAATAAAGACAATGGGACATTATAGTCATTAGTGAGTCATATAGTCATTATAGTGAGTATAAACTCAAAAAAAAGATAATGCCTCGGAGGCCTTGGAAACACCTACAGTATGCCCCCAGTTCCACCAACTCCATGAAATCTTTGTCGTCGGTCAAATATAAAGTCTAATATGTCTATATATAAAGAAACTTCAAGTTATACGAATCAATTTTTTTCCACATAACATGTTATTCAAAACTTACCAGTGTCATCACAACTAAGGGAATATACTGCAAAAAGCAGCAGAATATCACTAAATCAAACTAAATACCCACAACTAGAAAAACTTATCCTGTGTTTATGACGAAAACGAAAGCAAAATAAACGAATCACGATAAATAATTTTAATAGGATTCTAAACTTTACGCGTTTTGTGCTTGTACCGAAAGTTAACCCATCGACATCGCTGGGCTGATTTACCGACGATTTATCCTAGGTTAACCTCAGAATTAAGCGCGATACAACGCATCTTTCATGTTTGACAGCAGTTTAGTCTTACAAGGAGACGGCAAGGGTGTGGGGCCCTCAAATCAAACGGAGATTCCGCGTGTAGTTAGCACTCAGTGAGTGTATTCATATACTCAAACCCTATAGCGCACTACTTAGCCATTGCCGAGAAACAAATTCCTAAAATTTGAAAAAAAAAAATTTGTATTAAAATTTAATAAACCGTTATAAACAATTTCTTTTGAACTTTTATACATTATTGAATCGCGAATTGCAAAAAAAATATAAAAATGTCTCATCTTCAAAATCCGGAAAACTCGCTACTTCATATTATAATTTTCTCGCGAAATTTTTTTTCACTCCGTCGTGACATTGTAGGTACTCCGATGATTTGTGCCATAATAAAATCTGTTGAAGCGGGCGCTCTTTATATCCACTCCCAGTATGAACTAGAAGTGACCTTATTATGACACCTAGTCTGTCACTTTCGGTAAAGTAGTCATTTGTACGTCATATTAAGTAGACCAATTCGTGAAATATATTCACTTTCGGTCAGCACTGGTGCATACTTGGAATTAATTAGAGTGTAATGCACCAGGTTTTAGGCCTGCGTTTTAGGGCTTGATTGACTTCCCAAGTTCTTCCACTGTTTTATCCACAAGATCTGATGTGGGATTATATGCTTAAACAATTTTACATTTATTTCCTTTTTCAGCTGTAGCTCGATCGTTATAAATCTCTCTAATATGCCTTGTATTATGTAATGTTTGGTATTGTCACAACTACATGACACGGGGCCTTCACCATATGTCAGGGGCAGGAACCATATGTCACGGTCGCGAGAGGCAGGGGGCTGGTAGCCACAGGGAGTAGAGGTTGCTGTGAATAAAACAACAAATCGAAAACAGAAAAGAAGAAAATGTTTCATTGTCTCCTGAAGCAAAGAACCTATAGGTCAGGGGATACTGAAAGATACAAAAAGACAAAAAGGCGAAAAGAGATTTCGAGCCTAGCGAATCTTAAGGGCTGAAGCGTATGAGGTGAGGGTGGCGACTTGCATAATAGAGGGCTATTATCCGGATCTTCGGATTTTCACAGTACGCGGCGGGTCAGAAAGCATCATCGGGGAGGTAGGTTCTATTCTTCCTCTTTGTCAACAGACCAACTTCTTAGGACCAACCACTCTCTCTACTCCCCCGGTTCCTCGACGGGCCGTCCAGCCGGCCGTCAGGACGAACCAATCTGGACAATACCCTAGACTACCCCTCTAGACAATAATTTGGAAAATAACACCCTCCCTTTCTCGCCTCTCCTCATTCTATATATATATATATATATATATATATATTCATATTTTTTTGTGTTCTTCGCGCCTGTTGGTACAAGGCGTGTCGTTTATGGAAACATTTCTCACCTTGATTGTCAGCATGATTATAAGAGGTTTATCGCTTCACCTTGGCCTGAGCCGTGATTGAATTTATTGTTTTTGTTGATAGTTGTGGAAATCTCGTCGTCGTGACAATATTATATTTTCTATGGTCTTATCGTCAAGTACTATTACTGTCCTATAAGATAATGAAATCGATATCATTGACATCCTCTCCTAAAAGAGAAATGTAGCCCCAAATTCCAAAAAGTCCTCGTCATCCGGCATCTGTTGACCTCCGATCGAGGACGACCTTTTCCATTTGTTGCAATTTCGTTTACATATCCGAAGAATTTGAGATTTGTCACGCAATTCGATACCGAAATCCTGGAAAATAGGACTTAGCCAGAATTAAAATGAAAGTGTCTTCGGTGCCAGCAATCGGGAGGGACGGGAAAAATAGGGACGTGCGGAGAGAGATGCTTTAGGCGAAAGTTCCCGAAATAATCAAATATTAAGGGCTATAAATCGAGAATGAAATATTCCGAGGGAAATCGTGTATTTAGGAGAGAAATGGATGTGAGATGTGTATGGACATTTATTTATTGCTCGAAATTTTTTGTTAATAGCTCTAATAGCTCCAGATTTTTCCAAAGGTCATTGAAACAACACCGCTTCTCAGTTTGCAATTAAAATTTTTTGGGACCATTTTTGTGACCCGGGGGTATGTAGGAACATAATTTATTTAAAAATTTTCACTTCTATAAAGGAAATGGTTTTACGCTTCTCAAATTTTTAGAGCTAGTTTTCTGAAATCTCTATTTTTATTCAAATTTTAAAATATATTTTACTATGATGTAATGCTGACGACGTTTCTGCCTTAATATTATCACATCACTGATCGGCCCGACGGTATATCGTGGAAAAGAACGAATACTCAAAAATTCACTGAAAAATTACTCTTCATTTAAGTACCTTGTGATACACGACATTTTTTGTTTTATTATCAGGCGCAAAAACAAACAACGCAGATGGTCTTCCGACCCGTGAACATGCCACGTATAATTGACCATGGGAAAAACATGTATGTTCTAGATTTAAACCACAAACTTTTAAAGATTAGCCTTGTGATTTGTTGATGGTCATGGCAAATGCAAGACGTATCGGAAATTGAAGTCTTTTAAATTCAAACGGCATATCGTAGCCATACTATTGCGGCGCTGTTCACGTGCAATTTCTTGTTCTTATTCAGTCCTTTCATTTGCAGTATTTCGTATTCTTCTTGCATCACGGCTTTGTCGAGAAAGATTCGATCGTCTTGGTCGCGGCATTATTAATTAAACTTCACTTCATCGAAAAACTCAAATTTTCAACCATATCGAGTTTTATAGTTCACTTTTACATTATAATTGTTAATTATTTATTTAATAGAAATAGTTTTATTATTGATTTCTTACAAATATCAAATTGTCATCCATACGTCATTACATAGATGTCATTATACGTCAATTACATAGCTGTCATTTGCGTTTTGTTATTCCAAGTCTAATTCTTTTTTTTATACCACGTTTTATAGTGACTGACGTTTCATGTTAAGTCACACGGGAATGCTGTCGAACGGGATAAAAAGTATCCTATGTCCTGCTCCTGGCTCTCAACTACCTCCCTGCCAATTTTCAACTAAATCGGTTCAGCCGTTATTGAGTTATAAGTGGAATAACTAACACGACTTTCTTTTATATATATATATATATATATATATATATATATATATATATATATAGATGATCACGAGAAATTACTGAGTTAAATGTTATTTTGAATACGTATCTGAACAATGACACAGCTTTAAATACGAAATCATTTATTTAATATTTAATTCATTAATAATGTTTAGTAGTAATAATATTTACATTATATCGAATGAACTACAAAGAGGAGAAAAATGCAGTTCTGGCGCATATGGAATTTATTCGACGACAATCATTTTTTAAAGGTATCATTGATGCATTTATTTCAACGATTTTATTACAATTTTCGGAGACAAATATATACTCAATGTTATTGACAAAATCCGACCGGAGGGCACGATTTCTTCAATAGCGGCATTCGCCGCTAAGAAAGCATCACTGAAAAAAAAATGACATTTTTTTTACTGTCTATAGTATTACAACCTGACATACGCTGTACTATTTATTGCACTAAAAAGTGGTCTATTACAGTAATATCAATAAATTGTACGGAGGCATTTAAAACGTGGTTTTTGTGTTGATTAATTGTGAACAATATACTTAAAGAAGATCTGAAGGATTCAAATACCGAGAGAAAAAAACCTCATGCATATAATAAAACACAGAAAAATATCGTATTTGGGTATCTATGTCCTATTTTGTCGGAAAATTGTAGGCCTCTTAGAACCTGGAGGAAAATAAAATTACGTCTCTAAACTGACCTCTGAATGGCGAATGTGAATTTTCAATTCTTACCTTGTTTCCTTAAACGAGCTATATGTTATTTCTACATATATAATTGTGTTTGAAACATTTTTCATTTCAAAAACGTGCTCTAAAGTACACTTTGGTGTTGAAAATTTTCAGCTTTCCTTAATTTGTTTAAAAACGACTTTCGTGATTTTTGAGAGATTTTAAAATCTGACTTACTTATTTAACATCTAGAACTTTCGTTCAAAACCATTGTATAAGTCCGCGATTGAGGGAACTCTAACCTTATGCTTTTTCAATTTTAATTTATTCCAAAACCGCTTTATGTATTCTAACTACACTGTTCACCTTACGTACTACATCCGTTGCCTACCATTTTTATTTAAAAGAATTTTCTCTAAATGCGTCTTGGTAGTCACTTTACTCTTGGGGATTTTTTCTTATTTTTTTAAAAATGCCTATACTGACATCTCATTGTTACGAACACGAGATTTCGACGACCATAGACAAAAAACAATTAATTAGTCCACGGTCGAGGGCAATGAGATACGTATTGCAGTTCTAACAACGAAAGCGAGAGTGCTTATGAAAACGTCACGCATTACAACAACAAGAGTAAAGATCGCAAAACAACATAGCAACAGCAACAAAACAAACAGCAACATATAAATAGAAGGAGGAAAGTAGTGTTATGGAGGTCAGAAGGTGCGGACGACAGTCGATCTTGTAAGTCACCTCCATCGCCTCTCACGCTCCAGCCCTTGGGATTCGCTGTGCCTTATTTTCTTGTTTTATTTCATTTCTTTTGTTTGTTGCCCTGACCTTTAGATTCTCCGGCCTTTGCGAGAAATAATGCCTATTCTCCCTTTATGTTTTAAACCTATCTCTTTAATAGCAAGCTCTACCCCCATAGCTACCAACCCCTTACTTCACGCGGCCGTGACACAGGGTAAAGACGGCTTCTCAGTATCTATAAAACTAAGCGTACCTCTAAATTTTTTTCTGATCTTTTTTCTATCAAAACTGGAGTAGCGAGAATATATTCTCGATACACTACCTGCCTTGCTCAATTGACTTTGTTATTCAATGTCTTTTTGATTTATGTTTCGATTTTACCCTTTAATATTCAACCATACAGCCTTATCAGCGAGCTAATCACACTAATATCTTTGTTGTGTATTCTTTTTTTGTAAATGGAGTTTACAACAGAGATGTGAAAGTGCTCTGGTAGCTCTTCGCCATTTATCATCTATTCATTAAGGCGGCCCACACTTCCCATACAACAACTTGGTCCATATCTCTCCAGTTCAATAGCAGTTTTTGCCGGCCCGGTAGATTTATTATTTTTCACTTGTTTGAGTCTTTTCCACATCCTCCTGAGTCACTCGTATATTAGTTTTAATTTCATTTAATAGTTTGCTGTAATGCTCTTCCATTCTTGAAGGCTAATTGGGAAATTAGATTTTCTGCCCAATCTGCTTGAAGATTGTTTATTGTTTTCGAGACTTCACATACTTTGGAACTTACCAAGTGATTTCACATTTCCAGTTTGGCTCTGGAGATGTCAATTTTTATGCTTCTCTTATATCTTGTATGGTCCTGCCTATCCTGGCGGTCTTGCGTGTTCAACCAATTCTGACTTGTTTTCAACCGTTTCACCATTTTCTCAATGTTTGTCCACCATTCCCGATTTCTCTTAGAATTCTCCTAAGACTTCTCTTGCTGAACTAAGAATACACTTTAATATCATTGTGCAGGACATTCGCCGAATAATGATCGTTTTTAGGTACGAGACCCTATTACCCATTTCCGTCTGCTATGTGACGCATAATCATTGTACGCCATTGCATTGCCCAGTGAACATGAAGAGGACATGGAAGTAGGTTTTCTTAGCAGAGCTGATACTTCAGAGAACATTTCTCCGTTTTATAATTATGCACTTCTTAGTGTTCCACATACTCAATACCTGTTATTCAACTTTGCTCCCAAAGCTATATCTCCTTTTTTTAATTGGAGGAGTTTCAATAGCTCCTTTTAGATGCTAATCCTCAATAATCCTAGTTCGGATGTTCATACCTAATCATATCTTCCTTCCTATCCCAATCGAAACTGTATGGGAAATTCTACCTATCTAACCATAGACTATCGAATTGTTGCTGATATCCTCAAGGGTTTGTAGGTGAGCCAAAGAAAGGGAAATACTATTTTAGGAGGAATTTTATAATTACAATTGGATTGGAAGCAGGATTTCTGATATATCTGTGCTTTTTCAATGGGAGCTCGTAATGTTACAATAAAAACTAAGTTATATATAAACCTCTAATATTTCCGACGTCAGTTTTTATATTTCAAAATTTCAACCTAGTAATAATTCTCTCTAAGCAAAACTTGTAAATATTCCTCAAATTACTTTAGTATGTGAAAACTTTGGCAATTGTTTCGACAGTAATTTCTTTCTAACATGCAGTCAAGTAAATACGGCTGCATGGACCTGTAGGTTGTTGGCATATGATCCAACTTTCAATTAAACAAATGAGAACTTTGCTTCTTCGGAAACGTAGTAATCATAAATTGATGACCGATCACAAATAATTAAATTCCCTTCACGTTTATTAGCAGTTTTGTTAACGAAATGGTACCGAGGGAATGGAAGAAAAGTGATAAAATCTCTCATTTTATTTTCGACATTTGGATCATTTATTTGCAAATTTATTTCGTAATATTTCTAATTGTTCCCTTAAAATCACTTTGGAAAAGTAATAAGCAGCAAAATTTGATGAAAACTAATAGTAGATTAGACCACCAATATGATTTGTTTCAAATACTGAACAAGCACATCAGTTGTTCGTATGAAATGCAGCCTCGGTAGACTTTATGAAAACGCAAGATAAGTACTATAATGTGTTATTCTTCTGTTTATATTGGAAAACTCAAAAGAAAAAACACCTTTTTAGCAACTGCGTCCTATTCTATAATCATTAAGTTCACTTAGCCACAACATAGGTATATTTAATGAACCACAATGAATCTACGCCTATAATTTTTTCGGTGGGTTAATCGTCAAACTCTGAGTATATGTATTAAAATTCGGTGAGTGGAAGAAGAATTCTCTAACTTTTCGGCACCCACTCTCGTCTGTGACAAGTTGCCAGTTGGAGCCAACGAGTTAAAATTAATATTATTTTACGGATGCCGACATAATAATGGGCATATAAAGAAAGTTACGGCCGTGATTATGAGTTTAGTGTGTCAAAGTGCTTTTTCAAAGAAGTTTGTGCGGTTAGGATTTAGGAGCTGTGTCTGTAATGGATTTGCACCTAAGTGCCTTAATAAGTAAAAACCTAGTGCAAGCCAAAATGCACTTGCTAATTATCGATTTTTTTAATTGTTTCAGTATCTGCGTGACCGTCGTCGTCCTCAACGTTCATTTTCGTTCACCGCAAACGCACAGAATGTCGCCGTGGGTGAAGAGGGTCTTCATTCATATCCTACCAAGGCTGCTAGTCATGAAGAGACCTACGTATGTCTTCGAAACACACAGGTGAGGAAAATATTCGAAACCCTCAACTCTCCACGGATCGTTGTGGAGAATATGCGATGCACCTAATTTTTTTTGGTTGTATCCCTGGGAATTTGTATAAATTCTAGCAAATCGAGATAAAGCTTCTCGTAGGCTTCCATAATCTTTTAAAAGTATCCCAGATCGGCAGGAATTTTTCCCTTAGGATAAACGTATTGTGCGGAGATTGTGTTGGTACGAAGGGTCCCTCTTTGTACACTGTACGTGATTTGATTTCTTTTATTTTTCTGCGTTCAACAAGGATGTGGGCCGTAAGAATAATTGCCTGCGGGAAAAGAAGATATGAGGTTAATTTTACTTCGCATGTACACATTCGACACGTATCCAACATGTTATTCAATTTGCAAAAGATGTAAGATCGAAAATGTTGAAATAGAGTTTTTTATAAAACAGTCCACGCAAAACCATTTTCCATCAAACAGAATGCACATTAGAAACATGTTATCTTTGAGCCGTATTATGTACTGATAAAAATGCCAATAAAAACGGTAGTGGGAAAATGTGTGGAAGAAGAGAAATGTAATGTTTGTAATATGTTGCCTATTTTATTACAAATCGTCAGGACTCCTTATTTAAAGCATTTGGTTTTCCTTAAAACATTTACACCTAATTTTAAAATAACATTTGCCCTTTTCATCTATGAAAAATTTCTTAGAAACTCTTCAACTTCTTTAATTGTGTGAGAACTTATAAAAACTGTCTCAAGTAATATTTTATGCAGGGAATTGTAATTTGTTTTAAAGTATCTCAGCGGATAACAAATATTATAACATTATGGGAATTGTAATTATTAACGGAGTTAAAAAACACTTCCAAAACTACTTTAAATGTTTGATAGGTAACATTTCAGAGTGCATGTTATTTTAAGTTAATTGCATTTATGGTATTAGTAGTTATATTTTGACCTTCATGTTTTCTTCAGGACCACTTTTACTGCATCAATAATGTAATTGGTTAATGTAGGTGCTATAGATCCGTAGCAATCCCTTTTAAATATATAAGGATAAAAACCGTTTCATGATGAACGATATTGATATAAATATTATTTGTGAGATATAGGGAGAGGTCAAATTGAGACTTCACAAATTTTACCGGTGTAATTAAATCCGCACGAAAATTGATTTGGTGTAGCCTTAAAGGGCAACAGAATATTTATATAGCCTCTTTCATTCTTTCCTCAACACTATTTGCATGTTAATACATACGTGTGAATAGGGCATGCCTCACTCAGCCAATGGAAATATTGAAATGAATATAAAGTCATTTACTGTATCACAGAAGGTCGACTAGTGTATAAGGGTATTGCAATTTAATTAAGGGTCATTAAGCCCATATTAAATAATTCCGAAGGTACAACAATAGGAAAGAACCATTAGCCGAGTTTAGCAGAAAGAAATGCAAATTTACTATTATGTTTGCCAATTACAGCTGTATTTGATTTGACTGCAATCAATTACAATCAACTGATTTGTAATCAATACTAGTTATTTCATGGATTACATTTAGTTATTTATTATTTCTCACAATAGTCATACAATATTTGTATATATATATATATATATATAGTAATATTTGTTTTATTATCATATACAGGGATTTGGTGCAAGTCCATTTATTTACATTCCATAGGGGAAGGTTGAAGTTATTAATAGTCAATCAAGCAGGAATATTAATTATCAGCCGAAAGGAATTATCTTAAGACACACGGCATCAAACATAGAAATTATGTAAGATATTACTTTTAGCCTAAAGAACAGTTGTCATGTTTAGCGTCTTAATAAATTTTTAACTTTGAATATAGAAATATTCCAACTTAATAGATGTAAGATTTAAAATGATTTGTACTGAGCAAAATTGGCATTCTTTCGAAAAAAAATTTTATTTCAGGAAACTTGCCATTAATACACAGATATTTTTGAAAAATTTGTTCGCTATACCAACCAGAACTGAACGGTTTATCAGGGCTACGCCAATTCACTATAGCGCAATAAGTTTTGCTGTCAAAATATTCTTTTCTTTTAAATCACATATGGCTATTTCAAGTAAACCCGATGTTGCTTAATGAAAGTATATACATAAATAGAATGTTGCTTTAATATTACATAGTATACCGTGTTTAGATATTCCCATATAAATTTTATATATATATATATATATATATATATATATATATATATATATATACACTTTCAACAACAAAAGCGAAAATGTTTATGAAAACGACACGCCTTTCAACAACAAGTAAAAAAATCGCAAAATAACGTTAAATATAAATAGAAGGAGGAAAGTAGTGGAGAGGATCAGTTGGGTCCAGATGTGTAGAGTAGGGCAAGTGCTGTCCAGGGCGGCCGCCCGGAAGAGGGCCGTCCCTTAAGGGACAGGCCGGACGGCCGGCCTAAAAAGAGGGGAGTAGAAAGAGTACCCGGCCTGAGACTGTGGTCCGTCGTCGAAGGGTCCAGAGAACAGCCGAACGCCCGAAGAAGAACTTACCATGCGCCTTACCAAGATGCCCTCCGCCACCTCACTGTTATGTTATGTGTTATGGAAACCACGTATGGTTCGGACGACAGTCGATCTTGTAAATCACCTCCCTCGCCTCTCACGCTCTAGCCCTTGGGATTCGCTGTGCCCCATTTTCTTGTTTTAGTTAATTTTTTTTGTTTGTTGCCCTGACCTTTAGATTCTCCGCCCTTTGCGAGAAATAAAGCCTTTACCCCCTTTTCGTTTTAAACCTGTCTCTTTAACAGCAAGCTCTACCCCCATAGGGGTAGAATAATTCTTAACAACCTCTACATTTCCTAACATCTTTTTCGTTAATCACCCAGTTTCATTTTTTTTTACAGTAAATTCGTATCGAACCGCTTCCTAATTAGAAGGAGAGAGCCCTCGACATGCCTATACCCGTATCATACCACCGTTCACAGGGACGAGACGAGCCCGAAGAGAAAGTATCCCAGCAGGACTCCGAGCAAAGAAGATTTATCGCCGAGGTAAGTGTATAATGCGCACGTTTCAACTCTGGTTCAATTTACTTTAAAATAATGTTGGTGAGGTCGCTGGAGTTTTACGTTGTACCATTAGAAAGAAACAACGGATTGGATGTTTTGAAGTATCGTAAGCTCGGTAAACGAGGGCGAAGTCAGGATAAGGATGTTTCAGAGTTGGATAAGAATCCAACTTTTTATTACCAAGGACATGCTATTTGATGTAATATTTGTAACATTTCTACTTGCAATAACTTTCATATTGGTACTTTTAAAAATTGCGATCGGTG
Source organism: Cryptocephalus primarius (assembly GCA_963576515.1). Lineage (NCBI taxonomy): Eukaryota > Metazoa > Arthropoda > Insecta > Coleoptera > Chrysomelidae > Cryptocephalus > Cryptocephalus primarius. The sequence goes on from OY754950.1 coordinate 9,352,524, forward strand.
TGAAAATTCACATTATTTTTTAAATCGTATCATACTTGAAAACCATCTCAAATGATTATAACATTATTATTTTATTATATTTCATTATTATTATTATTATTATTATTGTTTCATCGACGTATCTACTTGTGTGTATCGAAAAGTGATCCGGATCACATGTCAAGTTAATCATTAAATTTATCTCATTTTGTCCCCAAGAATGAAAATTTCTCCAGAACGCAATTATGTTTTGTAAATTAAACACAAAAATTTAAAATGGTCTTTTCTTAAAATTACGAAATTTGCCCATTATTTGCAATTGATAAGATTGATTTAGTTATTGCCAAGATTTAGTTGTTAATTTAATGGAAGGAGTGCGGTTTATACATTACTAATGAAGTTTCTGGTGATAAGAAATATAAACAATAAAATTTATGGGTAATTGGAGGTTATAATTTCGACCCTATTTGAAGAAACGAAGAGTTCTTACATAGGAATAATTTTATTACAAATATCCCTTAGCTGAGAAAAATCTTAACTTAAATATTTCTTAACCAAAATTTTTTTAAATCGGATCTCTGAATGAAAATCTTTTCTCAATTTTAAGTTACGGACAATCTGAACTTAGGTAAGAAAAACTTAAAAAATGTTTGATTATCGTTTGTGAATAACACCTTTAAATGTTATAATTGAACATATGGGTACGAAGGTGATTTTAGACACAGAAAATAAATAAACAGGAACATATAAAAACAGCATAAAATTATTTTTTTAATAAATAGATTATGGGAAAAAAGGAATTAACATTTTTTTGGCATGCAGAAAATATGTACGGAAGTTTTGTATAGAATTGGTGCAATGTAATGAATTATAAAATATTCTGTATTAAAATTATATAATTACTCCAAATAATTGTTACTCTTGAGGGCGCAATCGATGCAACTTACTATTAAAACATGTAACACGTAAAGTTAAATGTTCCTTAGCGATTACCGTCACTTACTTAATTTAGTAAATGACCAATGCAGATAATGTACACTAAGCATATTACACTTATAATCAAGATCGCAATAAACTGCATAAACGACTCTATCTGAGTTATGTTCATCGTTTTCTCGTAGCTGATAACCCATTAACCTGAAACTTTACTTGGCGAGCTTTAAGCATCGCAGACGTTACGTAGGTAAAATTACCTTTAGATAACTCTGTGATATTAAAAAGTAAAATTGATTATTTCGCATACTTAATAATTAAGAAAATTTGGAGAACCCTGAGTAGATAAAAATCGTAAGTATGATAATTAAGATAAAATCAACATTTAGATAATAAGTATAAGCTCTTGAGATCATCGTGGCCACGGATCACAGAGGGAGGGGTAAAAACTAACAGGGCCCTTTCTAGAATTATGGGATGGCTGCAGTAAGACTTGGTGGAAATAGGAGAAGAAAAGAGTTTAACATAAAAATAAAAAACCTTCCGGCACCTCTGGTCCCGAAGGCTACATACATGGCTCGAAAACTCACATTTTTGATAAAGCTATAATTTTTGAAGCGCACGTACCAGAGAAAGCGGCTAAAATGAAGGACAGGTATACCATGATTAGCAGTCTCATGGTAAATATCGGCGGGCTGACATGTGTAAAAGATAAATTCTAGCCATGACAACATATGGGGTGCCACTATGTGGCGCTCAGATATGAATAAATGAAAGCCCTTAGAAGTATATGGAGGGCGCAGCACCACAAGCCCTTAAAACAATGCGGCATGTACGGTTTCTAACGATGCCGGTCATTGTGGAAGACATTCCGCTTAGGGTTGAAATAGATGAGTGTCTGGAGCATGGAAGCAATAGGTAGAGACGGTGCCCTTGCGCACCAGAAAGCAATTCTTGAGGAGACTATTCAGAAACGACAAAGCGAAAAGGGAAATGAAGGCAAGGCTACTTGGCCCTGAAAAATGATGCTTGATACTAGTGCGATATTAGCAGACGTGCGAGGTGAGGTACCACTTATCCCAACAGTTGTCTGTCCACGAACGCTTCCGAGCGTACATCAATAAAAAAAATATAGCCTTCCGTCTTTACGTCCGTACTGCAGGATGAAAGATGATGTGGATCATATGCCTTTCGTCTGCACAAAATGAGAGAGAACTGTGTTGGGACTTTTCCAACAATTTAGGGACCATCACCAAAATAGGAATCGCAGGCATATGCGGAAGCACTGGGCACGCATTGGGCGGAAAGACATAAACGAAGAAAATATTGCCGTAAAACAGGCGGCTGTCTTTAAATCAACGTACCAGTCCCTGCTACGGTAGGTGAGAAAAGGAAAAACAATCGATCTACAAAACTATAAATATTTGAGGCCCCCACGATAAAGTGATAAATGGACTCAGTGGGCCGTGATATGTCTCAAAAATAGCGAGTCCGCAATGCAACTTTATATATGAAAATTAAGTTATTAAGGTACACACTCCATTGCACACTTCAAACTTTTTCGAATTTCTTTTTTCAAAATTACATTGGTACCATGTGGCGTTCAAATTAAAATCTATAAAATTTGATCCATTTAATGAATTTTTCGTGTAATAACTTCGATTTTACATTTTTACTATTTTGGAGGGGTATTATAAAAGTTTAGAAATTTCAACTTAATTTCAGGGTTTTGACTGTTGGGTTTCAGGTTTGGGCTACATTCGCTTGAAAGGGTCGTTGTTGGTCTCTTGTATGTTGTTGGTCTCTTTTGTATGGCCAATCAAAAGAAAACATGCACCCAGCACCTGCTCATGATTCTACGGCACATTTACAATATTTTGACATATCTCTGTACGGTACTGTATCTATGCATTATTTACAATTGATGAGATTGTAAATAAAGTTGCAAGTATTTTGGGAATTCCAAGAGCAGGACTACGTCATTTGTAGGACCCGTTTCATTCACAAAATACACTTTCACAAATGCAATAACAATCACAAAGTACAGGTACACTCGTTTCATTTCCATAAATGTTTGGTACCTGTTCTACCAAATATTAACTAAAAATGGCCTACAGACACTATGAAAACTGCGAGAATTAGTTATAATTATTCAACTCCATTCTTCGGACTCGCTTTTTTTGAGGCATACCACCCCCCCTACCCCACTGAGGCCATTTATCACTTTATCGTGGGGGCGTCAAATATTTATAGTTTCGTAGATCGATTGTCCTTCCTTTTCTCACCTACCGTAGCAGGGACTGGTAGGCTGATTTATAAAGACAGCCGCCTGTTTTACGGCATTATTTTCTTCGCTAATTTCTAATTTTAATGCAGAATATTTTACAATTCATTACATTGCACCAATTCTATACAAGATTTCCGTACATTTTTTTTGCATACCAAAAAATGTTGGTTCCATTTTTGTCTATAATCTATTAACCAAAAAAAGTAATTTTATGCTGGTTTTATATATTCCTGTTTATTTATTTTCTGTGTCTAAAATTACGTTCGTGCTCATATCATAGATTATAACATTTAAAGGTGTTATTCACAAACGATAATGAAACATTTCTTAAGTTTTTTTTACCAAAGTTCAGATTTTTTAACTCAAAAGTGAGAAACGATTTTTATTCAGAGATCCGAGTTAAAAGTTTTGGTGAAGACATATTCAAGATAAAATTTTTCTCAGCTAAGAAATATTTGAGGTAAAATTATACCTATGTAAGAACTCTTCTTTTCTTCAAATAGGGTCGAAATTATAACCTCCAATAACCTATAATTTTTATTGTTTATATTTGTTATCATCCAGGAATTTCATCAGTAATGTAGAAACCCTACTCCTTCCAATAAATTAATAACTCATTCAAGGGTGTCCACTAACCGTGTTTCCCGAGCTCCCGGGAGCAAACGCTTTATCAGTGGCACCGGTAATTTATGGCCCCCATAAAGCTATTACCGCTCGTCTCTTGGGGCATTTTCATGATTTTTACGTCGGGTTACCCAGGGTTGAATTAATAGGATTTTAGTTAGACGTGTTTGAGATTTTAGAATTTTATTATTTCATATATGAAACACATACGAGCATACAAAAAATGTTTTTACCTGTTTCTAAATATTTAGTACACAAAATCTTGTACAAGTAGTTAAGTAATTGTTCCCAGTAAGTAGTCAGTGTAAGGATGATTGCGAATTAACGTATTATCTTCATCCTTTCAAGAAATATGTACATGCGATGCGTCGTTATGATCAGGTAAAAATAGGGCCAGTTACTGAGTGATTACCACATAATCTTGACGTCACTTTAGAAAAATCTATAAATTGCCACCTTATGGTTAATAATATGTAGTCTGTGAGTGACTGTACCAGTGTGCTTTGTATGGGTAAAAGATTTTACGGAATATTTGTTTCATTCCAGTTCTGTTTGTCAATTTTGACTTGAAACGATTTTCATTTCCTCATTTTTTTAATAACCTGTGCGTAATGGAATCAGAAGTTGAGCAAGATTACGATACTAAATGGGGGATTTATTTGGGGTTTTCAAAATTTATAACACCATTTTATGTCATATGTGGGCAAAGTTTTGTAAAATTAAAAAAATATAACATTCTGCGGCATTATCAAAAACAGTATCAGGATTTTGATAGAAATATTCCATTAAATAGTGCGTCACGATCCAGAAAATTAAAAAATTTAAAGCAGCAATATTTGAATAAACATCAATCGATAAAAATATTGTTAAATTCAGATGTCAATATATCTACATATGTTTCGTTTTTAATTGCTCATGAAATTTCACTAACTCAACAACCTTTCGATAATGGACCACGTTATAAAAAAATAATCAGGCAAAGTGCGGAATAGTTTATTAACAACCCAAATTTAAAACAGGAATATCTGTATGCTGTCGAAAAGATACCAGCTTCACGGCAATCCATTTCCAGACGGGTTCATAGTATTAATACTGATTTGCGAGGACAATTGTTAGGAGGTTTAAACGTATGTCAATATTTTTCCCTCCAATTTGATGAGTCCATAGATACCGCGAGTATTGCACTAGGAATCGTCTTTGTTAAAATGGTTTTTCCAAACTTCACAGTGAAAGAAGAATTCCTTGGTCTAATTTCATTACACGGACACACGGACTCTAAGTCGACGTTTAGTGCTTTGAAAACATTATTACTTTCTCGTCATATACCAATATCGAAATTACATTCATTTACCACGGATGGTGCAGCAGCCATGGTGGATTGTAATAGTGGCCTTATTACTTTCTGCCGCCAAGATCCACTTTTTCCAAATTTCCAGTCTTACCACTTCATCATTCACCAATTCTCGTTATGTGTTAAAAAACTTAAATTTAATAACATTATAGATGAAGTAGTAAAATTAGTAAATTCAATTCGAAGTAAACCATTGCAGCGCCGTTTGTTTCAATTCTTTAAAGACAATAACAGTTTCGAATGTCCAAATTTAATTTATCATTCTGAAGTAAGATGGTTAAGTGAAGGCCTTATGCTAGAACGGTTTTTTGATTATATTGCAACAATCGATCAATTTTTAACAGAAAGAGGTACTCCTTGTATATCGCTTAAAGATTTCAGCTGGCTTACGGAGTTGGCATTTGCTGTCGATTTGACAAAATTATTTAATGAAATCAACCAACAATTCCAGGGAAAAAGTAAACTTGTGTTTGATGACCTTAATGTATTACGCACATTTCAGTTTAAGCTCAAGGTTTTTTCTAACGATTTCGATAAAAACTTAGTTAATAATCATTTTTCCAAATTACATCACATTTTCCAACAAAAAAATACCCGATTTTGTGGATTCGAGTATAAAGTCACCTTTCAGGATTTAATCACAAACTTTGATTAACGTTTTAATGATTTCAGAAATATCGAAAAACTTGGAGACGTATTAACAAATCCTTCTCTTAATAATACCGAAAATTTTAGCGATATCTTTTCTTTAAAATGCCATCCGATCAAAATTTAATGCAAAAATTATGTTTTACTGGTCTCGACGCATGGGTTATAATGGGGGCTAATGAAATATATCCGATGGTTTGTAAAGTTTAGAAACGTCTATAGTCAATTTTCGGGCCCACATATTTGTACGAGTCGTCTTTCTCGCACATGAAAAACATCAAATCTCTTTCAAGAACGAAATTGACATATTTGAATTTGGAAAATAATATTCGAGTTGTAAATACTTCTTACTCACCAAATTTCGATAAACTCGTGAATAACAACCGTAATCGACCTTCCAGTAGTAATTCTTCCGTGGATTAGTTTATTTTTGTAAATACATTATATGTGTATGTTCTGACCTAGACTCAAATGAGTTACTTTCTTATAACAAGGGACAATAAAAAATAATTTTCCGCATTTTTTAAACAGGCCAGCGTTTATCACATTGATTTTCTTGATACGCTGCCAGTCCTAAACCTGGAAAAGTGCAAAGGGAAAATGACATAAGTGGACCCAACCCAGTGTATTCCTTTTAATTTAACGAAATAAATTTGTTTTGAAACATAACGTTACGTACACTTTTCATTAATCATTCATATATAAAAGACGTTAGAATTACTAGTTAATTCTTAATTAAATTATTAATTAACTATACTATATAATATACTACTATACTATATAATTAATACTAGTTAATTAATCATTTTAGTATTTACAAAATCTGTAAATTAGTACCTATTCACAATTTTATATATATATATATATATATATATATATATATATATATATTAACATATTATTAAACATATTAAAACATATTAACGTTAAATGGGTTTTAGCTTAAAATGCGTTTATAATGTGTTTCAATGAGATAACTATAACTATACCCTGTCAAAGAATGGGGCGAAGTAATAAACCGATTATTTCGCCGCTAACCAGAGGCGTTCTTAAAGAAATCAACGAATATTAATAAATGCATTAAAATTGTCTATGCAATGTTGAGTTTCCTTAAAACCGGTATAATTGTTTTATTAAAAGGTAGGTATTACATTTCCTACCGATGTACAAAAGTGGGTGCTGTCTAATCGAGGTGCAGATAAATACTAAAGTTCGGATTATGTGATTAACTATTCCAAGAAGGGACTAGACGGCTATTATTTTCTCGTTAATTCTAGGTAAATTAAAGGAACTGATTGCGCTTAATGCTTGCATTAACATATCAGGTGGTTATGTGTATAAGATCGGCCCATTTATTCCATTTAAGCCTAAGACAGTAGTCAGTCAGCATTGCTTATAGACGTGTACGTGTGTGTGATTAGACAAACTTTGACAGTGACTTTCCTGTGTGTTCATAGTGGTATTTTTAAAGTACGGAGATACGTATTGGAGTATGGAGAATTTACCAGGACCATCGAAACGCCCAAAATTAGCGCCGTTCTCAGTTAATGAGAAAGTTCTAATTTTGAATTGTTTCGATTCCATCAAGAAACAAAATTTAGATGCGAGTGTGGATAAAACCGTGGAATTAACCGCTGCGATGCTGAGAGTTGGTAAGACATCAGTGTACAGGTTATTAAAAGAAAGAAAGAGTGGCCCTGTTCAACCGGAGAAAAAGTCTCCAGGTAAGCAGTCTCCTGCTAATATGGGCACAAATAAAAGGGGACGTGGCGAGAACAAATACAACGTTCAAATTAGCAGATGTCAAAAATTTGCTTAAAGAAGCAATATGTAAAGTTTCCAAGGAAAATTGGCAAAAATGCATAAATCACGTTCTGAAAATAGAAGACCAAATGTTTCAGTTGGATAACATTTCGGAGTCGTTGATAGAACCAATTATTATCAACCCAAATGATGATTCTTCTTCAGATTCCGATGTTTGAGAAGAATTCGACGATGGCAACGACGACTGAGGTTACCAAGGAGAAGGTGACGGCTGGGAAAAACTTTTCATAAACTGGTCCTTCTCAGGGCCGCAAAATTTCATAAATTAATGCACGACCATACATGTACTGAAGTGTTGTCTTTCTTTCCCTCTCTACCTCGTTCAAGCGCGCGCCCACATAAAAACACACACACACACACACACACACACACACACACACACACACACACACACACACACACACACACACACACACACACACACACACACACACACACACACACACACACACACACACACACACACACACACACACACACACACACACACACACACACACGCACGCACGCACACACACACGCGCACGCACACGTAATTTTTTCAGTTATCGATTATTGCACATTTCGTCATTTTTCCCGACCGTACGCCAGTGAGTGGTTCTTCGCATGTGCCGAGACGTACTAAATAGCCCATGTTCAGGGAGAAACACTCGTAATATAAAGAGATTACGGAAGGTAGCGTGCAAAACATTAGAGAACTCGACACATTTAGTGGGTGCCACCTTGTATCGGTTTTGCATTTATAATGAGTTTTTATTACTTCGCCGCATTTTTAGACAGACTATATCTCCGTATAAGAATACACGGAACAAAACACTGTATTGACATCTGTGAACACATTCTAAACGAATTTTAAACTAAAGTCCATTTTAACGTTAAAATGCGTTTATGAATAAAACCACATGTTTTTTTCTTTAACAGAATTTTCATTGAGACGTTTTCCTGTCATCCTTCTTCACTGGAAAATAATTATTTCGAACCTTATTTTTTAGATCATAGAATAAGTAAGAGTTTTGTCACCTTGCCACACAATTTGCTTATAAATAATGCACACAACCCTAAAAACCTTAACTGTGAATATTGTATGGAATATTTTACAGTAGTTAATCGCACTATTTATGCAACTCGCGATGTGACAGTGACATCTCTTGTCTCCTCGCATGAGATCTTGTGAATCATTTCTCATACCGCCACAAAAAATTGCCGTTGCTAAACGTTATACACTGGAATAAGACTAGTTATTTCAAATACTTTTGTAATGTGTAGCCTTCCTTGATTTTTTCCTTGATTAGTAAAACTCGGTAAAACAGACTGAAATTATCTGATACATTGACTGAAGTAAATGAAAACCTTCGGACTTTCCAAGTAACAAAAATATAAATTGTGCAAACTGCAAAATCACTAACACTTTTAAAAGTGCTCCAGTATGGATTTTAAGCTAAAAATCATTCATTTCTATAGCTTTATTATTTTAGAGATACGACCGTGGTAATGAAAATGAATCGCACCACAAAACTAACATGTTTCATATATGGTCTGTCATTGTTTGGTTGTAAGCGAGAAACGTTCAATGTAACATATAAAAGCAACATCCGACTAGAGTAGCATGTTAAATAATAGTTTGTCAGTCGTTGTCTCAGTTTGTGATAAAATACTAGATTTAAATTTGATAGAATTGCAGTAGATATGTAAATTTTAAAATAATATTTAGTCAAACAATATTTAAATTAAAATGTTAGATTTTTTAGTACTATTTTTTCATCTACCGCACAACATCATGGGCTCCGATTTACTTCACATAAACAGACTTCATTATTTTTGATTTTGATCGTTATTATTATCAAACAAACGACCATATGTAAACGAGAATTTTAAACTTATATTATTCAATCGGTCATACATCTAGGTCTGTACAATCACGAAATTTCTGTAGTATTAAATTTATAAAATGCAACTGCGACATGCAGTGCCTATTGCCTACTGCTTACTGCCACTGCAACTGCTTACCTTCAAAAAAAGACAATCACACAAGGGTTCATATTGACTTAATTTTAACGAACTTTTGATTGGAATATCCCTTTTGTTTCGTTGCAAACGAAATTCCCAGGGAACGAGGCAGCAACCGAATGCCACCCACTTATTTTCGGGAACAGAGACCGTAGACTCTTATACCAGTGCGCGTACAAAACGAAGTCTACTTGGTCTACTCGTTCGTTACGCTTTCGTAGTAGTGCATGTGTGTGCCGTTTCTCCACGCCTATAAGTGTCTCAGCGAATTTTCTATGGATCATTGCGACAACCGAGACTGGGTATATTCGTTCATTTACATCCATTTAATTTCAGTCACAAAAATCTCAGTGGTCGGAACTCTCACAATCGACTTCCACTGGCTGATATTCTCTCATACGCGTCTCACTGGTCGGAAATCTCACAATCAACTTCCACCAGCTGAGTCTCTCACAATCGACTCTCACAATTGACTTCTACTACTTGAGACTCGCAATCAGTCAATCACATACACACATTTACTTCACACATACATATTCACATTCGCATAACTCCATCTTCGTACACACATTTATTTCATTTATATTTGTGTTTCAACTCTGACTTAAAACGAATCATTATATATGAGGGTTTTTATGCCCTTGGCTTTACCCTCCATTTTTTTTGGACTGAATATACTAAGCGATTTTGGTCCATGACGAGTGTTTTACTTATTTTCTAATTAGACACAGAAGCAAAAATATTCTCATTTAATTTCGACGTAACATCTTTTTTAAATGCCTGGATCTTGTGAAAATTCTATAGAGAGCCTTCACGAAATCACAACCACCCGCCATATACACAGTGACCATAGTATACGTAATGATATATACTTTTCTGACTTATCTAAATTTATTTCTATGTACAATTTTTTGTATTGTTTCCCTCACCTGTTTAAAATAATTTAACAATGTATATTATCAGTGTCATATTGTGTTCATTTTCTCCGATTTCTTGAATTAAGGTTTATAGTAAGCCTGTCCCTTTAGTAACTTCTCATCCCAAATATCAGTCTTCCATTAGATCTACATGAATTTAATCAGGGCCTCTACTGTTCACTTTAACATGAATAATGCATGAGCTAAAAACCCACCCATTCCACCAGTTTCAAAAACATCCCCGTGGCTGACATCTTGCGTCGTGATTGTAACTGTGTAAATTGACATATAAGTAAAAGAACAAGTTGCGGCTTACAAAGTATCACGTTAAAATTTTTAACAATTAGAACAAAATATGTTACATTTCATGAAATATAACGCAACTTAGCATGAGATATAATGAAACTTATTTTGTGACACTTCTTACTGCATATTTCACTTGAAAATGGATCAAAAAGGTTTAATTCTTGGCTTTGAATATTAAACAATTAATTTGCCATTATACCTAAATAATTTAATTAATTTACCTTTATAGTATACTTTAACTTCATCTCAACTAGGCTGATATTGGCTCATATCATTCCTCATCCTAACTGTGCCCTTAATTGAGTAACTTTCCCTTGCCTTTTAAACACTTCTCCTGCTCCTGCTGCTTTAAACTGCTCCATCAAAAATCCCACCTGAATTTATTTTCAGCTTGCTTCCCTTTCCTGGTTAGAAATTACATTTCCATTTGTATCATTTCTGTATCAATTTCACCTTTACTTACCCCTCGACTAATTCACAATTTGTATTGAGAGTGATTTATAAAAGTTTCGGGGAGCTTTTCAACTAGTGACTCATACATTTTAGGTGGATAGCTTTTCAACAAACAGAACGAAATTGTGAATCTGAAATTTGGACTAATTCGGAAATTATCCTCGGAGCAGACACACTGTAATTTTTGCTGCCTCTTACTGTCGATTATCTCCAAACTTCTTAGCAGTCGCCATCATCCACCTTATCCACCATATCGACTACTTTAAAATAAATATTATTTACAAGACATCAGACTTAATGTCTAGGTACGACGAATGTTATGAGTTCCACTAAAGATCCACAACTTGCCTCCTAAGCGACCAACTTTTTAATTTGTTATGTATACTTTTTCAGATATTTGACATGTACGAACCCGCTTGCTTCACGTGCTCTATGTAGTTCCTTTAGTAAAGCTCACAGTTTTATATCACCTACATAATATATTTTCATTGTATTACTTCCATCCAATTTCTGGTACCTTCACTGGAAAGTCGGGTCAAGCGCATTCCTGGAAAATTAAAATAGAACTAAACTCAGACAAAAAAGATCTGGTTTCCTTCATTACACACTACTCAAAACATGTCGTGTGTCCCGTAAAATAAAAGGTTAACAAACTAATATATTTATCATACTTTACCAGTAGAATTTTGAACCTCACTTAGCTTCTTAGTTAACTTATATATTTTTCTGTTCTAGTCTGGCTGATGGTGGCCCGTTCGGTGGCAGTTGTCAGATACACGGGCCGACAGTTCTCCCCCATTCAGATTCCGAGGATCTCGCGGGGGACGGGGAGAACGGCGGTGGCATAAAGAGCCCCGTCCTGCTGCGCAACCCTGCTTATTCACACAGCAGGTGCCCCCCTGAGGTCCACAAGAGCTGTTTCTGCGTACGTTTCATCGCTGAACACACAAAGATGCTCGAGGATTCGACGAAGGTAAATTTTAGTATTACTAATTTCCCTCGATTTTTTCGCTACTAATTTTAAGGACATGTGATGGGACATGTCGGGCACAAAGCACCGAATAATCCTAATTAAATTAAAAGTACTTGTGACAGTTCACAATTGATGAAAATATGATACTTATTCATAGGTACTTCGATCTGAGAATCAAATCTAAATTAACAAATTTTATCAATCCCCCAGTAAAATCATAATTAAAGCAGCGACTCTACAGAGATAAAACGACGGTAGCCTTTGTGTCGCCCTGCACGGCAAGTTGAGAAGTAGATGTGGATAGGCACTAACGGCGTATAGTTTTTCAGTCTGAATTGATACACCCAATATACCGAGGGCATTTAAATAGTGTCTTGCCGCCCTTCACCAAGGCACAACATCTATATATGAAAAATCGATCAACGAACGGTCGTATAACTCATCGGTAAGGGCTTCAATCGGCTAAATGACCATAAGAAATAGGAATTACACATCTGTATCGAGTGTGACATTAGGAAATACTACGGTCATTAAAATTACGGTCATCAAAGATTTGTGGCCGTCCCAGCTCTACATGGAAAGAGAATATCTACCGGTATTACTTGTATGTGGAGCAAAGTGGCCCAAGAGCACGCCAAATAATATTCTGAAAGAAAAATTTCATCTATAAAGATTGTGTTAAAGCCCATTGTACAACAGGGTCTATATCAGATTCCACCATTTTCGGATCAGCGATTCATTAACAAATTTAAAATGAAATGTGATGCAGCTTTCATGAGATACAACCCTTTGCCTTCCTCCGTCCTTTCCTGAACTAGAGATCCTACTCTAAAGTTTTCGATATGAGGTCATAAATATTGTTTGGTTGGCATACCGCTCACCAAAATTAATTTCACGTAAATAGTGCACTTCGTGACGAATATACCGACAAAAACGTTTTTAGAAGTAATAAATGATCATAAATAATGCATTTGGAACATTTTTTCCCCATTTTATTGGCTTTTTACTGTTGTTTTCAACATACAAAGTCAGATCGATCAGGAATCTCAAATAAATATCACCGTTTGTACAAAATTTTAAAATTTCTTGTTGAATACGCTCTCTATGTTACTATTCTACTGGGTTCTTCAGTTAGAAATTTAAAAATTTTACTTATTATATATAAAATTATTTTTCTTAATTGTAAAATCAAAAAACCAAATAAAAGAGATGGAATATCCGCAGAAGCATTTGGTGTTGTAGCGGCCTTTAGTCGTCTTACTAGTACTTACTAGTACTAGTTACTAGTAAAGTGGTACTAAGTTTTCGGGATGCTAAGAATACAGATCAGAATGTTAAGACGCCAGCTTTTAAAGACTGTACTTCCTTAACTGTACGGATAGTTAATAATTTTAAATGACATGCTTCAATTCAATTTAAGTGAGTTGGGAGCTATTATAAATTCACTATAGATTACTATAGACTTTATGGTAAATCTATAAATTGGACAGGGAAGTATTGTGATAAAATTGCACCTTTTTCTTCAGCACAAATTTTAACTAGAGTGGAACTGTATTACTGAAACTGGATCGAAGCTGAAAGCCACACATCGGGTGCAATAATTAAATAGACCACATTTAGTTTAACAGGGCAGCTAACTCCAATCAGCCTACCGAAAATACCCATAAGCGTTTTTTACCGTCACCAGCTGAATTGTTTTATTGGCCAGTGCTGTCCGCTACAATGTAAAAATAACGTTTAAAGAAAGGTGAACTGATTTTTTCCAACACATATTGATAGGATATAACGGTCAGTGTACTTTGCATATTTTTTCCATTTAATATACCAAAAGGAAATCATTTTATGTACTTAATCACTTGAACTGGGAGAGACACCTGTACTTTAGCGCCACCGCTGCGTTACGATACTCGTTTTGATTTATGAGTAGGAAGTTTTGTTGCTGTTATTCTTTATGACCAAATATCTCTTCGTCTGTGTAAAAAATGCTGTAAAAATAATATATTGCACCTAGATTCCAGAACCCAAGCGTTAAAGCTCATACAAAGTTTTTTAGCGGTACTAAGGAAGTACTAGGGGTAGATCACTTTAATATGAGCAAAATTAGCCATATGTTCCGGTATCACGTTTATGCTTTTAGGTATATGTTTGTGTTTTATTTATTTTAAATTGAAAAGGTAAAAATTTGAGGATTGGTTAAGTACCTACTAATTGTTTGGATAATTGGATGTGCCACGTAAATGTTTCTTTCTATTACTATAACAGACACATTACCTGCCTTAGTGGTTTGATCCCTCTGATTTCTGCAATGAAACACTCGGACTTGGTTACACAAAAAATGTCATCGTTAATACAATATCTGTGGAAAATTATCCAATTGGGCTTAAGCAATGGCAGCATCCGTCCTTTTAGATATTAGCATGCGCTATACGTTAAATATAACTTAAAATTTTAGGTGTAACTCTGTTTCGGAAAACTAATTTTTGAATATTCGCAACACAAATTACCAATTGCCACACCATATATGTAAGTGTGTTAACTAACAAGTGACGTCACTTCAACGAGAGCACCGTTTGCAGTCATGTGATATAAGGTCCAATTTCCAAGGCTTTTAAATTATATTTTATAAAAATACCATTAATTATTTTTTAAAAGAGCCTTTTAAAATCGTGTACTGTTACTAAATCTATTCAAAGAGGAGCAATTCGAGCTATTTGTAACTGCATACGTGTTTCTCATTGCCAGTAATATTATTAACCGTAAGTTAACTATATGCATTTTCTTAGAGGTTAATCCTTTGTATAAATTATTTTCTGTTTCCTAATTTTTCAATCTCTTTTACTACCTACGATCTAATTATTTATTTCTCAAGAGATGTGCCGCAATTTTAGCGTTAAAACTTAAAAGAATGAATATGAATCACATGTTTTACCGTCCTTTGAGAACAACTGAGAATGCGTAATTTTTGTAATGGATACAAAGTTGTTGGGAAGTGTCGTAAAGACAAACACGATTTTAATCCTTTAATGGGATTAAACATACCCCGCTTGTTTGTCCTTGGTCCTTTATTTGAATAATAGTTGAGAGTTTCATGCTAGTTTAATCACTTATTTAGTATTCATTAATTTTAATGCGTTTAAAATCGGTCTTACATATATACAATTTTACCATAGTATTATTTTTATTTTAATCGACAGTAAAATTTTAGTGAGATGTGTGCACTGACGAACCATACTTCTCTATCAAAACCGGAAAGATTTTTGTTGCTTTCATTGTTCGACCTGAAATGGAAGCCCTTCACTAATTTTCTGAGCAAAAATCGTCAACACAGGAAAACTCCAATAGAAACCATGAAAAGTCGTCCCTTCCCACAATTTCTTACTTGTAAAATTGCTAACTCTCTTTAAAAAATTTAAAATAAGACACTTTGCGGACCATTACACACTTTCACTTTCCCTGAAAATTTTTCTTTTGAGATCCCAGAAGACTTGTATTTCCCTCCAAATTGTAGAAACTTATGGAATTAAATGGTTGCAGTTTCTTTGTTCAGAAATACAATGGCACACTTTACGAAAACTTTCCCCAATGATGTCCGTAAAATGAATGAAGGACATTGTTGACAGTTTATCATTAAAGGATTATTTGAATTACGTGAACTCTACGGTGTTAACTTAAACGAAGTAGTTCATTATAAATACAAATGAAAATAGAGTCCGAACACGAGTTTTTTCAAAATAAGTGATTCGGTTCGAATTTATTTCTTTTCGTTTACTTCACTTTTACTCAAATAAATATACCTATAGAAAATTACGTCTATAAACAATAAACAGATGAAATGTTAAAATTGGAAAACAATATAAATATAATATTGCAAAAATTATTAATAAAAGAGATTTGAAACAAGTGGCCCTAATTTTGTTCAAATAGTAAAGTAATTTCCTTATGATAACATTACTGGTATATATTAAAAGTTATTACTCCTACATACATTTGTATTATATACATACATATTACTCCTAACTTCCAGAACCCTATCAGAGCTATTTGTATATGTTTCCGTGTTAAAAAGCTTTTGAAGAGAGCAGAAGGCAAGCTCCATTTTAGTGTGAAATGTCGAAATAAAGTTTTGTTTCTTAAATAATTCATGTAACTTAATGCAATAAAATATTGCAATAGCCAATTGTAACACTAAAATACATCACTTTTCCTCATATATTTGAATTATTTTTGTGCCAAGCCATAAAAGTGTAACGAAATAGACGTGAGTTATTGATTCGATACCCGAAACTTCGTTTTTAAAAACTTTATTATTACAATTATATGTTTACGACTCGAGAGTTACATTAATACTGCTTACTGTCTGTAATGAGAATGGTATTTATATATAAAATAATAAAAGAGTGCATCATCAGCACTTCGTTACTGGGAAGCTGATGTAACTCCTCCCCTCACAGATTCGGCTTCCGACGATCAGGAAGGAAGTTGAATTTCTTGAAGTTCCAATGCCTCGTTGGTCCTGGGTCGGCGTATCATCTTTGCGAATTTTCTAACTGATACGTAGGTGACCAAGAACAACAAGGCGAAGTACGTTAATCAGTCCTCTTTTAATTCGTTGTGGGTGTGGTAAAATTTCTGACAGTTTTGATTCAACTTTTTATTCCATAAATTTGACGACTTTTATATAGTTTGAAACTTCCTTCTCGTATTCGTGATTTTTATTTAGTAGAGTTGTAATATTTTGGGTACTTGGTTGAAGTTTATTAATTTCAGTGATAATGGGATTTAGATCATAGTAATGGATGATTGAATGAGAATATTGTTTCAATTTTGATGTTCCGATCTTTAAAGCTATTAACCCTGGATTTTGCTCTAGATTGCGCAAGGTTATGGTTTCTTGCGTCAGGAGAATTCCTGGTAGCCTGAAATGAAAGAAAATACACGATACTTAATAGTTACTTATCTTAAATGTATTGTGTTTCGAGTAAGATGAAAGGTTAGTTCATCGAAAGACTATAATTTGCTTAATGGGCGTTTGAAGTTGTCCATGTGAATTTTTGGTTGTGTTTCGGTAGAAACGTTTTTCTGAGTTGGTTCACTTTGGTTACATTACAAGATTTTCCGAATTTGTTTGCTTGTTTTTGACGTATATGTTTTTTTATGAATACCTTTTTCGCGTTAGTAAATAATTCAGGGTTATCCCGTTTCTGATTAGCTTTTTCGGCAATTTGAATTTTGTTTTCCATTAAGTTTTGGTTTATTTTTGAATACATGATCTTTGAACGTTCTTTATGTTGATTAACATATTCATTTAATAACAATTTGTCGATTTCCAGATCAAATGGTTCGTTACTTGATATGTGACCGCTAATAATATCGACAGGTTTTAGTTTCGTTGCAGAATGAATTAAATTTTTAAATTCTGTGCCGTTGTCGGATATGATCATGTTCGGAATACCGTGATGTGATTTTTTTTTTTGAAATTTAATTTTCTATAGTCTATCTCGACTCTCCATTTTCTTTCACCGGATGCATCGGCTTTCTTTGAAACTACCCAAATAGGCGAGGACCACGGCGGAATTGCTTGGTCGAATTATTTTTGAGTTTAACATTTTTCCAATTTGTTTTTCCACTTCTTCCTTATGGATAAATAGGTACCTATAAGTTCTACTATATGTGGGGTTTTCGTCAGAGGTGCGAATTCGGTGTTTAATTTTGTTTGTAAATGTAAGCGGTGTAGATTCACTGTAAAATATGTCGGAATGTTGTTCGTATAATGCTAAGATTTTGGATTTTTCTTCGCTATTCAAGTGATCAGTTCTTAATTTTGGCAGGTCTAATTTAGTTTTGGGGGTGGTTTCAAAATTGTTTAAAGATATATTTAAAAGTTCCTCTTCACTAGAATTTTCCACGGTTATAGGATTAGAAAGGTCGAGTGTCACAGTCTCATCAGTATTATTTAAAATCGTAGTCAGCGCTCTCACGTTTCTCGCTGTGCTAAGACTTTCTGGTATCTCACAATTGTGAATCTTAGTATGTGTAATTGTGTAATTGTGTAATTGTTGGTAACGTGATAACGTAACTTAATTTTAGAGTAAGGAGTAATTAGGAAGTGATTGTCGAAATCCAAATGGGCTCTAAGTAATTTCATATTATCGAGTCCGATTAGTCCGTCGAATACGTCATGAAATTTGAATAGATAGAATTTGAGGGTTCCATATACATTGAACAGTTTCGTGATTGGTATCTCCGCCACTGTACGTGTGTGCAGATTTTTGAAAAACAGTACATGTTTAATGCAATTTGGATAATATTTGAAAGCTAAATTTGGGTCAATGAAGGATTTTGTCGAGCCAGAATCAATTAAAAATTTTAGATTGAATTCGGGGAATACTACATATGGCAATTCATTTGAATCGGTGAGATTAAATGATATTGTTTGAGGTGTTAAGTTGGTTGTCGCGGATGAGGCGTCTGTTGAAAATTTTCATATTGATCGTAACCGTTATTTATTTGATAATCCGATTGATATAGGTCAGTATCATAGTCGTTGTTAGTTCCTTCTATTGTGTTTTCGTCATAGTAGGTATCGTAATTATCGTTTGAATTGATAGACGTATCGAGTTGATTGGAATCGTTGATTTGGTTAACTTCGGTGTTATAAAGTTCTTCGAAAATGAAATCCAGAGGACCAGTATTTTTGTTTTGAAAGTAGTTTTGTGGTTTGGAAGTGTTTCGTGTCGATACGCTCATAGGTGTCGGTTTCGGAAGTTGTAATTGACGATTAGGATTTGGTTTAAAGACGTTTTGGTTGGTGTTATTATTGTTAGGGGGCTGTTTAAATATTTGAGAGTTTCGTAGGAATTTTGGTGGGGGTAAATCTGTTCTGGGACGTATAGGGATAGGTTGCGACGGAAATGTACTTTGGAGTCTAAAGAAATTATTTGGCGTATGAGTATTAAAAGGGGCCATTTGTGGTGCGAAACTCAGATTGGTGGGATTCGGAACGTTTCCCAATGGTTTTTGATAAGTCGTTGGTCTCGTTACTTGTGGCGGTTTAGCGTTACGTTTATCAGAAAAGTTTTGGAAGTAATGTACGTTTTCCTCTTGCAATACGAACTGTATAGCGCTATTTAATGATGCTGGTTTCATACATCGAATCGTAGTTGCTAATGGTTCGCGAAGACCTGATAAAAATATTTTAAGAGCAAGATTTTTATAAAGTTCTCTTTTTATATTTTTTCCTCCCTCGGTAGTCTCGTGGGTGTCAATATAGCTACATAACAAATTTAATAAATGAAGAACTCTATCATGAAATTTTTGTGGATGTTCATTTGGATTTTGTTCAAGCATGATTAAGTCCCTATTGAGACAAGTTTCGTCTCGTTGATCAGAAAAGTTATTAATTAGTACTTGTTTCAAATCATCCCAGGTTTTCACTCCATGAATGTTGACAATTGCTTTAGCATTACCTCTAAGTTTCGAAATTACAGAATTCAGCAAATAAATGTTTTGAAAGCTTGCAGTGTTTGTTCTATTATAGAAATGTGTAATTAGAGATTCACTTACTGTCAAAAATCTATTAAGATCATTTGGATCACCATTAACTTCGGGAATGGAATTTAAATATTCGGCTTTAAAATCGTTCATGATTTCTGATGATTCTATTTGATTTGAGTCAGTTACAGTTTCACTTAACTTTAAAGTATCGAGAATTTGAGTTAAATCTTCCAAATCTGACATCAACAGTCTAGATAGATTGCACTTACATTAGAATGACGAAGATTCTGAACATCTCGAGATTGGCGATGTGGGCCAAGCAGGTCGATAGGTCCTCGCAAATTGGACGATGTGGTTCCAATTTCGGTGTCTTGTTGGCAATGGGCTGATTCGGTCCACGGTGAATTGGGGGTCTCCGTCGATCGGTACTCCTCTCCTTCACAGCTCTATCGTTCACAAAATCACCTTAGGTTGCCCGGTTAATCGTTGATACGAAAATTAATCGATCGATTCGAACAATCCGAACAATCCTACTGACTGCGCCAGTTATTGATTCGATACCCGAAACTTCGTTTTTAAAAACTTTATTATTACAATTATATGTTTACGGCTCGAGAGTTACATTAATACTGCTTACTGTCTGTAATGAGAATGGTATTTATATGTAAAATAATAAAAGAGTGCAACATCAGCACTTCGTTACTGGGAAGCTAATGTAACTCGTGCCTAATGCGAGGGGAACGCGCCAAAGGCGATAGAGACATTCCGTGGGGAGAGACGTTCCTTGCCGGGTGAGGAGAATAAATGATCAGAGACGATAAAAGGGACGAATAGTGTAATAATTAGTGAAATTTTATTAATTAAGTAGTTAATTAAAGGAGTTACGCCACAAAAGTCTAACCGAATTCGTAAGTTCAACAATAAAAATCGAATTATCAGCAAAATACCACGTAGTTTTGACCGTAACGATTATGAGGTTCAATAAAAGTAGTTATACTATGTTCCTTCTAATTCACTTCAAGTGAATTAGAAGGAACATAGCTTTAAGCCCATGTAAAAGTGAAAGGGGGTGTCTCGCGAACGTACGCGGCCGTATTTTGGCGCCCCTCGATGTAGGGGATGCGTGTTGGGGGTGTGTCGGTGGTTGCGTAGGGGTGGGTATCGTAGGGGTGGGTATCGTAGGGGTGGGTCGGTGGTAGCGTAGGGGTGGGTATCGTAGGGGTGGGTCGGGGGTCGCGTAGGGGTGGGTATCGTAGAGGTGGGTCGGGGGTTGCGTAGGGGGTGGGTATCGTAGGGGTGAGTCGATGGTAGCATAGGGGTGGGTTGCGGAGGGGATGCGTCTTGGGGGTGGGTCGGGGGTTGCATAGGGGGTGGGTAGCGTAGGGGTGGGTCGGTGGTAGCGTAGGGGATGCGTCATCGGGATGGGTTGAGGGTACGTAGGGGGTGGGTAGCGTAGGGGTGGGTCGGTGGTAGCGTAGGGGATGCGCCATCGGGATGGGTTGAGGGTACGTAGGGGATGCGTCGGGGATGGCGTCGGGGGTGCGTCGGTGGATGGCGGCGTCGGGGGTTGGGGGGTGTAAAAGTGAATTAGAAGGAACATAGCTTTAAGCCCGTGTAAAATCTAAAGGGGGTATCGTCGGAGGGTTGGGGGTGTAAAAGTGAATTAGAAGAAACATAGCTTTAAGCCCGTGTAAAATCTAAAGGGGGTATCGTCGGAGGGTTGGGGGTGTAAAAGTGAATTAGAAGGAACATAGCTTTAAGCCCGTGTAAAATCCAAAGGGGGTATCGTCGGGGTCGGGGGTGTAAAAGTGAATTAGAAGGAACATAGCTTTAAGCCCGTGTAAAATCTAAAGGGGGTATCGTCGGAGGGTTGGGGGTGTAAAAGTGAATTAGAAGGAACATAGCTTTAAGCCCGTGTAAAATAGAAAGGGGGATGAGGTAGCGGTGGCGGGTACGAAAGTCTAATATACCTATTTCAAATAATTATTAATTTTGTGTGTATGTATGTATGTATGTATGTATGTATGTATGTATGTATGTATCCATATAGATCGATAGGTGTGAAAGTGAATTAGAAGGAACATAGCTTTAAGCCCGTGTAAAATAGAAAGGGGATATCGTCGGGGGTTGGGGGTGTAAAAGTGAATTAGAAG
This sequence comes from Cryptocephalus primarius, assembly GCA_963576515.1. Lineage (NCBI taxonomy): Eukaryota > Metazoa > Arthropoda > Insecta > Coleoptera > Chrysomelidae > Cryptocephalus > Cryptocephalus primarius. The sequence goes on from OY754950.1 coordinate 9,374,473, forward strand.
GAACATAGCTTTAAGCCCGTGTAAAATAGAAAGGGGGATGGGGTAGCGGTGGCGGGTACGAAAGTCTAATATACCTATTTCAAATAATTATTAATTTTGTGTGTATGTATGTATGTATGTATGTATATATGTATGTATCCATATAGATCGATAGGTGTGAAAGTGAATTAGAAGGAACATAGCTTTAAGCCCGTGTAAAATAGAAAGGGGATATCGTCGGAGGGTTGGGGGTGTAAAAGTAAATTAGAAGGAACATAGCTTTAAGCCCGTGTAAAATAGAAAGGGGGATGGGGTAGCGGTGGCGGGTACGAAAGTCTAATATACCTATTTCAAATAATTATTAATTTTGTGTGTATGTATGTATGTATGTATGTATATATGTATGTATCCATATAGATCGATAGGTGTGAAAGTGAATTAGAAGGAACATAGCTTTAAGCCCGTGTAAAATCTAAAGGGGGTATCGTCGGAGGGTTGGGGGTGTAAAAGTGAATTAGAAGGAACATAGCTTTAAGCCCGTGTAAAATAGAAAGGGGGATGGGGTAGCGGTGGCGGGTACGAAAGTCTAATATACCTATTTCAAATAATTATTAATTTTGTGTGTATGTATGTATGTATGTATGTATGTATGTATGTATGTATCCATATAGATCGATAGGTGTGAAAGTGAATTAGAAGGAACATAGCTTTAAGCCCGTGTAAAATAGAAAGGGGATATCGTCGGAGGGTTGGGGGTGTAAAAGTGAATTAGAAGGAACATAGCTTTAAGCCCGTGTAAAATAGAAAGGGGGATGTGGTAGCGGTGGCGGGTACGAAAGTCTAATATACCTATTTCAAATAATTATTAATTTTGTGTGTATGTATGTATGTATGTATGTATGTATGTATGTATGTATGTATCCATATAGATCGATAGGTGTGAAAGTGAATTAGAAGGAACATAGCTTTAAGCCCGTGTAAAATCTAAAGGGGATATCGTCGGGGGTTGGGGGGTGTAAAAGTGAATTAGAAGGAACATAGCTTTAAGCCCGTGTAAAATAGAAAGGGGGATGGGGTAGCGGTGGCGGGTACGAAAGTCTAATATACCTATTTCAAATAATTATTAATTTTGTGTGTATGTATGTATGTATGTATGTATGTATGTATCCATATAGATCGATAGGTGTGAAAGTGAATTAGAAGGAACATAGCTTTAAACTCGTGTAAAATAAAAAGGGATGGGGGTAGCGGGTACGAAAGTCTAATATACCTATTTCAAATAATTATTAATTAGAGAAGCAAAAAATTCGTATGAATATTTAACGTCTGACCCCCCAGACCGTTTCGTTTCCCACACGAATGTTTTGACGTCACCAGCTCGACTTGCGATTTCCTGCAAAGACAAGTTTGAACACGTATGTGTACCCATTTTGCTGACGTCACCAGCTCTCCCACGACTTGCTGTGTACATATACACTTTGTTCCCATGAAATTAAAAAATGAAAAAGTACGTCTCCAGCTCGAAGCGCGCCCGACTTGCGATTTCCTGCAAAGACAAGTTTGAACACGTGTGTGTACCCATTTTGCGGATGAGTAACATCTGGCCGCCACCGCCGCCGGCCCCCTAGGCCGTTTCCCGCGAACGTTCTAGAAGTCTGACGTCACCCACTTGAAGCGCGCGCGCGCGACTTGCAATTTCCTGCAAAGACTTGTTTGAACACGTGTTGTACCATTCGCGGATGTAACTCGACCGAACTTAAGTAGCGGAATGGAAAATTAAACGCCTGACGCCATTTTATTTATTTATTTATTTATTTATTTATTTATTTATTAACTAAAAACCAGCGGTATAACTTATAGCAATTTCTAATTGTACACATATAAAAACGATTTGAGTTGTGATTCATACACAACGGATTATCACGTTTAAATTTGGAGATATCCTGGTTGGACTTTTCCGGTTCAGGTAGATGTTCGATATTGATGATTTTCGGGCCGAAGTCTTGCTTATGATTCAGTTCTTTTAGGTGATTGTCGAGTAAACGTTTCTTCTGATGACCTCGTACGTAAACAGTATCAGCATGGAAAATATCCGCCTGGATTATATCGTTGAGATTTTCATATGGTACATAACCTGAAGTGTATGGGAGTCCGTGTATGTTTCTAGTGCAATAATGTACTTGCTTCTTATCATAGTTTGATAAATTGTTGTAAGGTGTAGGCTCCTTAAACAGGTAATGATTCATACGTGCCCCATCATAAATCGACATTTCTTTAACATAAAATTCTGGTAACGAATTCTTTGTAAGCGTGAAACCTTGAATGTCGACTACGAGTACCTTCATGTTTGATGATCTAATGAAGACTAATGTATACTGCGAACCATCTCGCTAAGTGGTGTAGCTTCGTACACGCTTTCGTAAATAATAATGCAATAAGCTTTAGTGTTGGCTGGAAATCCAGCCCTCGACTGAAACTCGATAGAGACATCGACGATCGATGATTTCATTTGCTCATCTTGACGTGAGCAATCGATCACGAACAATGCCATATTTTTAAATTTTTTCATGTCAAGCAATGGTTTCTTCGAGCCGAAATAGTCTCCCTTGTAGATATTATTAAAATCTACATAACTATCATGAATTTCACCATAATCGTTGGTTTCGAAATTCAAATTTAGTGGTTCATAGGGATAGCGCTCAGATAAATTTAAGCATATATCAGATATGTTAAGGTGATCGAATTGTGTAACGTCAGCCGTTTTTCTATCACGTTTATCTGTTTGGAAAGCGATGATTGCGAATCGAGGCGGATGTTGGTTATTCATCGTTTGGATTGACCAAACGGCATTGGTTGAACCTGCATTGAGAGCTGGTAATTCATGTATTTGCCAAGTGCGAAATGCTATGATGAACGGTCTATCATTTTTTATGGATTTCAACATTTCCAGCTTTATTCCATCGTTAGGAGTGACGTGTGGAATCTTCAACAACATCTCTGTTATAGTAATTTCAAAATTAGTATTTGCTCCCGTAACCACAACACAATTATCATCATTACGAGCTCTAACTACTCGAATAGTGTGCCTTCCAAACATAACTTTCTTATGATCATTAAATATGCTGAAGAAATGCGATAGTGGAACGATCCAAATGAAAGTTCCATCTCCATTAATAGCAGGCCTTTCAGGAAAAACCCAACTACCTTTATCTAAATGTTTGCTGTCTTCTTCACTATAACATAAATAACCTCGAATCAAACTCACTAGACCTGGCTGTTTCACATGTTCCAATTCAATTCCATTCAATAAGTATGACATGGAATCAAATAGAAAGCCGACTGCATTATTTACGAAGCTCAGCCCTCCATCACCAGATTTCTTCTCTAACTTTCCGTAGATTTTTATTTTGGAATAGTATAGGTTGAGAAATGCATCGTTTCTGGTCACCGTAATTTCAAGAGTATCATTCTTTAGATATGATTTCACGAATGGATGGTATGTGTGGCGTTTTATACTCTTAATTGTATCATCGTTTCGGAGTTTCGGGTACAGGTCGAAAATCTGGTCGGACAACATATCCAATGGCGTTGAGAAAAGTAGCGTTCAAACGGGAAAGTCGCTGCTGCTGATGCTGCTGCGTCGAAAGTCTTTTTGTTACTGCTGTAGTGTTCCTCACACTTTCACTTTTATAGTAATCACCCAAGATTAAGACCATTTTTTTAATTGATAGGTTCAAAATTTTGATCGAGAACCATTAACGCAATGTTACTTATTTCCCTGCGAATAACCGGCAAATATACTAAATTTCGGGGTACTTCGTCGATAGCGTACCCTGGGTCTGAATTAATCGGAAATTCGTACAAGGTGTGCGATGGACGATCGTTGTAATACGAGCCATCAGTTATGTTACAATCGATATGTATGGTTCGCACTTTCACAATGTTCACTGGTAAATCAGACTCGTGCACTTTTCCTGCTTCTAAAAATCCTGGAGTGAATCCAAGCAGTTTAGCGATTCTGGTATAACCAGCACGAAAGTCGATGTCGTAGTCCCGCAGAAATAATTCACACTTTAAGGTGTTATTATTTGGTCTCAAGAAAAATAGTTCTTTTTCGTCGATTACACTATTTTCCGGTATCAGGAACTTTTTGAGGTAATTCTCGAGATCGGTGATTTCGTAAGTACCTGTTGGTATGTTGAAAAACGCGAATATTTCCATCACATTTAAAGAGGAAAAACATAATATGGATACTGTGAACGAATCATGCTCATTGTCATTAAAGAGAAATGTTTATGCACACGCATTTTCACCCCATCCAGGAGAAGAGAAAGCTTCGGAAATTCATGTAAACGCAGCGTTAAATTGGAGTACGGACGTCCAAGAAGTTTATCTGAGAAAAAAGGGGAATGATTTATTTGCAGTATTACTTCATGAGATTGGACATACTTTGGGTTTAGGTCATTCGAGTAATTCTTCAGCGGTAATGTACCCATATTTCCAGGGAAAAGCATTGAAATTTCACGAGGATGATAAAAATGGAATTCAATTAATATATGGACCACCCACGACGTCACCAACGACGTCAACGTCGCCGATGTCAACGACGTCAACGTCGACGTTGCCAACGACGACGACGACGTTAACAACGTATTCGACTATGACATCCACGACGGTTGTGACTACACCAACGTCGATGGAAAAAATCGATATTTGCAACATAAAAAGTTATGAAAAACTTTCATTTTTGATATTGAATGAGGGATTATATGTTATTTATAAAAATTGGATGTGGATTCTAGATCTCAAATCGGGAAATATGTTTTCTAAAGCATTAGATATTAACAGGATGTTATACATTATCCCAGAACACATTCATGAAATAACTGCAGTTTATCAGAGGCCTAATGATGAAATTGCGCTATTCTTAGAGAATGAGATAATATTTTTTGAAGTAATACCTAAAATTACTTTGAAACGACGTATAAACTATACAGATATCTACAATCAATTTGAGGGAAAATTAATTGCTGCTGTAAACAGCTATAGAGGAAAAACATTTTTATTTTTTGAAAATGATTACTACTTGGAGTTGGATGATTGCAGTTTTTTACCTGACAGATATGGTTCTATTTCCAAAGATTTTAGAGGTATTCCTTCTCGAATAGATTCTGTATTTAGATATAATAATGGTTTATTATATTTCATGCAAGGTGATCGCTATTATGAATTCGATGAATTTACGAATTCTTTAGCTCAATCAGGAAAGTTCACATTAAATATATTCAATATTAGCTGTCCTAATTTAAGTTTATATGAACAACTTAAATTATTGCTTAGACAAATTATGTCACACACAACCCTCCCTGGTAATTAGTAGAGATGAGTTTCGATTTATCGATATCGTAGAGGGTTCGATCAATATATAAAGTTTGATGCTCATTAGTTCACAACTAGTAGTAGTCATGAGACCACCGTTTAGTGATGTAGAGGCTGCGCGCGCTAAAAAAATTTTAGAATTATCTCGCTCAGTACGAAAAAAATTTATGGCTCTGAAACTTGGACGATCTGAAGATGATAAGACTTTGAACAAATTGTTCGTTCCGATAACGAAACCGTTGACTGAACTGGTGGAAGCTACGAAAAAATCTGCGGCTGTTGAATCTACTTTGGGTCCTCTCAAGAGGAAACTTGAGAAGTCATCACCACCACCATCACCACCACCACCACCATCATCATCATCATCATCGATTAAAGCCGAATGGATAAGTCCAATAAAAACCTCAACCCCACGTGCTCCAAAAAAACGTTTAAAATTTCAAAATATTCCACCTGATAGCATTGGTGGTGAGGAGGAGGAGGAGGAGGAGGAGGAGGAGCAGGAGAAGTCTGATGATGAAACGGATGATTTTACGGATGCTGAAGCTGAAGAGACTACCCTTAAAACAGTTCATGAATATCCGGAACTGATTCAAGGTTATGTAAATGAATATTTCAGACAACCGAATGTCTTGGATAAGAAACGCGGTCCAATATACGATCCCAAAGTCTCTACGTGGAAGATTGGTAATAAAAAACTGGAGTTCGATAAAAAAACTGGCGATATAGTTGTGGGGGGAGTTGAGCGTTTTCCAAGTTCACGAGGTCTATTGGAATTACTATTCCATAAGGAGCCGAAGCACATATATGATGAAAAAGATCAGCGAAACTATGTGAAAATTTTACTGAATACGACAGTCAGCAAAAAGAGCTTTTTCGATTCCTCGAAGGGGGATGCTAAATATAATAAAGTAATTAAACCGATACTTGAAGAGACACCATCAAAATATAATTTACGTAAGCGTGGGGGTACTTTACCTAAAATGCATTATAATACGAAATCTACTGAATACGTCTACTATGATGATTTAAATGAGTTAGTGGATAGACTAAGACTTTTGTATGCATCTAAACAAGCAGGCAATACGATAACGCATAACAATGAAATTCTCTCGATAATCGAAGAACTTCGAGAAGCGAATGTTATATATTGAGCGTTCGTACTCGATTCCATCTCACTTTTAAGATGAGTTTAGATAAATTCGGACGTCGCGCTGGAGGTGATCATGCTGCACAAAGTAGAGCAGCAGCAGCAGCAGCAGCACTCTCCTACCATCATTCGATTTTAGCTCGTACGTCAGAGGGAAATATTGATGTCGAAAACGTGAAGATTATCAATCTGAAATCTCCTACGCAAGATACCGATGCCGCCACAAGAGCTTATGTAGACCATACTATTATCGAACAATGTGCTAATATAAATAAACGACTTGATAGAATTCGAGCGAGCATCTCGAGGATTCCTCCCACCATCAGCAAAAAGTATGTAGATGATTCTATTCAAAAAAGTGGTGAGCAAATTAAGAAGGAAATTGAGCTCATTGCAGATATATTTTCTAAGAAATTGGAAGCAGCTCAAAATAAATTTCTCGCTACATACGATACTACACCTTATATAACTGAGATACACACCCTCAGTAAAAGAATTGATTTATTACAAGAGTCGCTCACAAATAATGAATCGTTACCTCCACCACCACCACCATCAGAACCATCAGTTAGTGGTAAAATAGTTCCGAATAGATCAGAGACTTCTACCACAACTATTTCTCTACCAACTTCGCACAATAGTGGTAGTAGTAGTAGTAGTAGTATCCACCCCACCGAGCAATCAGATCCAAAAGACAAAGCGATAAGGAAAAAAGGAGATCTGGTGAAGACTAGATAAAATGTCGGACGAAAAAGTTCAACTGGTTAACGAGTTACACAAACCGATAAGGAAATTCTTTCCTAGACGTCGCACGATAATTAAAGGTGTAAATGACTTGTGGCAAGCGGATCTCGGTCAGCTAGACCTGTACGCGAAAGTGAATAAAAATTTCAAGTATTTTTTGCTAGTTATAGATTGTTTCTCTAAATACATATGGGCTAGAGCGTTAAAATCGAAATCTGGTGAAGAAGTGACTAAATCTTTCCAAGATATCCTCCATCAAGCGGCAATATCACCGCGTAATTTACAAACCGATCAAGGAACCGAATTCTACAATGTACATTTCCAGCGGCTGATGAAACGTCATGGAATCAATCATTACAATTCCTATACTCATATCAAAGCTGCGATAGCTGAACGATCGATACGTACGATTAAAGAAAAACTGTTTAAATATTTTAGTTTAAATGGCACTTACAAATGGATCGATGCTTTACCGACGATCGTGCAAAATTATAATCAGCAAAAACATTCTGTTATTAAGATGAAACCTTGTGATGTTACCGAGAAAAATGAATAATATTTACTGAATACGGTATAGTCACCTAAAAGTTGCGACGGGTGTTCGTAAGTTTAAGGTAGGTGATATCGTACGCATTAGCAAAGCGAAGCACGTCTTCGAGAAAGGATACACACCCAATTGGACGACTGAACTGTTCAAAATTAAAAAAATTAAAATAACCAACCCCATAACGTATTCGTTGGAAGATCTCGATGGACGACCCAACAAAGGTGGATTCTATACGGAGGAATTACAGAAAACTAAAATTCCAGACGTATATTTAGTGGAAAAAATTTTGAGGCGGAAAGGTAATAAAGTCCTCGTACGTTGGCTCGGTTTCGATAAAAGCCACGATTCGTGGATCGACATCTCTAATCGCTTGTAGAGAGAGAGAGTGTTCGCGTTTCACGTTAAAATCTATGGAAAAAAGGATCCCACTACCACCACTACACCGAATTAGCATTGATTCTTAGGGAAAACACGAACAAATTTTCAGACTTAGGGGGGGCCCGTAAGAACCAATTGGGCGTTCACATTTTGTCGACCCTTCCACGCCCTATCCCCCATTTCTATACGTTCGTTTTCAATATATAAATTCGAACATGAATTTCTTCTGACGTTAGCCTACGAACAAAAATGAGTGGTGAAGGTAGTAGTAGTAGTAGTAGTAGTAGTAAAGGTGTTAAGAGGTTGAAGTGTGAATCTAAAGGAAAAGTAGAAGTGATGGAGCAGCAAACCGATTTAAGTTCGTTATTGGCTTTATACGAAAATTTTGAGCAAAGTGAAGGAGAAGAAGAAGAACGAGCAGCAGCAGCAGCAGCAGCAGCAACAACAACTACAACAACAACGGAACAAGTTGAAACTTGTTTCATTCTCAACTCTCGGTTTGCGTGCCCGAATAGCGGATTCAGTGTAAACGTAGGTCTAAATACTTTACAATATTTCGAACCAGCCATCAGCATATGCATTAACGATGTAAACAGTCTGCAATTTGACACTTCGGAGTGGCAAATATTCATAAATCAACTCACTTGGTTACTCGATGGCTATTTCAATGGCTCCGATGAAATTTCTCATCTGAGATACATCTGTGGTGATAACATTATAATTATGACTCAACAATTTGAAGGTAAAAAGAAGATGGTTGTTGTATCCAAACATTCCATTTCACTCTACTTAACTGAAAATAATATTCGTGAACTGTGTGATATAAACAAACAATTTATTAGTATAAAAATAGCAAGTTTAAAAAGAATTAGATTTTTAGAGTATTATAAGGGTTTTTTGAATTTTATTAATAAGTTAAAAAATATTCAAAATATTGAAGATGTGATTTTAGCATTTTGAGATATTACTGCATCTATAGAAAGTTATTGTATCAGAGAAATGATGTATTATAATAAGAATAAATTGTTGGAAGATTTAAGCAAATTGTAATCTAATGCAATTTATATAATAAAACCATGTAAATAAGTATAATAGTTTATTATTACTAATACATTAGCTAACTACACATTTAATTTCATATTAATTTAACTAAAAATGGTACCTTCCCCGCCCACCCCATCTACAAAATTTGTTACATATTAATCTTAACACTAGAAATGGATTCACAAATTACAATAGCTTATCTAAGCATAAGAGCGACAATTTTTGAGGATTGAAATTTCGCACAATTCTTCTTCCTATGTATTTACCAGATCTATTAAGATCGTGCTCAGATCCCGTAAGAGGTGAAGTTTCATTATATCTTACACAAAGTACGTTATTATACGATGGATTAATATAAAATGCTACTTTACATATTTCCAGATCGAAATTTTTGATAACTGAGATGGAGAACGTTTCCATCGTTGGTGTAGGTCTCTCTTTTACACATACACCATAGTAATAGATTCTATTTTTAAAATCAAATTCTTTCATAGTTTGACACCGAGTGGAACCTTTATAAAAAGCATATTCATTAGCGTCCTCAATATACAAATTAATATTTTGGTAAGACTTTGTGCGCCCAACCATGTAGCTAGCAAATCCGCCAGCGATGCAACTTCGATTTTTAAAGGTTCGTAATTTAGCAATAGCTTTGCTGAGCACGAATTTATCACGTTCAGTGAGGTTTTCTTTTAAAACATCATTTAAGGGTTCGCTTACATATAAAATATCGTATCCTGGGACGCTCATGGCTCTGTAAGATATATTACAAATTACTGGTTATGTCTGATTTCGATCAAGGCTTAACATATAAAATTCAAGAAGTATGACTTAAATTATTTTTTAATCTCATTCATCTCAGTAGACGGATGGTCATATTTAATAATTGAAACAGGATCCTTTAAAATTGTTAAAACTAATTAAAAAAATGAAATAAAAAGAATTAGTAATACTTGATATTAATTTTAAAAAATAATTTACCTTCTTCCATTTCGAGGTGCAGATAGGCTAACGGCGGTAGTAGCAGCCATCGTTAAATTTGTTACACTCAAAGAGAACACCACAGATTCAAGTAGCGCGACTGATCAGTGATAGTGTGGAAATGTTAAATCCTCATTACAAGGCGTCTGTTTTTCATTTGTATATTTAGATAACTTTGAAAACGGTATATGTACCCAGACATATCAAGTCGAGCAATTTAAATAATAATAAAAATGGCGATAGGCGTTTAATTTTAGTCAGTATTCCCTCAGACATGATTACATTAGGGTCAAACGTTTTGCTGCTCTCAGCAGTTTTTAATAACGTCGTGTACATTTCACCACCATATAATGCAAATGGTGTGTTTATTTGCTTTGATAGAAATGCCACTTGGCCAACGGAATATATCGAAATGAATTCCCTCATACACAATCTACACACACCAACTTTGATGGCGCCATTACCTAAGAATGCGACAGGTTATAAAGTTCGTGCAACCTTTCCTGATCGCACGCATCAAGATTCGACATGGCAGAACCTAACTAGCAGCCTCCCTCACACACCCCCGACTCCAGTTTCGAGCAATATATATTTTTTGGTCTGCTATATCGCTTTCGGTGTAACAGTGTTGCTTATTTCTGTTGGATCAGCACCGATTCTTCTTCGTCATCCAGACCGCAAATTACAATATGGATCTTAAGGAGTTTTAATCGGGCTCGAAGGTGTACTTCTACCTAGACACAAAGTCCAGCTTCTGAATTTACACAGATCTCTAAATAATTTAAACGTGATAATCCGTTGTGTATGAATCACAACTCAAATCGTTTTTATATGTGTACAATTAGAAATTGCTATAAGTTATACCGCTGGTTTTTAGTTAATAAATAAATAAATAAATAAATAAATAAATAAATAAAATGGCGTCAGGCGTTTAATTTTCCATTCCGCTACTTAAGTTCGGTCGAGTTACATCCGCGAATGGTACAACACGTGTTCAAACAAGTTTTTGCAGGAAATTGCAAGTCGCGCGCGCGCGCGCTTCAAGTGGGTGACGTCAGACTTCTCGAACGTTCGCGGGAAACGGCCTGGGGGGCCGGCGGCGGCGGCGGCCAGATGTTACTCATCCGCAAAATGGGTACATACACGTGTTCAAACTTGTCTTTGCAGGAAATCGCAAGTCGGGCGCGCTTCGAGCTGGAGACGTACTTTTTCATTTTTTAATTTCATGGGAACAAAGTGTATATGTACACAGCAAGTCGTGGGAGAGCTGGTGACGTCAGCAAAATGGGTACACATACGTGTTCAAACTTGTCTTTGCAGGAAATCGCAAGTCGAGCTGGTGACGTCAAAACATTCGTGTGGGAAACGAAACGGTCTGGGGGGTCAGACGTTAAATATTCATACGAATTTTTTGCTTCTCTAATTAATAATTATTTGAAATAGGTATATTAGACTTTCGTACCCGCTACCCCCATCCCTTTTTATTTTACACGAGTTTAAAGCTATGTTCCTTCTAATTCACTTTCACACCTATCGATCTATATGGATACATACATACATACATACATACATACATACACACAAAATTAATAATTATTTGAAATAGGTATATTAGACTTTCGTACCCGCCACCGCTACCCCATCCCCCTTTCTATTTTACACGGGCTTAAAGCTATGTTCCTTCTAATTCACTTTTACACCCCCCAACCCCCGACGATATCCCCTTTAGATTTTACACGGGATTAAAGCTATGTTCCTTCTAATTCACTTTTACACCCCCAACCCTCCGACGATACCCCCTTTAGATTTTACACGGGCTTAAAGCTATGTTCCTTCTAATTCACTTTTACACCCCCCAACCCCCGACGATACCCCCTTTAGATTTTACACGGGCTTAAAGCTATGTTCCTTCTAATTCACTTTTACACCCCCCAACCCCCGACGATACCCCCTTTAGATTTTACACGGGCTTAAAGCTATGTTCCTTTTAATTCACTTTTACACCCCCAACCCTCCGACGATACCCCCTTTAGATTTTACACGGGCTTAAAGCTATGTTCCTTCTAATTCACTTTTACACCCCCAACCCACCGACGATACCCCCTTTAGATTTTACACGGGCTTAAAGCTATGTTCCTTCTAATTCACTTTTACACCCCCAACCCTCCGACGATACCCCCTTTAGATTTTACACGGGCTTAAAGCTATGTTCCTTCTAATTCACTTTTACACCCCCCAACCCCCGACGCCGCCATCCACCGACGCACCCCCGACGCCATCCCCGACGCATCCCCTACGTACCCTCAACCCATCCCGATGGCGCATCCCCTACGCTACCACCGACCCACCCCTACGCTACCCACCCCCTATGCAACCCCCGACCCACCCCCAAGACGCATCCCCTTCGCAACCCACCCCTATGCTACCATCGACCCACCCCTACGATACCCACCCCCTACGCAACCCCCGACCCACCTCTACGATACCCACCCCTACACGAAGCCCGACCCACCCCTACGAGACCCACCCCTACGCTACCACCGACCCGTCCCTACGATACCCACCCCTACGCAACCACCGACACACCCCCAACACGCATCCCCTACACCGAGGGGCGCCAAAATACGGCCGCGTACGTTCGCGAGACACCCCCTTTCACTTTTACATGGGCTTAAAGCTATGTTCCTTCTAATTCACTTGAAGTGAATTAGAAGGAACATAGTATAACTACTAATAAAGGCGTCATGAAAATTTTTTAATGGAAAAGTTATCAACAGTGACAAAATAAAATATGTTCCTTTTTCTAGCTATATCTAACACTACTACTTTTACAGATTACGGATTTACAAAATATACAAATAAAACTTTACCGTTTTATTTATGAACGCTATTTAACTTTAAAATGGGTTTTCACTTAAAATGAGTTCAGAGTATCTTTCATACAGATAACTGTAATTACCCTAGTGAAGCACGTTAACGAAACGTTTAACAATACCCTAGGATTAACTCAGTGAAACACCTTTGAAACGTATTTTAGATTAAAATCCGTTTTAATGTTTAATAGCGATTTTGAACATCTTTCTGAGTCGGCAATTAATGTCAATTATCAATGCTACTTTTTCTTTAATTATCTTCTCAGGTTACCTTAAAACGGCCCTAATAATCCCAGTTTACAAAGGTGGCATTGAAGAATGTGCTAATAACTGCAAGCCCTGTGATTTACTTGCTCCATCGTCCGTGTAAGTATAAAATATATTCAAAACGGATTGCTCTATTTCCGTCTTTCCAACAATGTAATCACTAAAGTTCAGTTTGGCTTTCTGGCGAAGCAAAGTATCTCGGACCCCACGTTTTCAGTCCTTAGTGACTTATTTCTAAGCCCCAACTCGGAACATGTTAACTGCTGCTGTTTTCTTTGACATTGCATAGGCGTTTGATTATGACATTCCTGATATTTTGATTAATAAGATGGATTTTTATGATATCAGAGAAGTGACAGCTCAGTGATTTAACCCATTTTCGTAAACAGACTGTCAAACTACGCTACTCTATTTCGCAGTGCAATTAGTTGCGATATAGAGATCGCTAAGGATATGTTCTATTAGCCATATATTTGCTTACTTTTATTATTCGATTGTCTTTCCGTAATATCCAAGAAGTTATTCCTTTTTCTGACCACCCTTACCTGAAACAGCCTCAATACTATTACATTGTGTTACGTGGAATCTAATGACCTATCCTTAGCCACAACTTAATGTATGTTATATATGGGCCGAATGTTATTATGATTCAGACCTTAGGTCAACAAGTCCATCTCTGGGGGAGAGAAGACGACACTAGTGGTGTTCACCACACGGGAATGAAAAATGTGTTGGTTAGACTGAGCAAGGTGCTTTGTACCCCGAACAGACTCACTGTTGTTTTTCTAACAAAACTTAATGAGAGGCGTATGACTGATGTGAGAATCACATCACATCACAACACAGTGTGTTTAAGGGAAGCAACGCTGACCTTAACAACTTTTTGAACAGTTTACACCCTGGCATTAAATTCACCCTGGAAGTTACCAATAGAAGTTAATGGTTCCCTTCCTTTCTTAGATCTGAAAATCTCTAAAAGTAATGAAAAGTTTGACTTTCAGATCTATCGGAAGCCGACCCACACTGACATAGTAATACCGTTTCATTGATTCCACCCTCTTTCTAATAAGATGGCGTCATTTCACTCAATGTTCCTACGTCTATTTAATATTCCACTCTCTCCCCAGAACTTGAATTTTGAATTATCAAACATTTTCCACATTGCACACAACAATCAATATCCACCATGGATCATCCATAAACTTTTTCGTACGTATTTCAATAAATTCATGAACTCCTAGCTCACTGTTCGTGATCTTACACCTCCTCGTAATCGCACATTTCGTTCCATTCGATATTATGGTCGCATTTCGATTGTAATCAGCAGAATATTGTCCAGACACATTTTAGACCTAAATGTCGCGTTTACTACAAACAATTCTAACAAAAGCATGCTAATCAATACGAAAGGATCCGGTGCCTAGGGACGATGGTTCGGGAATTTACAGAATCTATTGCCCTGAACCAACTTGCACAGCTTCTTATATGGGCCAAACTGGAAAACGCTTTAGCGTAAGGGTTAGAGAACATTGGAGACCTGTACTACAACATGTCTCCAACACCCCAGTCAGAACTAATAGTTTCTTTGCCAGTCATGTAATCACTGGATTTTCAAGTTTTACACTCACAACGCGAAGGAAACAAACTCAACATATTGTTTTATAAACAGTTTGTTGTATAAACAGTTTTTTTAGACTTGTTTGTCACTTTTTTACATTTTTTTGCAATTTTGTTTTCATGTTTTAGGTTTCATCTCACGTTTGTACCTTAAGTTGTACCGTTTCTTCATCTGTGTAATGATTTAACTGTTAATGGTTGTCTGTTCTCCCCCAACGTTAATATGTTTTATTATTTTTTGTTAATTATTAATTTTTAAATTGTTTAATTTGTTAACTCATAATTCTTGGGATACTGTTTCTTCCACGTAAGTTCATGTAATCTTACAACTAACATTTTATAACTTCTATTTGACGTAGATAGATTGCTGATGGTGGACACTAGATGTCCGAAACATGTACAATAAACTACTTAGCTGACCGTTGGAGTCGTTTTCTTTGCTGGTGGGAGTGACTTCGAGACCTTTCCCTGTTGATCGTTCAATCTCCCCCTTGGAGAATGGATTTTCACCACATGTTATAATCGAAATATATTTCGATCTTGCAGTTTTCTTGTGAACATTCGAAACACATGACTTAGATTTCGGCATGATCACCAAAATATCCAAAAACGAGATAACAATAACAAAATACCGTAAAAGCAAAATATAACAAAAATCAACAAAACTCCCAAAACAACAAATAAATTTCAAAGGAGATATAATGACGTAAGTCTCAAAGTTTACACCTCAAAAGTGTAGAAAAACTAACGTATATAGTGGACAACGATGATAATCACAGGTAGAATATCATTATTTGGAAATTAGTCTAGCAGTTGATAATCGATTTCGTGACCCTCCATAATGAATTCTTTTACGATATTATAATTTCCTTTTCATAAAAAAAATCCGGTGTAAAATCCGATTAGTTTCTAGAAAGATGGGAAACTCACCTATTTTGGCTTTTATTTTGTGCCTACCTGTTTGTTCTCTCATACTTCGATTACATAAATTATAACAATTTTTTTGTAAACTAACTTTTAGTGCACTTATGTACAAGTGCAAAATCTTTTTAAATACGCAAATATATTTTTTGGGCGTTCAAAACCCGCAATGATTTGATAAATAATTAATCTTTTAAATATCGAATAACTAAAAAAATATTGACCCATAAAAAAATGGTATAGAAAATGTCAAATTCTGATAAATAATCAATTAATAATGCAAGATTGTTATAAATTGTAAAATTGTACACAAAATTTGCGTAGGATTTGTTACTATATCAATTTTACCGTCCCCAAGACAAGTTGAGCACACTTTGGCATTACACAATTTTTTTTCTTGGGAAATTTTTCTGTACCGTTGAAACACGTCATTTAATATTTGTCAAATAAATTCTGAAATGAAAACTGTCAATACCTCCACTAAATCGGCGATCCGGGATCATAAAACATCTGGTCAAGCTCTCTCCTTAAAGGAAGGGCGGAGCGTAATATAAAACTGTATATTTTTACTATTAGTGGCATCTAGCGGAACTCGGTTGTCTGCAAAAGTGTCTAATAACCTTAAACCTTAAACCTTAAACGAATTGTAGTTTCTAATGATTCACGAACACCAGATAACAACGCTGTAAAAGCAAGATCTGGATATAGTTTTTTTATCGCTTTTGCTAGAACCTTGGTTCGTTGTATGTTATGTAATAGAGATTCATTTACTTTCAGATATCTATTTAGATCTTTAGGGTAATGTTAAATTACGTAATGCAATTTAATATTCAGCTTTGAATTAAGTCATGATTTCTACTATTCTATTCATCGTAATAGATTTGATTCTATTTTACTCAAATGAGTTACAGGTTCGTTAAGTTTTAAACTGTTTATTTCTGTTGGCGTGTCAAGTGATAACCAAAACTTGCTGAATTTGTTTTAAAGCGTATATTATTAATGCAACAAATAACATCCGTCTCGTTACGCCTTTCAAAGACAACTCCCTTACCCTCTCTAAAAAACTGCCAACGAACACCTACCCCTGCCAAGTGCCTCCCCTCCGTTGTTACCAGCGTCCTATAAAAGAAAGAGTCACCGTTGTTAGTGGACGCATGATTGTATTTCTTCCTGTGACTCAAATTTTCAGTTAAATTTTCCAAATCTGACGTGTACCTTCTAGATAGATTTCACTTACATTTAAATGGAACATGGCTTTTCGGAAATTGGAACATGTGGTTCGAACTTCGATGTCTTGGTAACAATGGGCTACTTCAGCCCGCAGTGGATTTGTGGTCTTCCATTCGTACTCTCCTCCTTCACACCTCAATTGCGCACGAAAATCACCGGGTATACGATTAATCCTTGAAAGAAACTTGATCGACCAGTTATCGATTTTATACACGAAACTTCGACTTTAAACAATTGATTCAAATAAGGGTTTTAAGAGGTAATAGTGGTATTAATACTAGCACGCTTCCCCTAAAGTGATGATCTTATGTATACTGAACGAATGAACATCTGCAATATTAGCACTTTCTCCATTAGAAATCGATGTAATTAACATGTGAAATATCGCCTTCAACGCGTGTGTAAGAATCGACTCGTTCATTTTTTAATTATTTCAATTTGGTTTGTATACTTTATAACATTACTGGCGACGTAGTATTGGCTCCCACTTGATAATGTTCAGAAACATTTAAAAATATTTTACATATAGAAACTGTAATACCAGCCAACGACATTTCGCCTTCCTAACGAATTTCGGATTATACCACTAAAAAGCCAAAGTTTATTAACGTTCCAATTCCCGATTACAGCTGTAACGATTTATTGTTTTAGCAATTATTATTTGGTGATGGCTACTAATCCTTTTTTTTCAGTGTAACTAGAAGCTTCTTGGGAAAAACTAAGTGTCAACTAATATTACTTTAATACTATTTCATATTAAATGATTTTTGTTCTTATCCCCTAATAACTTTTTTTTATTATTTACCAAAAAACTTACTTTGGTTTGGTTATACCATGACAGAAATCTAATTAACGGTTTTTTTTTTTTCAATTAAAACTTCAGATGAAAAACTTGTGTTATTAAATATTTATTGATGCAATGTAACAGATATATTTATCTTTCCTAAATAAATTTTTTTTCTACCCAGGTAAAGGAAGATTGGAAGTACGTGGCCATGGTGCTCGACAGACTCTTCCTATGGATATTCACGCTGGCTGTCCTCGTCGGGACCGCAGGAATTATCCTGCAAGCGCCTACGTTATACGACGATAGAATACCAATCGACAAGCAATGTTCGCAATTTGCTACGATCAGATGCCCCCCTACGCAATAAACGCCAGGCTCTTCAGTCTCTTGAACGAAAGGGGCGCGAAAGAAGTACCGCGCAATCGACTACTTAAAGGGAGAAACAAATAAAGGAGGTTCCCCACCGAAGAAACGATTTTGATGTGAATATGTCCCGCTGGCGGATCGTGAGAAATTTTATTATTTTTTTGCATTTTCTCGTATGAACGCGTTGTATACGAAATAAGAGGGTTGTTTCTTGTTTTTACAAACTTGTCAATATATTTTTATCGCATTTGCGTTGCGGCAAAAATTGAAAAAGTGGAAGGATGTTTGGGTTAGGTGAGCGTAATCAGGAACAGGTGCTAATAAAACATCAGACATAAATTTTCCATAATGTACGTTTATCGACAGCACTTTGAATTTTGAAGAAACTAAATGAGAATAAAATTAAAATAATGTTTAACATGCAATTTTCTTTTCTCTTTTGTATTTTAATGCATTTCGATATATACTTGAAATTAGAATTGACTGTCATATTCATATTTATATTTGTGACCAAATGTGACAAAAGTTATCATTTTGTATCCAGATACATTACTTGAAAACATGAAGTCTCTTCTTTTAAATTTGATAGCACACAGCGTCCGTTCCAGTAATTTAATTGCATGAATACAATGCCTCTTATCACTGATTCTATGTCTACACAAATAGATGATCTGATTACACAAAAATATTTCTTCGGTATTAAACGTGAGGTACTATCGAGGTTGTTACATTCATAATAATAATATAAACTTAAGGTGTCTTGACTCTGTTTCCGGACAACGATCACGATTCAACTTGCATTCAATTTTAAAATTCCGTAGTAATCCCATAGATGAAAGCGACGTATTATAACACTGTGTTCATTAGGTACTAATTGCACTTGGGTTCTTTGTCCGGAAGTTTGACATTAACTCGTCCTAATGCGCCTCATTTTAAACGACAAAAATGCTTATGATATTTTATAAACAAAGAAAAAATACCTGATGAAATTTGTAAATAAATATTGCATTATATAAGAGTAATAATATTTATATACTGTCGAAAAGCTCACCGATGTATTTTGTAATTTTAGAGGTAAAGACGTTTTTATGTTCAGTATGGTTCATTTTGTGATAAAATAAAAGAAGTTTTAAAACAGCCAGATGCATATTTGACATTACAAGTAATTAATTGATCGTACCGATTTTTAAACGAAAGTGGTTACATTGTACTGGCAATTAAGAGGCGGATTTCAGATAAGCGCCTGGTAAAGAGTAGTGCCATTACGTAATATAGCATAAAAAAACATATATCTAAAATGATGTGTCAAATAGCATCGTTAAATAATAAACGTACGAAGTAGTAGGAATAGAATTAATAAAAGAGATGAAAATAAAAATGAATGATAGATAATGTAGAACATGTGCGACCCTTGACAAATAAACGCTGACTATTTCCAATAAGAAGTATTTCTAAAATAATAAGAAAAGTTATTTCACACTAAGACGATTCGTTTTATTACTCACTTGGAGAAACTCCAACTAACCTAATATATGTAACAGATTCAGGACACACTTTTTTATGCATCATGTTTGAATTATGTGAAAATATACACTTTAAAATACTACAACACACAATACACATAAAATAAATCCTGGATAGGATTCATGTAAAAGACTGGTATGATACTTATTAACTATACAGGTATTTATTGCTACTCTTGGGAAAGACTTGACATCTAAGTTGGTGTAGAGCATGTAAACTGCAGAATCGCTGGTGGGATGAAAACGTTCAACAGCTTCTTTAAAGTAAGATGACTAGTGGAAAATATTATACACAGAAATTATGGGTTTTTATAAAATGTATTACATACAGCAAAAGTAAATACACATGGTTAGTCATAATGTCATAATAATAAAGTTTTCCTCAAAACTTCAAACTGTGAGCACATTAAATTTTTAGGCCGATTTCGAGATATGGAATTAGGAATATTATTCTCCGATAAACTATTACAAAATACTTTCATGTAATTACCCTGAAATCAAGTAATCTCAAGTAAATCCATCACTCAATAATTTTTTCGAGTATAGGATAAACAACATACAACCCTGATGCACTCCTCGCTTGATGTTAATTTTGTCCGACACCTGATCCTCCAGTCGCACTGCTTGCTAATACATCTATGTATCAGCAGTAGGACTGCAAACTACCTTCTATGGTTCCCAAGCTGTTTCGAAAGCCAAACTGACCGTTTTCAATTCTTTCTTCGCGCTTAATAGAGATGTTCTCAGCGTCGATTAAGAAGACTAATCCAAGATTCTTCGAAATAATCTAAAAGATATTGGGCTTCTGGGGGATTTACTTCACTCCCATATAACATATCGAAGACTTCAATGAATTGTGTTAAGGTACAAATGCAAGGCCATTTAAATGTATGATTTTTAACCAAAATTAGCATCGGTACCATATTTGTGTTTAAAAAAAGGATGAAAGAAGCTGCCCTGCACTTTAGACTGTGTAGACACTCGATTTATTTCATTGCTAATTCCAAATCCAATTGCAAATTCCAGTCTACAACGTTAGTATGACATCTTACAAATTTTGTAGTATAGTAATTTATACTTGCTGTGAATTATTTGGCTAGGGAGCATATATTAAAGGAATGGAAACAATTTTTGTACACCATGAATGATGCATAATGTGTAAAATAACAAAGATGCAGTTTTAAACGTCTCATCCATATGCCAATGTAATAAATGATATCATTAGTCGTAATTTCTTGTGTGTTGTATTCACCCAACATGTAAAAAAAAGTTTTCCCATGCCGCTATTCTGATAATAGTCTGAAAACTCATTTTCAGACTCATTCAAAAACTCATATAGAGCGTTGGGCAACTGGTACGTTATGTTTTTCTCATGCATTTCTAATTTTCTCTTAAAGGCTATTGATGTCTTCAAACCTGCTTCCATATACTTACTCTAGTTTTTGGCTGAAAGTTGAGACTATAAAATGGGATATAGCTGAACTTTATACGGCGGTTTCTTTCAATTTGTTTTTGACTTGCATGCATCAACTTCGGCCGCATATGCACTATGACTGTGCTCTTTGCACAATTTTACCGTTTTTCCTCTTCAACTTTTACTCTATATCGACACTTCGTTTTGCGAAAATTCTGATATTTTCAATAAAGACTAGTATTTAAAACTTTTTCAATAACAAAAGATATCTAGTAATGCTGGACATTTACGTTTATTTAGACATTGCCAAAATTGAAATGTTATAAAGGGGGATAAATTATTATAATTATTTATTACTAAATGATGGAGTTACTTTCTACGTGAGACTAAGGCTTTAATATTTTCGAGTTATTTAAAAGTATTCTTTTGGATCTATTGTCTTTTCGGTCAATTACCTTTTGGAACAAATTTTCATTTCAACAATAGAATAGGTTAGTTTGATGTAAGTGGTATACTATGCAATTGTTCTTAGAATTGTGAGAACTTAAGTATTGTTTAAAGTGATTCATTAAAAAAGTAACTTTGTTATTGTCTGGATATTTGATTAACTTTATACGTTTTAGTTTTTCGTTGTGGTAATACATTTTTAAAAACCCATTGCTCATCACAAATCAGTCAAATCACACATTAGTCTCAAACTATTTTACTTTAAGAAATAATCGACCGTTTTCAAACATATCAGCGACCCTGTATAAATTTCATATGTTATGTTAAATGCTAAAAGTTACTTGTGAAGTAGCCCCAGAAATCTATTGTTAATATTTTTTTTCTACAAAAATGTTTATCAGACCGAGTTGGTTTACCAAAATATCAGGTATATTCTAGCAAAACTCCAGACCATTACACTTAACTTATTTCACTATAAGCATACCAACAGATTTACTGTATGATGTTGTATCGACATTAGTTATAAATCAGTTTAGAACGTCTGGTGAAACAAATCTGTCATAAGAATATCATCGAAAGTAATAGGAATCTATACTTTCAATGGGCCGTCTTGTTTTCATTTCTTACGTTCTATTATCGTACTATTAAATTATTGCTTCTCAAAAATATTATTGGTTTACGAGGGTCGATATGTGAGTAGATGTTTATAAAAAGAAAGAATTTAGAAATTTAAGTCTTCTCATGTAGACTGCCTATTGACTTGAATGGGAACACTATTTGTAAATATATTTAATGTAAGTGTTAGAACGTGTAGATACAATATCGTTATATGAAGGTATTATCATAGTTTAAGTATTGTTATATAAGTTGTTGCTTGGTTTTATAATCATGCTTAAGAAATATTTAAATAAAACCATTCGAACGGAAATAGGTGAAATTTTTGTTCTCTGATTACTTACCATGCCTTTCCTCTATCAGTTTCTCTTCCATAATCCCGATGAAGGACAGGTATGCTTCAGCAGCCCATGTCCCTACCTTATGTCCTCATATCCCGACATATTTCCCTTACGTCGTACTCGTCGAACGACCCTACAAAATTCTAAAGGGAAGCAATATGAAACTACCTCTAGCACTTCCCAAAAGAATCTTATGGATTGTTTTATAGTAAAAGATATCCGGAGTCTAAATATTTCCCCAATCGGATCTCCAGAGGGGAAATACCATGAATGACTCTAATGATAAAATATACAACCTATAACAATAAAATTATGTCTGCACAGGAGTATTTCGAATGCAACTTGAATTGTACAGGGACATCAGGTATCATAGAAAACTACATATCATCAAACGAGACTGACTAACATTGATATATAGTAGCCCAATGTGCACCAAACTAGACCGATCATGTTTATTTTATAATCAAGCGCGACACTACCATGTATGCTTCTGCTCATTAAACAGATTCAGTATAAGACATAGTAATAATATTCCCAATGCGAATATAAGCAAGTGCTATACGAGAGCTACACTCCTGTCAAATCTAGAATAAGCACTATAATAAATGCCGCACAACATCAAAAAGATTTGAAGACGAAATAAGCAAGTCTACATCGAACTAGAAAGAATTGTTCATATTTTCGGGTCAAGTATTCTTAGAGGTTGTGGACCTATAGAGATTCACATCTAGACTTATTAGGACGCTTGCTAACACTATTTTCAAAAGGTGAATGAAGATTTTAAAAACCGTAATACCTCTATTTGACTTCGAGGTACATTCTCTACTACTACCACTTGTCTCTTTCGAATAGGTAAAGTATGTCTCACTATCTAGCAACCCGCACTATAAATTAAACAAAACTATTTTTACCCCTGCCTACTAACAAGAATTAAATATGAAGTAACACTGTAACCTAGTAAAGAATTAACAATTAATCAAGGTAACTTGAAAGCAAAAATGGACAAACTCTAGAAGACGAACAAATAAAATATCTCATTAATCATCTTATCTCAGTAAATACGTACATAAGCGTAAGAGGAACGAGAGAGGACAATAACTTCCAAAGTTCTGCAGAGAAACAACATGCGCATTACCAGTAATTTTCTTATCGTCTAAGACATCGATACACATCGACATTCCCTGGTGGTCAATATAAGAATTAAATAGACTGCATTCTAATTCAAATTAAATGAAGATCCAACCTTAACAACATCAGAACCCTTTATGGAGTGGAGTACGTCGACCCCAAATTTCTACTAGCTAAAATAAAAATACACATTGCAGCCCTGAAACGAAGAGGCAAGAATTCGTCTCTGAAAGTAAAGAATATGGATGAATTTAGACGTAAACTCTATGTAATAATCTTGTATCACACTCAAGCATCATAAATTAAACCAATGTGGAGGAAAAGTGCCCAAATCACAAACAACTTTGACGACCTCCCAGGAAAACGTTTTGCAACCAAATATGACACACAGACGAACAAACAAACAATAGATAACAGACTTCGACAAACACTTAGTATAGTACACAGCGAAGAATCATGTAGGATTCAAGAATAAACAGTGAATCAAAGACAGTTGACTATATGAGATTATGTAGGAGAATACTGACTGACTATGCGAGATAAGAAACACTTGAAGATTTTATGCTAGAAAAACTTTCCGGAAGTTACCAAAAATCCATTTAAACTCTTGAGAGAGATAACAACAGAATTCAAACCAAAGACATTGTTAATAAAGGACGAAAATGCAACAACAATCAGAGAAAAAGAAAATTTTATTGAAGTATACCGACAATATTGAATGAATTTGTACAAAGAGGATGAACGTGAACAGCAAGCAGAAGATCCGTTAATAATTAAGAGTATAGAGCAACAGCTTGACATTTTCGAGAGGAAAATTGAACCCACATCGAGAGATATACAAATACACGTGGAGACAAGAATCTCGAGAACTGAAATCAATTACTGATTACGTATTATCTAAGCAGAAAACCAGCTTAAAATTCCAGGACCTACGAGTATGTAGGGGGGGTAACTTGAGGAAGTGATCGCTACTTTCTAAAAACAAAAGTTAGAATGTTATTCATAAGTAGAAAACAGTCAGACCAAGCAATAAGAGAACATGGTAAACAAACAGAAAAACTACAACAAAGAAGAATGTACAAGAAACCTACACCAAGCTCGACTTAACCAAAAACTGGGAGATACAACGTTTGACACCACAGAAAAACATTACGACCACATTAAAAAATACGTTCACGAGGCAGCTCTGGAATCACTGGGAGTGTATGAAAACGACATAAAACATCATCAACCGTATTGGTGGGATTAATATATAAAACAAGAAATATAGGAAAAGAAAAGAAAATATCAAAAATACCTCGGTTCGAGAAGTATGGTTCATAAAATAATATACAAAGAGGCTCAAACAAAAGCACCCAGGAAAATAAGCGAGAAGAAAAATGAGACTTGGGAAAGAAACTGTACAAACATAAACACATACTTGGGAGGAAGAAGAAGCTCAGAAAGCTGGAGAGTTCTGAAAAATATTAAAACGGAAAAGAAGAAAGTGGTTATATCACCAATAAAACGAGAAAATTAGCAAGGGTACTTCCAACAGCTACTGACAGAACAAGGCCAGGAGTTCAAGGAAAACGACCAACCATACAACATAAGAACAACAGGCTCGCCCATGAGAATAACATTCGAAGAAGTGAGAACATAATTGCAGCTCTTTAAAAAATGGTAAAGCTCCAGGCCCCGGAGGTATATATGGGAAATTGATAAAGTGTGGAAGTAGCAATTAGTTGAGCACTTACAAAGGCTCTTTCAAAATTGTATAAATGGACAAAACACACCAACAGAATGGAAATTAACCGACCTCCCAACTATATTCAAGAAAGGAGATAGAAATAAGTGTGATAACTACCGAGGAATAGCTGTAATAAGTACGATTAGTAGACTATACGTCAAAGTAATACAAAGTAGAATAGAAAGCGAATACGTAAAAAGCGAAGCGGAGAAACAAATGGGATCCCGAGCTGGGAGATCAACTATTGACCACATATTTTCAATTACCCAAATAATCGAGAAAAAATACCCTTTAACCAGGAATTCCACTTAGTTTTCGTCGACTTGAAGAAAGCGTATGACAGTATACCACTCCTAAAACTTTGGCAAGCCTTGGAGAAAATCAACACCATAGTAGAACTAATAAGAGCCGTTAAAGAACTATAACCATCACAAACAAAAATCAGAATAGGAGAGAATATAACGCAAGAATTTGCTACATCGAAAGACTAAAACAGGAATGCTGCTTGTCACTAACGCTATGCAAAATTTACCTAAAACATGCAGTAAACGAATGAAAAGGAAAATGCAAAAGTGTGGGATCCCCCTGGACGACAACATCCTATCTACCTTACGTTTGGCAGATGATTAGATAGTAGTAGCTCAGTGTTACGATGACATGAACTATATGACACTTAAACATATTGAACAAGATGGGGCTTGGAATTGAATTTGAACAAGACGAAATATATGTGCATAGGAGAACAACAACAAAACCTAATGCTAGACAATGGACAATACATAAAACTGTGTGATAAATAAAAATATTTGGGAATAACATTAACAAGAGGCCGTTCACTAGATGACGCCATTCAAGAACGGAACATACAGGGACGAAAAGCCTGCTACTAAACTATTCTGAATGGGATCCTCTGGGACAAGAATATTTCAAAAGAGAGCGTATATTAATGTACAGTTCAGAAGTCTGTCCAATGAAAGAAAGGGCACCACAAGTGATAACAGCGACAGAAAAGGAGTTCTGAAAGAGATCGGCAGGCAAATCAAGGATGAAAAGAATAAGAAACCATAGAATTAGACAGATCATGGAGGTGAACCATTACATAATAGAGGACATCAAAGACAAACAATTGATATAGTTTGGTTACGTTTAGAGAATGCCAGAAATAAGAACATCAAAGCAAGTTTTACAATGGAGACCAAGGGGAAGAAGAAAACTGGGAAGACCCAGGAAGAACTGGCAGAGCGGAGTAGATGAAGAAATGAGGAAAAGAGGATTGGATGAAGAATTTTGCAAAGATTGGGACCAGTGGCGATTAGGTATGGGAAGAAGCAGAACGTTGTAAATCGATGATATTATATATATATAAGTGATATTTTTGAACATGCAATTTAACAATTCCAAAACAATAAAGGTGCAGGATAGGGTGATATATATTCAGAAATGCTCAAATAGTTTCACGCAAAGTATGTTGACTTTTATCGAGTATATGTAAGATAGTTTGATAGGCGGGACAATGGCAAATAACTACGTAACTATAGCAAGCAAGGTCATGCTCAGAATCCTATTTTAGCGCCTTAGAAATTTCTTGAAATGGAGAATAATAGGATCTGACTTCTTGAATGATAAAGACACCGCGACCAGTTGATGATTGTGGGATATATCATCAAAAAAGCTATAAAATACTAATAAACTACACACTTATGCTTCCTGGATTACACCAATGCATTCGGTTGCGAGAAGTGGTGGCGACGTCCTTCCAATTGCACTTTATGCAGCTAAATCCTGGATCTTGAAGACGACAGACTTTGCTGGAGTGTATGTCTTTGAAATAGAAGACTAGTAAGATTGCCTTGGACTGCCCATAGAACCAATGTTGGAAAAACTCAATATCAATGTCTTACTGTAGTGACACCAAATTTTGAAATACCTTAAGCACGTCAGCAGGAGAAAAGGTAAGGATCTTGAAGAACGTAGTCCAGGGAGAAATCGAGAAAATACGCCCAATAAGACTGTAGCTATTGTATTGGTTTGCACAGCGGTGTACATTTGATATCTACAGTTGTATACAGTTTTGTGCTGGTCGGTATAGGTATGTAATAATCTCTATTGGTTTATAGACTATTTTTTTGTACACTAGTGGTCTACACTGACCTTTGCTGGTCCGAACAGGTATGCACTGATCTATCCTGATCTGCTCTGTGCGGGTGTACACAGGTTTGTATTGGATTTTACTGGTCTGCTGAGCGCTGTCTGGTAGCTTTAGGTAATTTGAAAAAGAGGGTAAATGAAATGTTTTTATTTACTGGTATACGGCAGATCAGTTTTATTTAATGGTAAAATAATAAACAAGAACATAAAGCATTTGTAATATAATATTAACATTTAAATACAATAAAAATGCCAATGAAAAATCACACCACGATCCTTTCAAAAATGTAACAAATTTCCCTAAAACATGTATAAAATATATCAATATAAATTTTTACAAATCCGAAAAAATCCATTGCACGAAACACAAAAGTTCACAGTATAATGAACTATAATTAGGTTAGTTAAGTTAGTAAAAAATTGGCACAATAACAAAAAAGTAACCAAAAATTTATTTAAGTCTTTGTGTAACATTAGCTAAAGCCACTGCGAACGCTTGAAGAGCAGAGAAAGGGTATTGAAAATCTAGGGTGTAGGCGTTTCCGTCTATTCGTCCGAACTGCATTACCTGAAACGACAAATTCTAAAATTCCTCGTTTTTACGACATATTAATTCTCATTTCTTATTTCTTACCTGTTTTCCCCTGAATTCGATCTGAAAGTTCTTGGCAGATTCCTGTGTTACTCTTCCGCCAAAATCGAGCTGATAAACTTGGCTGTTTTCGTTCCACATCGGAGCTTTGTTATGCATCACAAACTCCCTCCTCTGGGGTATGATATGGTTATTACAACTGCTCCCGTTCGGCTCTATTTTACCTCTTTTTAGCTACAACAGAGAAATATCACACAATATCATTAATAAAAATTCTTAGAAATATTCAACAGGGCTTCTAAATGCCAATTTAAATGTTCAATTGTCAACCCAAAATATTGATTTATGTAAAATTTTAAATATGTTTAATGATAGAAGTCCATATAGTAATACATAGATAGTCATACTAATTGAAAATTGTACTACAAGAATAAAATTTTTATCGCATTATATGTTGTCTGAATTGACGATTTCTGGGTCTTCATTTGGGATATTGGGGTCCCAATGATTAAAATTCTTAATCCAAATTACAATGCTCTTATGCAACATATCTCACTGCCTTACACTGAAAATCTTACCAAACATCTAGACCCTAATAATAAAGTCTGCTTACTTTTTGTCTCAGCTGCGATTTCTGAAACGTCTCCAAATCCTTATAATTGGTTCCGTTAAATATTTCGTCACCAGAAGCATTAACTTCATCGTCAGAACTTTCCTGATTTTTTTGCTTTCTGTTGCGTCTCCCTAATAACGGTGAGTTTAGCAATTTTCTTCGAATTGGCGAAGCGGATTGTGGTCTCATACCTGCATATAATTTGTAATTTAAGTTACTGACATTAATTACAATACCACATATGTTACCCTTTTTGCTAGGAGCAGGACTAGAAGGAGAACTTCTAGGTAATCGTGGTGTATCTGAAGAGACTTTACTGTCGTCTTCCCTAAGTCTTGTGATGAGTTTCTCTAAGTTAGCTAACGCTTGGGTATGGATAGCGACACCATTTTTCTCAGAGGCACTAGAATTTTGTTGGTTGGTGTTGTTTTTCTTCTGGTTGTTCCTACTTCTATTGAGATCGTTATTTACAGCGTTGTCTTTCTTCTTCCTCCGCATTAGCGGCGATGAAAATATGTCTCTCATTGCGCTCCTCGTGTAGTTGTTCTTTGTGTTTTCCTCCATGACAGTAATGCTATTTAAATCCGCTTTGGTCTTGTTATTATCGCTCACCTCTACTTCGGGTATATCTTTTTCTTTCTTCTCTCTTTTCTTTTTAATGGCCGAGTAGATGTTGCTCTCGTTACTAGGAAAAATATCGCTCGAATCTAGGCTCTTTGACTTACCGTAGCTCTTTAGCTTCGGACCCAGCTCTTCCGGCTTCAAGGTATGGTCTAAGGGCTTAGTATTCAGTCTACTCGGTCTCCTCATTTTAGGCTTTTTGTTAACTAAAACTAAACGCTTGGGGAAGTCCTTGCGAAGCAGCAGTAGTGATGCATCGCTAGGAACCAGTTGAGCTTCTACGGTGTCGAGAAAACCTACAAGGAGAATAATTGAGAAATCGGTCTATCATTTAAAGGCGCGACAGAGCCCCGATAGAATTTCCTTTTTTTTATCTATCGATCACATCAAATTTTCCTAGTTATACAGGATTAAAAGTGCCGTGTTTTGGTTAAAGTCCATACAATATTTTCGTTAACTTAGCTACAGTACCGACGGGGAATATGACATTTTGGCATGTAAATAGTTAGAAATGTGTTAGTACATCATAAAGTGGTTAATCTGTCAGTCTGCACAGATCCGATGTGTGATTGCTAGTTTTCCACAACGAATTAACATGTCATTCTATGTGAATATTTTTATTTAAGAGACTATTAAATGTAGCTCATGTTTTGCCTTTAACGGCAATTAAAAAACGTTTAATAAGAACATGCATTTAATGTTTTCAAGTCTTTGATAAGAGTTTCATCACCAAAAAGGTTTATTCCGTGTGTGTACATTGCACTTGGTATCCTTTGTGGTAGTATGATTCACATTGACTAAGTGTAAGCGAATCACTAATTATTCAATTTTACGATTAATCAAATCCAGAAGGTTTTCAAAATACACATCTATTAAATTCAATAATTTCGAAACTCAAAGGAAACGCGAAAACAACAGTTAATATACATGGAACCACAAACTGAGGAGTCTTACAAAATTTATTAAATTCAAACTTCTCTGATCAACGCAATGAAGTTCGTTTAAATAGCGACCTCGTTATGTATAAACAATTTCCAAATTTTCACCTCAAAAATTTTATGACAGTCTCCTTCATATTCTAAATTTATTATGTTGTTACATAACTGTTCACGAAAAGACAGAAGCAGCTCAAATCTTAAAACAATAACTTTCAAAATTCTCAAAATTCCCATAGAAGAAATTTTAACCCATTTCAAAATATGTACCGATCTGGAAAGGCATCCTTTATTTTCGAGGAAATTGCCCCTTGAAAACCAAAATAATCCTCGTCTTACCAAAATTTTCGGTTAGAGGTCAAGACAACAACAAAAAGACACGACACCACCTATAATAACAATTACCACTGTTTCTGAACATTTAGTGAATTATCTTACATCGTTTTTCCCGAATATAATATAAAATTATTGATAGACTCTGGTTAGACAAAATCATTTATTAACCCTGATGTTACTGATAAGTACTTTCTAAATTTCATAAGGAATGACCCAGTTATTGTATCAACAGTTTTCCAAAAGTTTTGTTGACATTCGATATAAACGTTATCCTTAATATTGAATCGTCAAGTGAAACTTTAAAATAATTTTATACTTAAGTATATTAAAATTTCTCAGATAGTCCATAATCAGTCTATCAATCGGTAGCTTTAATAACATATGCTAAAAGAGTATTGTAAAACATAAGTACAATACGTAAAATACATAATTCAATCACATTTTCAATATTTTTTCATGAATCCTAATACAAAATTAGACCGAATTTTTTTGAATAATTTTTGTATAATTCTTTATAAAAATGCATATGTCGGTGTTGAAGTGATAGGACATTTGTTTTCAATATAAATGGTTTATAATTACCAAAACAGTTTACTAGATACTTTTCTGAGAAATACCTTATTCTAGAAATAGAAATAGAAAAACAGGTTTCAACGATTTTGTTAACGATAACTTAATAAGTTCATTAATTGAATTAAATATTAAAATTAAAATATAAATTAATAAAACATCAAATTAAAAAATCTTAGATATAATGTTAATACTGAAACGACGAAACTTTTGCAAATTTGTATTTGTTCTGTATGTATTCTTGCATATTTTAGAAAAAAACAATAACCGAAGGTACCTTCATACATATAAAATGAATTGGGAAAAAAAGTGGAAAAGATATTGTCGAGATTTTCCGTTTGGTGAATCGTCTACTGGGAAATTCTACCGCCGGGGAATACTCTAGTCGGGAAGCTGTTATCAGGGACCTTTCCACAGGTCATGTCAACTGTTGTCGAGGAGTTTTCGGTCCCCTTATATCACTCAATTTGGTATGTCTCTGGTAGGGGAAAACCGAGGGTCATTTGCATATCCGACCTGTGCAAATTACCAAACTAGTCATGTTTTAACATTTCTCTAATCATATATATGCTCAAATGTAATGTACCTTATTGTTGAGTATACGTATCGTTAGGTATTATTAATACGGTGATAAAATAATGCATAATAGTGGTGAATTCGTATTTCTTTAAGAACTTCTTACGTCCTCGTTTTTTGGAATTTAGTAAATTGCCGTCATGATACATTTGATCTACTGTAAATACGAAAATAGGCTTTTTCCGATGAAATCAGAAATTAATAAATAACTTCGAAACGATTTTGTCAATTTCATTCGAATTTTGACTGTTATATTTGTAATATTATCCGTTGAATTAGTAAAAATCAACAAACTACTCCAATTACCTTTAAAGTTATGAAACTTGTACCTTCAATTGCACTTCTGAATTAGTCTTAATGGATTTCAACTAACGAGCTGACACTTGCTACAGAGAAATTTTCCTCGGTACGTGTGTTAAACACAGGGGAACGGCGGTCATCTTTGAGATGGTTAAATCTATAGGACTTGAAAACTGACAATAGTGTTTGTTAAAGACCGCCGAGAAATAAAGGACATTAAGTTTCATGAGTTGATTTGCTGAGAAGGGGAATTTTTCAAAGAAAGTAGGGAGAAAAATTAAAATTAGAGGAAGGAGGGGCGAGTCTGGTACGGTGCGCGATAACGACCGGACCCTCAAGTCTTGCTTCAAGTATTTAAGTTGAGGAAGAATCTTAAGCAAGGAGTGGTGGTCGGCATAATTTCAGCTGACCCCGCTGACTGTGAATTTAGCCTAAAAGGTGAAGTGGTTTTTTTGTGTGACTTATTGAAACATTAGAAGAGGCCTCTAAACTTTGCTATTGAGCACCATTAATCTGTTGTGGGGATTAAGTATTTTTTTATCATGGTCATAGTAATTTATACAATTTTCTTTTGAAGTCTTTTGATTATTTTGTTAATGTAATTGACCAAATTTGTGGTAAAACTAATTTGAACTTTGCTTGTTTGAGTAGCCGTGTGAGGCCTTATTAATACTCTATGTGCGTTAAATTTGTCTTGATATTTTCTATGCGCTACAAATTTGTCTTGTTTTCATATGCGTTAAATCTGACCTGTCATTGATTTTTTGTGTTAATCCCGAACTCCATTAACACAATCACGTAGACTTAAATTAGCCTTATTTATTTTTTCAATGCGACCCCTTAAACGAGATAAGTCTCTGCTGGCTGGGAATTTTGCAAAGACCGGAATTTAAGGTCATATCAAACTGTCACTGAAAAGTAACATAAAATCAATATTGCTGTAATCACAAAATTGAACTCGAGCCAATTCTTTAAAAACTTTGGGACACAAAATCAATATCAAAAATTTAAAAACAGTGTCGATAACATCATTTTTCAAATACAATAATTCAAAAATAGCTGCTAAGTATTAAAAAATTACCGCCCTTCTTAATCCAAATCGAAATGTCTTGCTGTACAGAAATATTACGGTGAATTTATGCATTATTTTATCAGCAGCAGTAAATGGGTAGATTGCTCATTTGGCCACAAAACTATTTTAAAATACTGTTTTATAATATTATAATTAAATATCAATAAATTAAAGCTTGCCAACAATTCCAGAAAGTCCAGAGATTAGTTTAATGATTTTCACCAATACATACCTACACTGCAACTCCTAACCATTGAGTCTATGAGACATGTTCCCTGTGGGGAATGCCTTTTAGATGTAGAAGGTCCGTTTGATGAAGCCTCCTCTTCAATCAACTTAATCTCACTGCTAATACTTTCGTTTAGTACTTTTTTACTATTGCCGTTCGTACTATCCTCTTGTTTATTAATAACTACCGTCTTTTGACCATCAGTGTTATTATTATTCACTGAACTATCGTTCTTATAGTTGTTTAGGTTGGGTTTTACTTGAAAATTGCTACTGTTCCCTACAAAGTACTCGCTCGATGAATATGAAATGATTGTGGAGGCTGGAGGTCTATCGAAGATAATGTCACTTGGGGCGACAGCATTCTTCGGGGACTGTAACTGCGGCACCACCTGAATCAGAAACATTGTTAATATGGGATAAGTTGACTACATCAGCAGAGTATTGCCAATGAACATAAAACTTCTATTAGCTTTACAGGAATGTAGATTGAAATTTTACAGTCTTAAGCGAACTTTCTGACTTACCTCTGTGCAGATTGGCGAAATGGCGTGCCTTTGATTCACATTGCCATTTTGGCCTCCATTTTGTATGAACTGGCCGATAAAACTCGTACTCTGTGAACTATTTGGACGAAGATTCAATTGTGTGCTAGCTGTAGCTTGAGGACGGAAACTGTCAGTGTTAACTACTTCACTCGCTTCTGAGTCAGAACAGTTGTTTTCATAAGATTCCGGTTTGGTGATGAGAGTGCTTGACGCACCTGAAACCTCACTTATAAGAAATCCTTTCGCACGTCTCTCAAAGCCTCACCTGGTTTCTTCATTTCTTGGTCAGAATGTAAGTAAGAACACTTTGGCTTGCCCAAGATGTTACCTCTAGGCGACATCGGAGCTATCGGCGGACAAGTATCGATCGGGATACGACTTAACTTGGACTTCTCCTCCAGATGGCTGATCTCCTCCTCATCTTCTGAGAAGAGGTTGGGGTTGAAGTTCGGGTCAGGGCCTACGGGGAAATCGTCCCTTAACTCCGTCATCACGAGCGTCATTTGCCTCGGTTGGAGGTGCAAGAGGGACGTCTTGTAAGTGACTTGGCCTAGATTGGCCGGTACGCAGTTAGCCAAGCCATGGATCTTGAATTTAGTACCCCAGATGTTAGAGGTCACCTCCACTAATCTCACTTGCTGGAAAATATTAAGTAGATGATAACTCAATTGATAGAAACTGTAACTTGAGTAATGAACTAAGAATGGAACCACGATTTTAATTGTTTTCAAATGCATCTTTGAGGTTTCGTTTAAGAATGAACAAATAACGGCTGTTTATAGCACTTTTATTTAACGTAATTGTTTCAAAATTCTATACCCACTCCAGAAGTACTGGTTTGAGATTAGTTGAGTTAGAGGCAATCAAGAGGAAAGTATACACTAGTTATATACCAACTGAAGATTAATTGTCGAGCAAATACATATCCACGAAATATCGATATATACTAAAGTAAAAATTAGTATAATATTCTTTTTTGTGAAGGAAATATTTTTACACTAAGGTCAGTGAACCCAGTAATGATGATGAGATCCATAAATTTGTAACTAGGAAGGCAATATTTCAATGTTGAGAGCTTCAACATTGCTTATATGGTTTGTATATAAGGTTGTCTTGTATTGGTTGCTCGATTTTCTAAAGAAAGTTTAAATGCTCAAGTCTATTGATGTGCTATTTACCAAGTCCCGAAAGTAAATTCGGCAAATTCGTCCGCTTTATAAAAATTACTTGATAGGTTTTCTCATAATCTAATACTTCAAATAACTACTTCCCTGTGGAAAACTGGAATTTTATTATGGTAATGATGTTGAGTAATCGTGTTGGCAATAAAATTTCCATTGCTTTTCAGATCCAATATAGGTAAATCATCGTTCCCAAATGTGGCGACTTATTTGCTATCCTTGAAAAACGTTGTGTCATGCAGATGAATCATACATCGATTATTCAACGCTTATCTACTACTATTGAGCATTTCACCAAATATAATTTTCAAGGTCATTCCTCAATGCATAAGGGAACTTCGCTATTGTGGCTAATAATTGATATTTCAATTGTCCTCCTTGTTCGGAAAACCATTTCATATACCCCGGTGCTAAGGTCCCTACAAAGGTTATACGTAACAAATACCATTTGCGTAAAGGTTTGCCTATTTACTTTAACTCCTTAAGCAATTGGCATAGAATAAAAAGCTGTAAATTATTAACAAATTGACAGATACGTAATCAGCATCATCATATGCTGTTACATTTGGATCGATTTTCTAATTCATGATCGTGCTGTGAAACCTGTCGTTTATAATTCAATCCAAGCCAAATCAGCACCAGTTCTACCCTGTTCATGCAAAGAAGAGAGCTCTCGGTCTCAGACAGACTCTATTCATGTTACTGCTGGTATAATTTCTGAGAGTACAAAACTTCTGTAATCTACCGCTCTTGATGTGGTTGACTTCCCTGAAAATTATTAAACTTTTCGTTGTTTGCTCGATTCAGGGAGCTCTCTCTTCTTTGAGGGAGCCCTCTTTTAATACTGCAAAGGCGGAAAAGTGATCAGGTTTATTCCAAAGGTATTCCACTATAGAAATGGATACGCAACGTATTTAATTTTTAATACAGACGTATTAATTTTAAATTCTCTATGTGATCCATACCACATCCCTTGATTTCTACTCCAAACACTTGGAAGCATATTTTAGGTTTGCCGCATATAGGTCCTGAATTCACTAAATCAAGATAAAGTTATTATCTTTTTTATTATTTATGTTGTAATGATCTCATTTTCTAAACTTCAGTGGCAAAATCCTCTCTTAAATTTCTAGTTTTTCAATCCATCTTTAGTAAATTTTCTGATCCTCTTCGTATTTATACAGATGGTTCCAAGAAAGTCTAAAGAAAGGGTTTTGCGTTTCGTGTTATTGACACCAAACATGACTATATAAGTATCTACACGCACCTACACTCATCTACACACATCCACACACATCTACATGCATGTAAACGCATCTACCCTCCCGAAATCCAAGCTAAAAAGCATGCGCAAAAGTGGCTTATAGATTGTAATACGCCAAGATGCACTCTAAGTCTCTTTTATAAATTTTAAATAGCCCCATTTTTTTTTTCAAGATATATAATTTTCCAAATATATGTAATACCGAAAATATCACAGATCCTTCATAGCAAGTTGGATGAAAGTAACATTTATTTGAGTTAAAAGTCACTACACAATTACTATAAATAAAATAGCAGACAAATTAGTAAAAACTACAACTTCTTTACCAAAAGTTGTCTAGAATCTTATAGATATAGTTAGGAATCAAATTTGTATCACTTACATTCCGAAAATTATTATGTAATGATTAAACAGTGGATTTTAGGAAAAACATAAAACCTTACCTTTTTATCTTTTTTGAAAAAAATTGTCTGTTTTTACCTTTTTTACGTATTTTATTTTAATCTTTTCATTATACTTTGACACTTCTTTATATTTCTTTACCTACAATTTTCCTTTTCAAATAAAAACAATGTAAGAGCTCCGCTTTCAGGATGTCATATAAACTTCACTTAGATCAGGTAAAACGATTAAGACGCTTTCCAGTTATCACCCCTAACGACAACAGTAAATTTGGGGAAATTTACAAAATAAGTATATAACCAATAACCATTAGCATACGTTGTCTTGCTAATGCGGTTTTTTGTCTAAAATTTTATTGCTTCCCACTAAGGTGTAAGGGATAAATAATCCTCTACCAAAGCTCCGTTGAGAGTAGCAGTGTATAAAGCTAAATTGCCAAATACACCGTTACCGCCAGAGTCTGTTCTTACTCGTTGGGGCACTTGGATTACCGCTTACATATTTTACGCAGACAATTTAGTAAATATTCAGAAGGTAAGTCTCGACTTTTTGATAGGCTTTTTAAATAGACCTTTTAGAGGTCGTCGAAAGTTTTCATCCGACCACATAATCTTCAGTTATGGAAGCGCAGCAGCTGTGTGGCGATATAAACGTTAAGAACCCAATTGTATACATTAACGTAAATTTTGGTGGACTTCCTGGTAACCTGACAAAATTGAAAGCATTGGGACTGCCTTTGATCGATTCGTCATCGATACTAGATGAAGAGAAAGGGTTTTTTATCCATAAAAATTTGTTGACTAGGAATAGAAGAAATCTAACACCTGAAAATATTGAAAAGTTTTTAATTTGTTTTTGGGAGAATAAATAATTTAAAGGTCTTGTGCATTTTATTTGTAGGGGTAAAATATAGTTCAAAAACTAATGTTTTGTTTTAAAGGTTTTCTACTTCTTTCCTACCTTTTCTAAGTTTAATTTTACCTTTACTCTTGTTTTTTTTAACCTTTTTCAACAACTTTATTTTACCTAAAATCCGCACTTTAGCACTGATAATCTACCATACTACTCCAAATATCACAAATTTCCTAATTCAAAACTACTATAAACTATAAAACCGCACCAAATCCCATTATTGACATTTTATTGGCCCTCAAAAAAAAATAATATACGACACATTTATTAAATTTCGGAAGAATATTTACCGTGAAGTTGAGAAAAAAAAATTCAAAACATATTGAAATCTGAAACAAATATTTTTATTCAACCGTCCCTTAAAATGCTGACATTTTATAAATATTAATAGTACATACCAAATCTGTGGTAAATTGTAGCACGAGTAGTAATGGTGCCCCTAACACCATAATACCCAATTAGTTTTTTAAATGGGGCAGCTTAATGTGGAACGCCTACCAAAATCTCCTACTTCTTTTATAATTCTGTACCTCAAAATCTTGCAGATGCCATGAAAGCTTTTTGGAAAATTAAATCTGTTCCTGAAGTTAACCTGATGAGTCCTGATTGACATTTCAAAATAACCAAATAGTCAATGGGCCATTTCAAAATACCTCATCCTAAATCTTCCCTGGAATTAGGGATTTGGCTGTTAAACGTTTCCTTTCTCTGGAAACACGATTACGGAAAAATTTCGATTTATACCTCCTTTATACAAACTTAACAGGAAATAATCTTTCACTCAGTTCTATAACTTTTACTTTAATCGAATTATCACAAATACTTATAATGTTCCACATTACTCTGTGGCGAAAATGCCTCAACAAACTCACCTAATGATTATTTACTTGTTCACCTTAACCATTAAAGAGGTATATTTAGTATATTTACAATGTTTTGCTATATACGCTTTGATTTTACGCACTGATGCCGCATGATTTTTTTAAGCGATGAATACTGCAACTTTCAATGCATTATTTGTCGAGTTTCGCCGCAAAACCGCTTCAAGACATTAAATTGAAGCCAGTGACTCATGGACTGTATTCGGCTCCTTACCAAGTCATTTTGACCTTTCTCCAACTTACTAACGAAGGTGGTGACACCTATCCGTTAGCTGCAAAATCTATTAACGAAAATACTTTGGAGGGAGTTCGTCTTTTTATTACATGACTTATTGAGCTTTCTTCCAAATGTGGGTTTCATCTTATCATATTTCATTGACAGGCTGTTTTAACTGTTTAGTCATACCTCTACAAATTCGTTCTTGCATGAAACGTACAATGTTGCCCGAATTAGCGCGAATTTATGACCTACTTGACTTTCTCACACCTTTTAGTTTTTCAACAAAACGTCTAACCTAACACTATGGTTTACCGGTTCCTCATGGGATGAAAACCAAAGCAATGAAACCATCCAAGCTTGGAATCAATATGTCTTTGAATTTCATTTGATCTCTCAGGTACATATCGCGTCGGATATTGCTTCCGACTTATCCCTACAAACTGCATGGATTTGAAGACCCTTCAAAAAAGCGTACGAGAAGATAATGATTATTATTGTAACTCCTTTGCTAAGTGGACTTGCTGTCAACATTCTCATGTTTTCCATTCATTCGCATTAGTTAGCTTTTTCTTGATGGCTAGTTGGTTTTCCTAATTTCGTAGATGTAATACCTGAGAAGTTTTCGTTCAACGTATTTTAACGTACATTTGTCGTATTATTTCTAACCATGAATTTCCACTAATATAATGAACTACTACTGTGTTTTAGCTCAACTTTTCTTTACTGTTCTTAGTTACGGATAGTGAGTTGGTTAACTGCGCTAATGAGTTATTCTTCAAAAAACCTTCTAAACCGCTTTGTAAATTAGGTACGTTCCTAAATGATAATGCAGTTATTGGTAGTAAGAGAAAGATTCAAATTTATTACTCTCTTTCATGGTAGTAAATATCTTTCGTTATTAATGCGTCATCATCTTATAATTAACCTAATTATTGAATATTTCCATTCAAAAAATCTTCATGTTGAGCCTAGTACTTTACATTTTCTAATTATTCGACACTTCTGAATTGCCGTGTTATTTATTCTGTGCTCAGTAAAGACATAATTTGTTTGTTTCAACCCTAATAGATTAATAGATACTTACTGTCTTCGAGAATCATTGAACACAAAGCACATTTGAAACCAGAGTGGTTTTGCTGCTCCATTTCTTGTATCTATGAGTCGACGGAGGAATGTAAAATCCACGAAATTTTATCTCTGCATTTTCATTTGTTATACATTTAAAGCGGTGAGTGTATAGCTAGCAAACCTAGCAAGTTTTCTCTTATCTAAATCTTTATTAAATACTTTACAGCGCTTTAGTGCTAGCCAAGATTACTGTCAAC
Organism: Cryptocephalus primarius; assembly: GCA_963576515.1. Classification (NCBI taxonomy): domain Eukaryota; kingdom Metazoa; phylum Arthropoda; class Insecta; order Coleoptera; family Chrysomelidae; genus Cryptocephalus; species Cryptocephalus primarius. Next base: position 9,414,657 of record OY754950.1, read on the forward strand.
ATATGTTTAGTAACTGTGGTATTAACTTTGTATAATCATATAAAGGAGTACATCGATTATTGCAGAATGTTGCATTATGCGAATTTATTATTTGTCATGTTTATCCGCCGTCTGTTCAACAATTTGGAGGCTGTGGGACAGGGGGTTATATTTACCAGAAATTAACTTTTCATATAAGTTTAGAAGAATTCTTATTTTTTCGCGAGCACTATGTAACACTTGTTTTATGAAAATTTATTTTCAACTGGTGAATTACTCGTAATGCATCTAATTTAGTGAATTTTAACTCCGAAATAAACTTTTCCATAGTCAAATAAAAAAAAAATACAATCAATTGTCAAACTGCACGTAGGTGGATAGGTCCTAATATTTTCTATAACAGCATTTGTTCATATTGGCTTTATTACGGTGTGTTTAATTGTAATCTCCATAAATTCCTTTAGTTTAAAATAGTTTTGTCTAGAGCATTTAAATTAATAACAATTCTGTATAGACCTAAACAACCAGTGGCTAACAAATTAATAACCCCCTTTCTACCAAATGAATTAATCCGCACGTATATATCTTACTACGGATTAATATCAAGCTGATATTTCCCACTGGAAATCATAAATTATCTTTACCGAATTACCCATATAAGTCAATTTGGGATCATCTTCTATTTTGTAATAATCGAATTAATATACATCTACCATATGTAACTGCATATAGCTTTAATTAAATGTGACAGACACGGATGTACGCCTTCATCGAGATTATAATACAAGAGTTGTTTGACCTTACAAGATTACATTAGTTTATACTCGTGAGATTTGTAAACCGGAATCTTTGTGCACCTGTAGAATATAATATGTTGCTAACCATTATTTACTGTGCCTTCTCTTACCTCTGGTAATGTGTCGACGTAAGACAGATCATCATGTTCAGATTCTTGGTCTGCTCTATGATATTGTCTATCAATATGAGGCACGTTTGAGTTCTTCTGCTTCCTTTTTCTTCTCCTCTGCATCCTAGGGGAACCCGTGCAGCCATCTTCTTTGTCACTGTCGGAACTGTCGCTGTTATATCCACCAGCACTGGCAGAGGAGGAGGAACTTTTGGATTCTGAGCTGGTAAATTGAAAATCTACCAGAAAACCAAAATCAGTAAAACTAATAAAACAAATGAATTCATTATTGAACTTCTTCGTGTTACGTTATTGCATTCAATTTTTTTTCCAGTCGAAACAATTTTCCCTCACCTTCTGCTTGTGGATCAAATATGACAAATTCCGGTCTGATCTTGCTGGTCCTCTTTCCTTTAAGCAACGGCACCAATCCTCCCAAATACTCTAAGTACAAGGTATAACACGTACCGGAAGAAAGGTTATTTTCCTCGTCATGCCGGATCATGGTACAGTGCAATCGTACAGCACCAACGGGTGGTCTGGACACGAATTCCCTTAGAGCGCTTGATTCCGGTACGCAGCACTGAAATGATGTCAATAACGAAAATTATGTACTCCGTGATACAACCAATACTTACTCTAATTGTTTGTGCGAATAAATTACCAATGATATTTCTCAGTCGTACTGGCAAAGGCAGCAGGCATAATTCGGTCTCGCTCTTAATGAGGTCGTGGATTCTTAGTCTACATAGGAGTTGAAGAGAGGCGATTCTTTTCGACACCCATGCTATGTGTATCTGAGTACCGGTCGCCAGGAATAGTCTCTTGTCATTGTGGCCCCAGGTTAAAGTAGAAACTCTTGCCTGAAATGATAAGTAATTCCCAAGTAACTTTATGACGTGTCTGCTTTACACTACTTCTTATAGAATTGGTACTCACGTGTCTATCGGGAATCACCGTCGAATAGAGCAGTACCCCTTTCTCATTGTAAAACTTGAGGATATTGGTGTATTCCGTTTGGAGTCCCGTGGTCGGAGACTGGACAGAAACGCCAGACACCGCCAAGTACTCTCTTGAATTACTCCACTCCATGCATAGTGGACCTTGCAGACATGTATTAATCTGAATCGGAGAGACGTCGTCGAACGTCGACAGTAAAAATATAAAGCCGTTCTGAAGGGAAACCGCCAATACGAACCTCCTGTCACCTTAGGAAAGAAGACTATTATTTTAAATTGTTGACATCAAGCGAACAGTTGAAACGTTGTATTATACACAATTAATAACCCAAAATAACATTTACTAGCAATCGAGCAATTCAATGAAAAATAACTCCACTGAGAAAGCCATTCTTTAAATAAATATTTATTATAGTATTTTAAAAATATTATATGTTTTCTAACGGTCCTGAATTGTTCATAATTTAATTTGAAATAAACGTGATAAAATTTTACTGTATAAAGTTAACAGTTGCGTAAACATTACAATCTTAATTCAACAAACAGTAATTGAAATGAAATTGTATAACTCATCTCCAAATACACAGGAATTCCTTTCCAAACAGCATTGGTCAATTCTTGATATTTTGTAATCTGATTATTGATTTTTCATCAACGATGCAAAATTAACTTCAGGCGCATGATGAATTTATTTATCAATTATTTATGTGAACCTGTTCACACGGCGACCATCCGGCCTTTTCCGGATCGTGAAATTAAACGAATCGTATTTTTATTCTTCGGAATCGCATATGAATAGGAGGGATTTTTGCACCTACAAATTAAAGTAAATCTCTCATTACACACTGGAGATAAATAGACGAGTATAAAGTGGAGAAGAGTTGGAGAGAGGCGTCAACCATAACCAAGACTCAGCTGTCAACCGGAAAAGTTTTGACTATTGTGTTTTAGGATTCTATACAAGGATTCACGAACGTATGGGGTATAAAATGGCGTGAATAAACCGTGCAATTGTGCTGTCGCCATTACGTAGATTTGGCAGTTGGTAGTCGCTGGCAAATTGAGACACGAATGACGTGTGTGACTACGTGGCACAGCACGATTTTTGTAACGTACACGAATGAGCTTATGCTCACAGGCAGTGATAAGCTTTTGCTTTCGGTCTAACCAGCGAAACCAGAGAGTATTTCTCTGAATCTAGTTGGACTCAATTAAAGCTCGTTTAGCGGAATTAAACTAAACCCTTCTCGGAACGCAAATATATTTAAACAGCACTAGAAGCAACACTATCTCATAATGCTCAATACTTTCTGAGTTTGAAGAGATTTATTGATTCTGAAATTGAAATAAGTGTAGACGAATTAACTGAGGATTCGAGATCTCAGATATCGCTCAATCTATCGTGGCTCAAACTCCACACTCAATGTCGGTTCAGTCCCAGAATTTTAATGTAAAGTTGCCCTTGATGTAACTTCCGAAATTTAGTCGGAATTTTGAAAACTAGTCTGAGTTTCGCAATCGTTTTAACTCGATAACTGCAAACAATCCGAAGATATATCAGATCCATAGGTTTCATTATCTGAATTCATTTCCAACAGGTTCCGCTAAGAGCCTCAGTCCCCTACTTTCTTGGGAGATTCCAGAGAAATAGCGAATAGGTGCTTTCATAAGCTAAAAACAAATGGTACTCTCTGGTAATACTTTATTCATTTCATGAAAGGGTATATCACCTTAGGACGTATGACACTAAATTTTCCAAATGAGATTCTCCAGAAAGGAAGACGCGACACCAAACTCCGTATCGTTTTCGATATATCCTGTAAGTCCTTCTCTGGAGTTTCTACAATACAATTCCTGTAAGTGTTTGGACTTCCAACGCAGGGCGATCTATTCTCCATATTCCTCTGTGTTCGGCGAATTCTGGTTTCTGCCAACCTGCGCCAAGATGTATTAGCAGGTGGTGTTGAAACTCGGTCAGGCAGATTTAAAGATCGTGTTAAGATCAGTTTTTTTACAATTGTCTGTGTCTATATCTTACTATTTTTTACTATAAGTTGAGTACGGTGACTTACGGAACCATTGCCGCCCCCTTTTTAGCAACTAGATGCATTTCTCAACCGTTTTGTGTCTCTATTTCCCCAGAGATTGGCGATCATAACAACGTCCTTCTGCGTCGACGATCTGCTAACAGGTGCTGACTGTTAGATTAGGTTAGTTGAACATTGTGATGCAAGAGCTTTGGTCTCAACGTACAGATTGAGATCAGTAGGTACCTCTTAATATCCATACTCAATGGCTGTTATTTCATAATAAATCTCCTAACCTTAATCAACTACAATACTCGAGATATGTTGTTTTTTCTAATGTTGACATCCTGGTGATTATTGAATGCCCGTATGATTATAAAATACTAAATATAGCGTCACTGTTGTTTATTGTGAGTGATGGTTTTGTGCAATGCCTGTTAGAACATGTGCAGATCTGCTTTATTGGAAAAATCTATAATAATTCTTGAGTCACTGACAGTGTCGTTGACGTAATCGTCATGGTTTAAATTCGATAAAATGTTTTGGCGTTTCCTATAATTTTTAATTCTCTTAATCGATGACAAAGAAATTATAAAAATATATTAACAAGTAACTGTGGAGCCATTCTTACCATATATATTTCGCCAGTCAACACACAAACAGGAACTTTCCATATATAAGGTCTCTAGGAATGTTACTAATGAATAAATTTAGAAGTAATAATCCATAACAAAACCATTGGAAAGGGTAAGTAGAAGCCGTGATTAAACGGTCAGGGAAACCTACCTTTTCATTTTCACAAATTTCTATCTATGGTAAAATGAGAATCGGTTTCTGATCGATTGATTACTGGAAATGGATAATGAGTTCCTCCATGATAATGTTACACTTAAAAGGCCTATGTTTCCTGAGTGTCTTCTGAATCAATCACCATGAAGTACTGCTAACTCAGGATTACATTTCAAAAATGCTTTATTGTGTGTTTAGTGGCCTTTTCGGTATTCATTCATCCTGAAGTGCGGATACATGGAAAAACTATTAATGCAGACCTTTATTTTCAAGTTTTGGATAGAATAGATCAGTCTTTAACAATGTTAAAGACGTCACTAAAATGAATAATCTTAGAAATAATGAACAGAAAAGGAGTTCTGGAATAATTAGTGAATTAAAATAGGAGATACCGCTTCAGCCACCATACTCGTCCGACACTGAATCATCGAATTTCTATTTATTAAACACTATCCATACGAACTTCAGATGATGTCAATAATACCACCTCCAGATATTTTGCTTAAAAATAAATTGTTTTTTATCGATCCGACAATGAAAATTTATTCACTGGATGTAACAAAACGTTATTGCACCCTGTTAAACGGGTCTCGCAAGACTACTAGACAGACACTTAACCAAAGCAAACGTGAAGTTTGAACTCATAATGAATCAATATACTGATTAACCGGGACACTATTGGTCACCCATTGCCTTGCAATGCAAAGTCCCATTGCATAATATTGTCTTTTAAATATGCCAAGTCCTAAGTACCTTTAAAATATTTCGTGGCGCATCTCAAGAAACCAATTAGTTTTTCACCTGAGTTTGAGACCCCTGTCTCGTTGTCGTCGCCTTCCTCCATCTTAAACTTCTCGCACGACCACGCCATCGAAGTGATGCCGACCTCAGAACCTAACTGCACTTGGGAGACCATCGCGCCGTGGACATCCATCACGATGATCTGACCTGTGGTCGTACCAAAGTAAACTTGCTGATCGTCAGGAGTCCATATCCCGCAAGTGATGGTAGCGTCGAGGTTTAGCATCGAGGACCAGTACCTCTGACCTGCGACGGATCCCACTAAGACGAACCCATCCTGAAATGTGGATGGTAGAGTATCCAAGAAGAAAATCTGACGTGATAACTGTGGGAAGTGGGGCAGGTATCATGGGAGTAGAAATGTCTTAAATAATATTATTTTTTAAAGTAGAGATCGACAAAATAGTGACAATTTACTACGTTATATATTTGTTTAATTTTAATTTGAATAATTACAGAGTTAATCCCAGTAGTTTGGAAGTTCAAACTGCTATAAATTCATCACTACTCTTGTTGTAGAAAAATTATTTTATTATTCCGATAGCTATTTTGCAATAATTAGACATCTGTATGGTGGGTAGGAACAAACGAAAAAGGAAAAAGTTGAAGGAAGCATTTGAAATGCACTTTTAAGCCTTTAGCATTATCAGAAATACAATCTTAGATATAAAAAAATGTAGTATAACAGATGGAAATCAGACTCAACAGATATATGTTTCTTACATAAAAACAAATCTACATCTACTGCCCGTTAGAGAAAAAATTCATAATTCAAAAAATAACAATAATAAGCGTCAAAATATTTTACCAAAAAGATCACATTTATTCAATATACTCGCAGATAATAATTAATATATAGGAAATATATCCAATTGTTTATCTTCAAAGCTGGATTCTCAAAAAATGAAAAGGCGAATTTTAAAAATTCTCTCTAGCCAGAATAGAATTGTCGTGATGATTCTAATTTGGACATCCATATGTTTCCTAACAATTACTGAAAAACATTCTAAAGATTTTTCTGCCCTTTGATTTACACAGTTTTGCTCATAGGTGGTTCCAGATTACGAATAACTTTTGTCATTAGGGTAAGTTCCTGTAGAGACTAGAAATTGAAGCTGGTGTTACGTGTCTCTGCTCGTGGAGTTCTGAACGGAAGTAACTCACCGTACCTACCAAAATCTCATTCATTGAATATATATTGTAACACTTAGTTTATGAGAAAACAATATCTGACCTGCATGTGCTAATAATAGGGCCTCCTGTGCCATGTAACTAAAAGTTTATATTATTTAACTACAATTTGGAATCCCACAAGCTTAACATAAAGAACACTGGAGTGTGTACTAGGTAAGTTGTGCATGCTCATTTTACGATGCTGCATACCTAGGAATAGCAGGTTTCAGAATAAACCCCTAAATGGAAGTATTAAGAGACATGAAATTTGCCATTTTTAATGGAAAATAATTTATTTGTTAAAAATTTATAAAAAGGCACAATTGCAGGTAATTTAATAACAAGAATATTTTCTAAATGATAATTGGATATATTTTTCTGCAATTACTAACGTACGATTTTATTTATAATCCCATAGAAAAGATGTAGTCTATTTTAAAAAGACACTGAAATGCTATAAAACTTAACCAATGATGTTACTATTGCATTTAAGGATTATACCCTAAAAATAACAAAAAAATAGGCAGTGTGTGTGTGTCATTCATAATTTTAAAAGAGAACCACACTGCAGGTGTTCCAAAAATTATTATAAATTTGAACATAACACCTCTACATCCCAAGATTGGGAATAAAAATCCAATGGCATGGTAGCCTTACTATGACGTGACATTTTGTCCATTTTTTGTGACTATTGTCCATTTTTACGATGACGTGCTCTAATAAGTGGCGTTAATATCTTATATCATTATCTAAAGTAACATAATTTTAAATAAAGGACTGGACTAATCGACTGCTCGAATACATAATTAAATACTTTATTCTATTTTTTTGGGTTGTTCACTTTTGTTATCTTAGCAGTATGTATTTGTACTTGGTGAATTGGTGAAATCACCAATTCCACAACCTATTTAGGTTGACAGTTTTGTTATTACTTGCTTAAACTGTACATTCATTCATTAGTACGTAATTCCAATACCTATATTTTCGTATAATCGAAATACTTAAGCAAGCGAAAGATTTGCACACCAAAACGACTCCTGAATGATTGCATCGCCCCATGAAGATGATACAGGTGTCGGTACGTAAAAAGGCGTCAATTATCCATTGGGTATCATTTGTGTCTATTCCCATTTTTTAAGAAATTTAAATTTAATGACTTCATTCTGTTGGTTTCTAAATAATCAATTGTCGGTCACTACAACACAGCCACATGTAAAATTATTAAACCTTTGACAAATAAGTAGATTTCGCCATTTTGTTACTCCATAGCTCCGTAATCCTGGTATAGTTGAATTTTTGTTACATTTAAATAGAGCTAAATTTTATGTTAACAAAAGTGTTATTTATAATTATATAATTACGCATCGTTCAGCAATTTGTTGTTCACTTAATTCATGAATTATAAATAATCACATACATTTTGGTAGGACACAAAATAAATGAACAATATCATATGTCATTTTTCTGTCCAGTACCTTATTTGCTTAGATTCAGACCAGACCAAATATCACTAGTGGAGTTATATCTTCTCCAACGAAAATAAAAATGACTTTTCAGGTGTATAACAATTAGTGTTCGTTGTCATCGTAAAGAAGTAATAAAAGATATTGGCAAATTCCCACACAGCCAGGTCCCATTCGAAGCTGGTAAATTATTTTACAGACCCACACATTCTTAGATATTTTCATAAATGATTTCATATAATGATATACTGTTTTTTAAAAGTTAAACGGGAATTTTTGTAAGCACGAGTAGACTGTAATAAAAAAGATCCCACTAGTAAATTACATTACACTCTTATTATCAAAAACTATTTACCTTAAGTTAGAACATTCTGAAGAAATTGATCCAAAACGTTGAAAAGTCGAACATAACTATATGTTAAATAAATATTGAAATTAGTAGTTACTTGATAGCATATGAGGGCCATCCGTCCATCGTGTGACCAGGAAAAGTGTGTAACAGGAGTACTCCTGTCATTTATAAGCTCGATCGACCATCGTCCTTCGTATTTTATCCAGACGAAAATTATTCCTGAACTATCACACGAAGCGAGCTTCTGATAAGGCTCGTTCCACTTCACCAAAATTACCTGCAACAAAATAATTCGTGTGAGAGTCGAATATTCGCATCTTGCATAACGTTGCATATTTCCCTATTAACTGAAATAAACTTTCCCTTCCGGGACTGGAAAATCGGAAATTGCCAATTCGCTACAACTCCTGATCGACTAAAAGTCGATAAATTTTTAATTAAAATCCTAAAATAGCTACATGGCACCTTGTGAAACAAATAAGAGCGCTAGTCAGAATATTGAGTTAGCAACTGTTCGAGATGACAATTCAGAAGAGTGTTAACGATTTAAGAAACTTCTAGGGTAATTTTCTCGTGCTAATCTAAACATAACATTCCTATAAGCGATGTTAAATTTGCAAGCAGACAAACGTATTTCGTGCAGTGAATAAATTGCAGTTGTACTGGCTATAACAAACAGCACACAAAGTGATTAAAACTAAACGTGTCGTTATTGAGTTATTATATGATGAAGCTCAATACGGGGATGTTGGTACATACATTAAAATCAACTCATAAACTGTTACACCATCTCATAATGGGTGCGCCTAATTTTTCAAACTAACTGCTTCAAAAATTTATAAGGTAAATAAAGAAATCACTGTACCATAAAATTTAACGAAGAGATATTTAAGGGAAATCAGTAAAAGCTACATTCTTCTTACACATAAAAAAAGCTCTAGAATAGAGTATACCGAATTTGCAATTAGATAAGGCAGATATTTCTCACGTTCTGGTAAGAAAACCTACATAGCGCACGTCTAAAAAATGTTCGGCATAACAGATTCCTCATACAACGCCTAGCACCAGCCTGAGTATGCCGCAATATGCTCAAGTGAAAAGTGATCGACTCGCAGTTTGCGGTAATTTCTATTAATTAGAGAGAATTAATTATGAAGAAAATGTGTTTGTTAAGTCTCATTATCGTCATTATTATCATGCACAAAGCGATTCTGGGCCCAAATTTATGGAAGAAAATTGTTAATTTGATAGTGGACGTTTCTCCTTTATATCTATAAAACTGATTAACACCATCTGGATGCCTTCGTACATATAAATTGCAGATAATGTTAATGATATATTCTGTTAGGAGTGGTACGCTTCCCTTAGCAGATATTTTACACAATAATTTGGTATTAACAATTTAGCCTTACCATATATTATTAAAGCGAATTTTAAATTTTGATTATTCGTATTCATTCATTCGCTATTCATCAAAAAACATAAAACGTAATTTCACAAATTCTATACGTTTCTATATTTATAACTTAGCACCGAAAACCAATTGGTTTGAAACAATCTCGGATTAAACATTAGTGTATATTTTTTTAAACTGGAAAATGTAATGAATATATACTGAAGGGGAAATAAACAGGCAGACTATTAAAATAATACTATGAATAATATAACAAATACTAATATAGTGAAAATATATTGTAACGAACGCTCGAAAGTAAAAAAAAGTTTGTTGTTTATGTGAAAACACAGTTAATGTGAATGTTAATGTCGACATTAGAGTAGAATAGAATGTCATTGTGTTACTCCGTGTAAAACTGCTACAATTTTTGGGGCTCAGCCGGGATTTGGTGGAGCCGGGATGGCGTACGGAAGCGACGACGACAACACGAAGTGGAGAGACGATGGGTACAACCTATGCGGCGTTGTTGAGTAGTTAAACAGCTGGCGCAACTCGAGACACTACAAAATCCGAAGCTAAGTACTGCCATATACATACACGCAGATATAACACCTAGATTAGATTTAGGATAACACTCGAATGGATTGACTGCTGGCGGCTGGCGCGCGTGGCTCGTTTGAGTGCTGCACTCACATTCGTAACTCGTATTGGTAGACAAGCGCTGTTCGTATTAGTACAAGGACTGGTGATGGTTGACCGTGGGGTTGTGCCTCTGGAGCTATAAAGCATTTGCTGGAAATTTCAGTAACTGCAGGAGCAGCGGAGGATTTCAAGAGACAGGTCACTCTTCTACTTGGAGCATTGGTTGGGATTGATCACCCCTGGCGTTTTAGATCATCAGAAAGAGGATTGGCTTGCTTGGTGTCAATTTGCTGCTGATGAATTTTTGTACAGGATTTGCAGTTCATCCCGCTCAATGGTGTTATTCACACACATCCACATGCACACACTTCCACATTTACTTCTGTAAATGGAGTTGGCAAGGATACTGGTGTGTTGTGATTTATTTTTGAATAAGTTATTGCGATATCCTCGAGGGTGAATATCGTCTGAAAAGGAGGGGCCACTGGCTCTGGATGGACAAATTCTGGCGGGATTTCCGAAGATGAAAATCGCCCAAAAAGCAGACTACAAGTGGGTCTTGGTAGATAAGTTCGGGCGGGATTTCCGAAGCTCAACATCGTTTGAAATGGGGGGGACAACTGGCTCTCAGTGGAGAAGCTCTGGCGGGATTTCCGAAGAGCAACATGGTCCAGAACAAGAGAAGATAATGAATTACACTATTCCCTCTCTCCAACGGGGACTACTTCGAGGGACAGGTCCTTCGCTCATACAAGAGAGAAAACCTGGAGGTTGAGATTCATATCTTATTCATAACTCAAGCATTTATCACGATAATAGAGTTGTTACATCTAGGATAGATTGCCCGGATAAATGCATATAGGGTTTTATAGTATAAATCCATTTTAAACAGCATCCCCTTCTTCTTCTTTCTCTGCAATGCTATTAGTTTTCTGTCATTTATTTAGTGCCGATGAACTTCAAAAGCCCACTCATCAGTGGATGCCTGTTGCGATCCTATTATACTCTTTATATTTTGACTAGTAATATAAATATATCACTACATTTTTATTTCAGATTACAATGACAGAAAGGGAATATGTCTAACATCAAAGACATAACCACAACTGATAGCCCGATGAATGGCGAGGCGTTAACCCGAATCTCTCAACGCAAGGGGGAAGCAGAGTGTTTCATTCCCCAGCCAACTTCAAAATTAGTGAAAGCCTATATGTCTCCATTTTCCGACTTAGTGTGTTGAGATTGAGTTTAGAAAGAAAGGAAATGCATAACATAAAGCCTATGATGGTGATCTCTATACTTTTCTTTTAGGATGAAGATGATTAGGACCTTAACGGCAAAATTTAGCCATAAAATCAAATTATGGATGAACATTGCTACCATCGACGATAAGCAACCATGTAATCGATTGCTTCATGATGTAATTACTTTAATCGTTTTAATAGACTAGAAGTAACTCTTGATTGGTTAGAAATGGTTTTCTGAATACCTTTCGAGATATACAATTTAGGTGTTTAACTGTTAAGAAATGGGAATATTACACGTTTCTATACTTTTCGAGTAGGCATTCTTCTGATCTTTGATCTTGTCACCACGATTGCTAGCACACTTCCTTTTCTATGGGTGTTTCTGATTGTAAGTATTTTTTTGACTACTCGTTGATTTGGTTGTTAGTCTCCTGTTCATTTCGTCGTAATTTTAGTGTTGGACGTTTTCGTAATCGCTACCAGATCGCTGTCCTCTGGTAGACGTGCGTATTCAGTGACTGACATTCATAAGATGCGCTAGGACTCAGGATGGACGGATCAGCCACTGGAAATACATAAGCAAATGAACTAGGCGTTTCAAAACTCAGTCCATAGACTCCTCAGAAAGACCAACTCATCATTCTCGAGGACTCAACCACGATCCTGACAATTCGTGATCCCTCCAGACGTACCGTAGCCCCGACCAAAGACATCATGAGAACGACAGGGATCTGATTCCACCACCTAAAACACGGTCCGTAGAGTCCGTAGGAAGGCTAGCCCGTTTTTCCTGGAGAGTCAACCAAACCTATCTCCGGAAAATCGTAAGCGAAAGTTATTCATTTCACGTTGTTAGTTTTTCCTTATTAATTTTTTTAATCCATAGTTTCGTTGCCAACTTGTTGTGCTTAATATATTTCAGTTTTAATTTCGTTTCCACATTCAATTATTTGTTTTTTTTTTTTCATTAATTGTAATGAGGTTAAACTCGACAATTATTTAAGTGGGCAGAATTCGATATGGTTGTCACACTGTTGTGTTTGACTAAATTTTTCTTTCTGCTAAAAAATTTTTTCCATTGGTTTTGATTTCATACAATTAATTATTAAATATTACAATTAATAGAAAAGAGTTTGTTGACAGCTCAATCTCATTGCCGTTACTTTGATAATTTTTTGGAATTTAGTAACTAAAATAACCATATGAGCTTGAAGACATTCATTTTACTGGTTACTGGCGCCTTGGCATAATGAAAGATGTCAATTTTGATGAAAGCTCAGGAACCCTTCCAAAAAAAGGGGTTCATCTGAGTCAAGCCAAGTTATACATCGAACGATACGAAACGGTTTTGTACGACATTAGTATATTTTCACAAGTTAAATAGCATAAATAAAAAGATAAGGGTCATACAAAGATAGCAATCTTGGAAGCAATTATCATTTTGGATTTTGAAAAGATTTTTCTAAACAATTTTCAGAAAATCAAAGATCAGAAAAATGAGTGCGATTCAGAACATTTTTTCTTATACTAGGTTGGTACTGGGTTGGTCGTCTATTGATACTGAAATATATTTTAACTTGTAGATTGGATATTAAACACAGTACCGTATAATTTTCTCAGTCCAGAGGTGAGAAATAGGAGCGAAAATTAGACTCAACTTTCATATTCAGGGTTGATTGTCTGATGCAGTACGGCACTCATTCTAAAATACTCATTAGAAAAAGCTATAATAAAAAGTAAAAAAACCTGTGAAAATATACTAGTGTCTTACAAAACCGTTTAATCTAATGTGCTGCACACGGATGGTCATTTTCATGGCACTCTGAAATCAGCTGAACTGAGAATAGTGGCCTGATTATAACTTGGGCTGACTCAGATGATCCCCTTTTTCTTAAGTTTGGCCTCCCAGGCTACTAGAGTGGGATAATGTTTTTCACTGACCGCCCATCACTTGCCGATTTGGGATAGTCGGCGTAAACCCGTTTATGCTGTCGTAAAGTTATAAAGTTAAGAAAAACAGTTGGTGACATGTTTATAGTACCAGATTTTGTTAAAACATGGCCCTATTTGTGTTTATATCCACACAATATTTCTAATCGTCTACTGGATTATTTCACTCGTTGGTAGTATTTGTAATTGCCTGCTACATTTTTCATAGACTTTCTATTTAACTTTGAGATTAAAGATGCCACGAGACTATGTACATATTCGTAAATTAAAATTATATAAAAAATAAATAAGCTTGAGGTTCTATAACCGGCTTTAGGGTAAATTAGAAATGGAATGTGGCATATTGGAGCATGTATGATTCCATAAACAGTAATGGTGAAAATGGGAGTCCCCAGAAAGGTAGCCGAACTTGCAAAGACGTGTAGAACTCATGGGCACGGTTGAAAACAGGCAGCATCACATCAGACAAATTTCAAATTGAAAAGGTACCTTCTCTCTCCTTTACTATTTAACTTCGTCTTATAGTATGCAATTAGGAAAGCACTGCCAGAATTGACAAATTACAATACTTAAGACCCAAGAGTGTGCTCTAAATAAAGCTGAAGTTTTAAACTGTTTTGCGATCCCACCATTACATATAGCTTTGGAATAATCAATTGAGTAACATATTGATAATTTAAGAACATTCTTCTACGAAAAAAGAGAGATGTCAAGATATCACCAAAACATCGTTAATGCAGATAAAAGTGCGACACTTCTTAATATTATCAATAACTATTTAGAGGAAATTAAAACTGAAAGAACTATTGAAAAAAGATGACGAGGAAGTACACGAGTAAATTGAGCCGATTTTCGAGAAATTAATCCTGCAGAAAGCTGCAAATATAATGGTATTGAAACCAGTGACGCCAAAAAAGTGAATAAACAATATGGAGGGGAGATAATGCTCAAATCCAAATTTGAAGATAATGCTACATTAATTTTCAGCATTACTCATAAAGGTAGAATTTTTGAAAACATTTATATAGTTTCAGTAAAAATTATTCGATTTGTTCGAATAAAAATTGTTGTTCGGAATAAAAATTATTCCATTGTCCGTTGTTATTCCTTTGCAACTTTTTAGAGAAACGAAAAATATGATATTCATTTGATATAAAACCATTGATACAAACCAAGGTATCTTTGACCAGCCAAACAAGACTCGGAATATTTTTATGAATTTTCTACACAGCCAGATATTTGCTATTTCTCCTTTCATATATAGTCATTAAATGAATTCGTCGATTTGAGGAGTTCGTGTTTATTACCAGTTCAAAGACAGAGACTCGACAGTTTTATATCAACCATAGTGACTTTAACTGATATGAATTTCATGAGTAGCATCATCAAACAAAATGAGTTCTTTTATTAGTTATGTAAGTAGGTCAGGAATATGACTATGAGCACAATTGATTTAAAGGTAAAACTAATAAGTTCTTGTATTTTAACATCTGTGGAATAAACGACAAGCATATTATCTTGAATTGTTTAAAAATTTTGACTCTAAAAAAATCAGAGGTTTAATACATTTTTTCTCTGTTCCAAATAACTTACAGAATTGTGGACTTTAAAGTAACATACATGAGAAACGAAACAATGTTTCTTTCATTCCGCTTGCAGGTTGAATAGAATTACTGTTATTTGTCTCATCTTCAAGTTTTTATAATGTGTATAGCATGGCCGATTATCAGTGACATATCTTTTGCGTATTATCTGATGCCGATATAATACCAGTAATTTAACTGCATAGTATGTGTAGTGCATAGATAGCTGTAAATGGTGCACCGTCTAAAGGACGCGGAAAAAGGACGCGCGATAAAAGGACGCCAACCAAAAAGGACACGCAACAAAAGAATGCGTACCAAACATGGACGCAACGACAAAAACACATGCAAACTTCAAAAAAATCGTAGAATTAAACTCTCAAGAAACGTTTGTTAAAAACATTTATTAATGAAACTCAAACATCGATGTTTCGCCCCCAGACTGGGGCATTACCAAAATGACAAAATAGATACACAATAAGGAGTTTTTTCAAAAACTAAGAGAATGAAACAAGGACGTCGAACATTTCAGTTTGAAAATAATTTTCTTTGGTTGTTTTTTTTCTTTTTTTTTATGTCATCTTCATAATGCCCCAGACTAAGGGAGAAACGTCGATGTTTGAGTTCCATTAATAAGTGTTTTTAACGAGCGCTTCTTGAGAGTTTACTTCTACGATTTAAGTAGAAGGCGGACGACTTCTCTGGTCGTCCGCCCTGAGAACCTTCTCCGTGTTTTTTTAAAAAGTTTTCCTTCGCCATTTATCCAGGCTTAGGGCTGGCAGCTGGATGCTGAAGTGTAAACTTTTTTTATTCCTGTTATCAACTCTCACTCATCTTTAACTGATATATTTTACCCTGGTTAATATCGAATTAACGACCGTGACATGATAACTAACCTTCTTGGAAAACACCAAACCCTAATGGCAGCAACATATCAATGGCATTCGCCATTGCAACAAACAATGGGGAATATTTTCCGTGATATTAAATATTTGTATAGCATGCCTAAATATTCATGATAGAAATAAACGCTCCTAGGTATAATGTTGCGCACAAGGTACACATTTAACATTTATTGTTTAGTTTTATAAGATTTTTTGATTTAAATCAAGGTAGAGATGCTTTTATTATGTTTAAATCATCTGAATTGACTTCCTTTATATAATATACAAGTTTTACAGGGTAGAGAATACGTCCGTTTCTATATTGGTTTCAATAAGCGCCTTTGGCTGTTTGTGTTTAAGATTAAACTGCATTAAAAATCGCCAAATTTAAAACCATGTGTTTTTAATAGACTTTTTTGTTAGATTTGTGACCCTAAAGAATAGTGTATGTGCAGTTGTAGTTTTTTTGCACCTTCGCTGCTAGATTCGTGGTAAAAACCTTATACAAACAAATTATCGCGTTTAACAGCACAGTACGCGAAGTCAAGTCATTTTATATTCATAAGTTGTAAAATGAAACATAACAAACATTTTTTAACATTTTTTAAATGTTTTTGAACAGTTTTTATGTTACCTATACATGTTTTGTAATTGTGAAATTAAGGAGGTATCTAGAAGATACGCTCAAAAAGGTATCCCATATTGAAAATCACTCTGTGAGTGACGTCATGATATCGACAGTTCAAAAATTGAACACCGGAGCATCCGCCCTGCTAAATATTTATGCTAAATTAAAATTTTTGGTACGCGTCCTTTGTCGCGGGTTCTTTTTTCCGCGTCCTTTTTTCCGCACCCTTTTGACGTATACTCGCAGTAAATATGTTTCTCTTGACCCCGTTTTACGGCATTTTATTTCCTAATCCTCCAGCAGTACTATTTTGTTGATAAAAGTTGATATTTGATATTTGACATATTTTCAATTAAATCAAATTCAATTATTAAACAAATAAATTTTATCAATCGGTGTTATTGGCTATTATATTAGGCTATTATGATTCTATTATAAAAGGCATTCATCTCTCTCTCTCTATCTGTTATATATCGATATTGTTATCCAGTTGTTTTATTTGTCATTATACTTACAATATTCTAAATGCACATAAAATCGATGAAAATCTAGTGTACAATTAAATTTATTTTAAAAATAACCTTCCTTTCTGAAGGTCTCTCACTTAGGCCAATAACCGAAAGATTAAACATTGATGTCAAATTAAAATTAAAAACAACAATGTAACGAAATTGTTTCGTATATAAAAGTGGGAAAATCGAAGATGTAAACGGTGGTGCAGCCCAAGTGGTTTCTTGTAATAATTGTCGATTACCCTCGAAGTTAGAATCAGATTACTTATCATACCCTATCAGCGATAGGGAGCGATTCCAAATACGCTGCGAAACGCATATTATGGCGGTACTATGCAAAACGTGTTTATTAAAACTGGCGTTTGCATTAATACTAAAATGCTCAATTTTCTAATACAAGCCATGATTGATGAGTACTAGAGGAAGTGGCATTAGAGCCACTTGCTTTTATTAAAGAAGTAAAAATTACCACAGGAATGTATGTGTGTATGTGTTCCACGTAATGTACTAATGTAATATATATATTAGTGTCTGTATATAATGCATAAATATTACAATTCTGAATATTTTTTAGCCTTTTCGAGGTGAAATTGTGATTAGTCTCTTAATAGGAAACTATTAGAAAGCCTTTAAAATAGATGTGTAAAATGTGTGTAAAATGTGTGTAAATGTGTGTAAAAGGCTTTTGGTATCTCGTTACATTTCGAGTCACAAAGCGCCGAAGACCCCTAAATCTAATATCACTCTTCTATCAAAACCGCTGTAATTTCCTGAGCTTAATCAAAAACTTTTCCGATTAATTGTCATTCGATTTCTGTTAAAACAAATCAAATTACCTCCGACCTGTGGCCCCTCAAGTTGTAATTTGTACGCAGGGGGAACTCGACGTTTTTCTTGCAGTGACTGGTGGTAAAAGTAACCCCCACTATCCCTCTGATGTTCCCAGTGGCCAACCAACCCTCTTGATAGTAATTCGTTCTGTTTAGCTTCCATCCTTCATCCTGAAATTAAATTCGAATTAATCATGGAATAAATTGAGATTAAGACGAATTGAACGATGACATAGAATTTCATCGGATCTCTTAATGTTTCACAACTCCCAGATTACAAGTACCAGTAAAATAGCATATCACGCCATTATTTTTGTTTTGATAATTAGTCGTGTAACATTTCATTGACAATTTAGCTAGACGATATAAAATCGAAGCAATACAACAGATTAGACTGACTGAGTTTGTCGAGCTTTAATCGCCCTTAAAAATGTTCAATTATTATGTCTTTTACAGATTGTATCAAATCCCACATTACTTCGACAAATAAGACATCAAAACAACTACGAAACTCTTTAGGTGAGAGAAGAACGTCTTTATCTACATTATACAATTCGGTATTGATTTCTCGCTCACCCTATAGAATCTTGATTGACCGATTCTGCTTTGTTACTTCCTTTTTTTCTTAAATGCATTTAGATCCAACAAATTTATTCAACAAAAAGGGATCGTCTACCAAAGTACGGATGAAAAAGTTATTAAATGTCAGTTGTGTTTTTTTGCTGAGAGCGATTAATCGAGTTTAAACTGGATAAGGTTTTTTTAAGCGCCCTTCAGGGACTGATTTCAGGAATAATGAAGCTAGATAACATAACTAAGAAAAAAAATGAAACAAACGAGTTCCTGGTCCGGTGCTCATTCGATATTACTTCAATTTCAAATCAGACGTCTAACTTGTTCCTAATCCGTACCAACATATGGCACAATTTAAACTTACCTTTATTTATTCACAAGCGGATGTTTAATAAAAGGATTGTATAAATTTTAGATTATAAGAGTTATTACTAGATAGACCGATGAGACACATAAATAATGTAGACAAATAATTCTACCTTGATCTATTACATACCTATATAGGATATAGATACAAAATAGATATAGGTAGGTAAATGGCAAGTGGATACACTGTAAAGGTAATTCCAGAAAATAATATAATCGGATTTATTAATTTTTTATCTTTCTTACACACTCTAAAATTGTGGTTACATGTAAAAGATATTAATTAAATACACTAATAAGAAGAAATGAGAACTAACTTAACATAAAAATAACACATTCTACACATAACTTAGACATGTTAGAAAGAAGTAGAAACAATTTAAACAATCATATAACTAGCCATCAGCACATTGAAATTAAATTGTTTTTACTGATATTTACTGATACTAAATATATGGATATTTGCTTTTCGGGGCGCAATATGGAGACGCATGTGTTCGATTTAAATTCATTAGATGTAAATTGATATAGTTTAATTTATACATTAAATTATACAAAAATATCGCCACGTGTATATGAATTTTCCAGGTGAACTCTAAAACCACTGGAGTATTTTTTACCAAGGCTTGCAAAGAATTACTGTAAGGCTCAGGTAACCTTTACATCCCTAGGTTTGGTGTAGGTGGGGTGAAATTTGAGAATGATATTGATATGAATTAATTTGGTGACACATTGCTTAATTGAATTGGTGGTAACTTCTTTAACATGATTTATATTTTTATACAAATGTATTTCATAATTGTATTTTCTGCCATGTGTTCTTTACTTATATTTGTTGGAGTAACCTACACAGGGCGTTACTTAATGGTATTAATTTTTAAGTTATCAAGTGTTATTTGCATTGGCGAGATGTTATGCCCCAACGACATGAAGATTGAGAAAGGGTGAAAAGTTTGATCACCAAAATGACTGAAATTAGTATCGAATCCCAATACTAACTGGTGACAATTCAGATGATATTTCTCCAATAAAATCAAAAAGAACAAATGAATCTATAATATTTCACAAAGGCTTGAAAACCAACACAACTCAGTATGGAGATAACTTTAAGGAAATTTGTATGTGACAAAAATTGTGTAGAATTTTGGGGCCATTTGTAAAAAGTGTAACTCGTCTAGAAAAGAGTGGGAATTTAAAATCGCCATTCATCGTCACGTAGGGAGAAGAGTCGTTCAAACTAGTCAACTCGTGACGTATAAATCCTTAAAATTAATTCGATGTTTCCCTAAAACTTTTCAAATTGTCGTCATTATTAAAAATAAGTTGAATGAATATCACGCAATTTGTAGGCAGACACTTTTTGAATGGTTTTTCAGAGAGTAGGTTTTTATAAAAATAGGAGTTTGTAGAACTTGCTAGAAAGTTATGACAGCAAAAATTAGGTACAATAAAACCCTACCCTACTACACCCTAGAGGGTTGTGGAAATGAATAAAACTTTGTGGAATCCTTTAAGACATTCCAAAGTATGTCTAAAATGTCCTAGACTAAAGTAGAATCCATAAGTATTCCACATTATTTTTATATAGAATCCAATTGAATATTGGATTGTATACAGAATAGCACGTAATAATTATGTGTCCTACATAATTGGAGCTAACTCGGCAAATATTGCAGTCAATTACCTTTCTCTAATGGGGCGGTGAGTGTAAATTGTTTTGTGATAATAATAAATTAGTATTACGAATTGTAATTAATCATCGAAATATTTGGTTTCAGACAAATTAAATATTTCATTAGAATAGTGTAACCCTCCAGGTACCTATCCAAATGACGAACTTAACGAAAAATGGGTCATTATCGTGATAATAATTTAAGTAGTAATTGTAATGAATAATCAAGTTAAGATTTTTCAATACGTTCCATAAATTCGATTAAAACGAACGGAAAAATAAAAGCATGAGTTGAAAGATGAATTTCTTACCTCAGGCAACTCGTCAGGAACTTTGCCCATCCAGGTGAGCGACAGGATAGGACAGTCGCTCTTTGCGTTCACGGTCCTCTCGAAGTGCAGGTGCATCTTTAAAATAAAGGAAACCTCCACACCGAGAACCGACAGTTCAACATGAAACAGAAATGCGTCTCCTAGAACGCCTCCATCCTGGCCGCGCTCCGTGCTCCTCTGAAGGGTAATCTCGGGGCGAGTGCCGCCATATCGCCCTCACATAACCACGACGACTGGTCCTTCATGTTCTATCGATCCCGACGCCTTCAGCATTCCAGCCCTCGCCTGTGTAGCGCAGTTTAAGGCCGCCGAGAGCGCAGGTCCTGGATAGCTTTCACTTGAAGCGAAAAGGGTCGCATGTCGGAAAGAATTAATGGGAGAGTTGTTGTCGACCTACTTTCCATCTGATGCAGAGTAAGAATTATACGACTGTGTCCTTAGGAAGTTGGCCAAATTATTCTTGGGGTCTAAGCTAGTGGCCACGGTAAATAGTAAACAGGAAAATGAGGTACATGTCCAGTCAATAGCGTTTGTAATGCACTTGGCAGGATGTTTAACGCTGTTGTTCGCCCATTCGCAGCCTAACGTATAGAAATTGTATTGGCTCATATTGCATGGTTCATTTATTTTAATGTTTGAATGGGAAACATTTTTTTTGTTTTTAATTCAACAGATTTGACCCAACCATTAAATTTCATTATGAAAATTTTGGACATTTTTATTATCTACAAAACGAGCCGTTGCAAGACAAAATCATTTTAATGCGCAAAAAACCCGTAAAAGCACTGTGTCTTTTGTTTAATAACAACAATCTTTCGGTTTTAAATATTCTTGAAAAAGGAGTACTTGTGGTCATCAATATATGTGCAAAACTTGATCCTCATTCGATTAGAAATTCAAGAGCTATCGTAATTGTATTTTCAGAGCGCATATTGTTAAGGCCAAATTTTCAAGTATTGAACCAGGGTGCAAAGTTCTGCTTCCTTCATGTATTAATATGTGACGCAGTTTTTGACGGTATTTTTTCACTCATAAACAAATTGAATAACTCCTGTTAAATCTCTTTTTTGTCAAATTTACAAAGAATTTTAGCTGGACGATTCATACAGACGTTGTCGAATATTTATTATTTCATTGTTCGACAATGTCGTGAAAATAAAAGTATACGCACAAAATGGCTTCGCAGGAGACGCTCGCGCAGAGGTTTCGTGCTCCGCGGCTGCGTCAGATGTAAATTAGTGACTTAAAACTCATGAATTTGTTGCTATCTCAGCTTCTAGTTGTTTTGTAGTCTTATTGTTCAGCTTGCAAGTTTATTACTGAATGTGCAAATTAGACAAACACTATTTATGACTAGAAAGTTCTTGAAATAATTAATTCGGAGACTAGTTCAATTATAATATTAGGAAAGGATCCACTTAAATGCTATGGCTTTTTGAAAACTCGATTTTCTATAAGAGGTTTTGGGTTCGAAAATTCACATACGCCGAGAAACATCCTGTGTTAAGCGAAAATCGTGATAAACGATGTACCCCCCCTTTTTCACATTTTCTTCTATTTTATTTGTCCTTGACTTAATATTTACTGGTATGATGAGCGGACACCGTTTTTCTTATGCGATATCTGGAAATCACTTAAATAGGTGTGCCACTTGCATTCAGACAAGACCTTTCAATAACAAATATAAATTACGATATTTTTAGGGGATTATCAAATTTCCCGTTATTACACAGCTAAATGTCACAAACATTAACAGGAAATATAAGAATAGCAGGACAAGTCGCATTGGCTATTCGACCATGAAGAAGACATGTTACAATAACAGATTTTCTATAAAATTTACCTGGTTCAACCGTTAACGTCTTAAATTATTTTTGAAATCAATGATTTCTCTGTCGGAATAAAATAGTACGCGTATTTTCAAGAGTTACCAATTATTGTCACCAGCTAGATTTGCAATATTTACAATTTAGATTCGTTATAACGTTTAATCTCTTTAGTTAATTATATATTGTGGGAGATACTCTGATACAAACACGACTAGAAATTATTTCCTGTACCCGACCAGGACCCGGCCGGGAATGCTCGTCTAGCACCCGGCAAGGACTGTAACGCAGATGTGCCTTCGGGTCCTGATCAGGACGACCTGACGTGGACCCGACCGGGCATTCCTGGCGTGGACCCGGTCAGGTCATCCTGACCAGGACCCGATCGGGCCGGCGTTATAGGGTACTAGACGGGCATGCCCGGCCGGGTCCTGATCGGGAGGACCTGACCGGGTCCACGTCAGGTCGTCCTGATCAGGACCCGACGGGACATCTGCGTTACAGTCCTTACAGGGTGCTAGACGGGCAATCCCGGCCGGGTCCTGGTCAGGAAGACCTGACCGGGTCCATGTCAACAAAACTTAATTTATATTATACAATATTTTATTGATATAACAATATAATAAATACACCAAAAATCGACATACAAAAGAGACAGTACAAACACAAACATATTAAAGAATAATAATACATGAATAAATAAAATAAATAAAATAAATAAAATAAATAAAATAAATAAAATAAACAAATATAAACACATGAAATATAAGGGATATATACAGGATAAAATAATAAAGTGATAATATACTAAAAAACAGTACAAATACAAAGAATCGCAAAAAAAGTTAAAATACAACAAAAACCAACTTTTTTTATGCACCCATTCTAATCTTTTGGATTTTTTAATGTAGAAGAGAAAGCCCTCACCTGTTTGCTTTTATCCAGTGGGGATCTCGAAATGTCAGAGTCTTCTGTAAATTGAGAAATAATTATTTTCTAACAAATATTCACGTTTTAGTAAATAAATTACCTCATCACAGTCGTAGAAAATATCATACATCGTCACCATCCACCGCCGGCGAACTTCACATCACAAGACTTGAACAAAAACTGGTCGGAATAGTAGGTTACGAACGAAGGGTCGCTTTTACCTGAAGCGTTAATCCGGAAGCAATAATCATTATGCTAATCATAAATGCCGGTATTGTCGAATTAATAGCGATGCGAAATTTTTTTGTCAACAACTGCGTAAGTAAAATATTAAAGATAGAAATAATTTTACAAATTCGTACGTCCTATGATGTTACGTCAACTGCTTTTTCGGCACTACTTAGTCACTATCGCGGTAATCGTCATTCAAAGAGTTTACTCCACTAACACTGAAATATGTAGTTATGCCAAATTCACTATTTTTTCGCTCTAATTCAATTTGACTCTCGAGGAACAATCTAACTCGTTGGTGAGTAAGTTCACGAATTCGCCTTGCACGGTTATCACACATTTTTCCCTTTGTCTTCTCGAGCATATTGGATAATGATCTAAATAATTAACAAAATTAATTTATATTATTTTATTCCGGCGTTAATACTTCGGAGATTTATTTAATTGATGATTTTCGAAATTAAGAAAATTCGAAAAATCAGAGAATTATAAATATATTTTGTTACTTAGATTTTTACACAATGTAACAGAGTTTTAATTACCTTTAATCACATTTAATTACACTCAGTGTTTAATTTTGTCACATTCATAATACGTATATTATGAATAATGGGTGTAATGATAGATTGCGCGGGCATGCCTGGCCAGTGCCTGGTCGGGTCCTGATCAGGATCTGATCAGGCAATGCTAGCCGGGCTTGCATGGCCAGTGCCTGGTCTGGTCTTGATGAGGATTTGGCCAGGCAATCATAGGCGGGCATGCCTCGCCAGTGCCTGATCGGGTCCTGGCCAGGTAATCCTAGACGGGCATGCCTCGCCGTTGCTTGGTCGGGTCCTGATCAGGATCTGGCCAGGTAATGCTAGACGGGCATGCCTCGCCAGTATCAGTCCTACCCTGGCATGCCTCGCCAGTGCCTGGTCGGGTCCTGATCAGGATTTGGCCAGGTAATCCTAGGCGGGCATGCCGCGCCAGTGCCTAGTCGGGCCCTGATCAGGATCTGGGCAGGTAATCCTAGGCGGGCATGCCTCGCCATTACCTGATCGGGTCCTGACCAGGATCTGGCCAGGTAATCCTAGGCGAGCATGCTCGGCCACTTCCTGATCGGGACCCGATACGTTTTCGGGTTTGCCTACCCAAATTTCTAGTCGGGAAGGAAAACTAATTTGTGTTTTTCCCAAAAAAAAGGGAAAACTTTTTACTATTATTCCGATTTTGAAGATGAATAATTTATCTCCTGTGCGTCTGAACATTAAGGATGTTTGAATGAAAAGGTTGAATTGCACAATTACAGATACCAGTAACATAATTTGGCCCATCAAATTTGTTGGAGGCATTTACTAGATATAAACAAACCTAAACAAATTGCACTTTTCAATATGACAAACACGGGTAAGTTTTAAACGTTTTACTTTCAAACAACCCCAAAATCAACTGATTAAATAAAATTTGTGAATACATGAATTTTCGGGGGGGGGGTTATTGTTATTGTTAGAGGTGGATATATGTGCATATTTTTGCATCTTAAAAATGGAAAAAAAAACGTTATTTAACAAAAAAGTTTATATGTTCTATCGTATTCGGATATCAAACCTATCAGGGGTAGTAGATTAATAGACTTGTGTATGAAAAAAACTATTTAAGCTGCACTTCTATGTCTTTTATTATGCATTGGTTCATAAAAATATGACGAATATTAGCTCGTACTTCACAAAAATCATTTATATAAGGACTCATAGTTTGATATACAGGTCATCTGAAACAAAAATACTTTTCAAATATAATTACATTATATTCCAAGAATTTAACCTTACTTTTTAGGCACATTACATATAGCACATGTATTCAGTGATCAATTCACAAATGCGTGGTTATAAACACAGTTAAGAAATATATGTTTTTTTCGATTGTATTAAATGAAGTTAAAGACGAATTATAATGCAAACAAACATTTAGATACAATTTTTAGATGTAATCGTTTATAGTAATACACGATTGTATTTAATGCGAACTATAAAGTTGAAATCGAAGAATTGTAATGCAAACAAACATTTGAATCTCCATATAACGGTTGAGACTCTACTCCCCGCTTTTCTCACCACTTTTCATCCGTCGTCGAATTCAAGGCAGAAAAACTTATGTTTTTATTTATATAGTAATGATCATTTCCATTTTTCTTTTCTGGGTAAATTGAAAGAATCGCCCAGTCGTCTTTGTCGGTGAATTCAAACCGTTTTATTGTTGTTGTCAAGTGTCGAGAATCGTCGAAAAGAGAAAGGTGTACGCATAGAATTTTGAAAATAATATTACAAACATCTGTATAATAGGCCGCAGCAATACTCTCCTGCCAATGATTTTGTGAGAATTACAT
Organism: Cryptocephalus primarius; assembly: GCA_963576515.1. NCBI lineage: Eukaryota > Metazoa > Arthropoda > Insecta > Coleoptera > Chrysomelidae > Cryptocephalus > Cryptocephalus primarius. The sequence goes on from OY754950.1 coordinate 9,441,077, forward strand.
AAATGAGAAAAAAAATCACGAAATACATATGTCTTTTTATTAAATTTCAAGCCTTATTCTCTAAATTTAAAGTTTAAAACTGATTATATTTTATTGTTTGGGCAAAATGTGGTAGATAATCTGTTCTTCGAAGATTTAGGTAAAGCTGCCCTCCTTATCGTTATCCTGCGGGTAGTGGCAGCTAGATATTTATGGTGTTATGGTTGATTTTTACATTTCCTTGGCTGGGAAAGTGGTAGGGTTTAAAATATTTAATATAATGTGTTTTATTTGTCATTGGTACTCAGTTCGTTTCGCGCTGTTGTCATTTAAAAGTGTTATAACAACATCATTTGAAATGTCTCCTAAAATTTCTTCATGGATACATCCTTACACTGAGCTTTCTCTTGATGGTGATAGTGTTTTCTGTAAACCCTGTGGAAAACCAGTTAGTATTTTTTCATATTTTATATAACATGTACTTAACTGAGCGTAACTTTATAAAAATTATAAATCATTTATATTGATGTTTTTTAGATCTCTATACCCTGTCAAAGAATGAGGCGAAGTAATAAACCGATTATTTCGCAGCTAACCAGAGGCGTTCTTAAAGAAATCAACGAATATTAATAAATGAATTAAAATTGTCTATGTATTGTTGAGTTTCCTTAAAACCGGTATAATTGATTTATTAAAAGGTAGGTATTACGACCGCGATTGTTATCATCTCAGGAACGCTGCCCTTTTTATCTGAATTGTTGTTAACTCGTCATTAATATAACATACTACAATATTGGAAATCGGTATTTTTTATAATATTTTACGGTAATGTTTTTTTTCATACTGTTTGTCTAATAAATCCTCGGGATATGGAAGAATCGAAGAGATATGAACATTTCCTACCGAAGTACAAAAGTGGGTGCTGTCTAATCGAGGTGCAGATAAATACTAAAGTTCGGATTATGTGATTAACTATTCCAAGAAGGGACCAAACGGCTATTATTTTCTCAGTAATTCTAGGTAAGTTAAAGGAACTGATTGCGCTTAATGCTTGCGTTAACATATCAGGTGGTTATGTGTATAAGATCGGCCCATTTATTCCATTTAAGCCTAAGACAGTAGTCAGTCAGCATTGCTTATAGACGTGTACGTGTGTGTGATTAGACAGACTTTGACAGTGACTTTCCTGTGTGTTCATAGTGGTATTTTTAAAGTACGGAGATACGTACTGGAGTATGGAGAATTTACCAGGACCATCGAAACGCCCAAAATTAGCGCCGTTCTCAGTTAATGAGAAAGTTCTAATTTTGAATTGTTTCGATTCCATCAAGAAACAAAATTTAGATGCGAGTGTGGATAAAACCGTGGAATTAACCGCTGCGATGCTGAGAGTTGGTAAGACATCAGTGTACAGGTTATTAAAAGAAAGAAAGAGTGGCCCTGTTCAACCGGAGAAAAAGTCTCCAGGACGTCCGAAAATTTCCTTAGACGAATTTCTAAAAAGGGGACTACGTCGAAAAGTTCACGCTTTCTTTTTCCGCAACGAACTTCCAACACTAGATAAAATTCTATTGTCTGTCCAAGAAGACGAGGACTTTCCAAAAATGAGCCGATGTACATTATGGACGATTTTAAAGGATTTGGGATTTCGATGGAAGAAGCACAATAGAAAATCTGTATTTATGGAAAGAGATGACATCATTGTGTGGAGAAGAAGTTACCTGCGCGATATTCGAAGGAGTAGGCTAGAAATGAAAAAAATTTTCTATCTGGACGAAACTTGGATTAACGCAGGACATTCCGTACCAAAATTTTGGCAAGATACCAGTGTAACTAATCGAAGGCAATCTTTTCTAGAAGGTTGGTCCACCGGTTTAAAGCCTTCGTTGGGTAAAGGGCGACGGCTTATTATTACCCACATTGGAAGCGAGGATGGTTTCGTTGAAGGGGGAGAACTAATTTTTGAATCAACTAAGACAGGAGACTACCATGAAGAAATGACTGCGGACGTGTTTGAAGAATGGTTTGGTCAAATGATCGATCTAATTCCGAATGGTTCCGTAATAGTTATGGACAACGCTAGTTACCATTCCCGATTAGAAGAGAAATTACCAAATAGCTCTTGGCGAAAACAACGTATCGCAGAATGGTTATCCTCGAAAAAGATCCAATGTGCCGAAAACCTATTAAAAGTAGAACTCTTGCGTTTAGCCAATTCACGTAAAGGTGATTTTAAAAGGCACGTCGTCGATGGATTAGCCAAGGCGAAAGGAATAACAGTGGTTCGGCTTCCTCCGTACCACTGCGACCTGAATCCCATTGAGCTAATATGGGCACAAATAAAAGGTGACGTGGCGAGGACAAATACAACGTTCAAATTAGCAGATGTCAAAAATTTGCTTAAAGAAGCAATATGTAAAGTTTCCAAGGAAAATTGGCGGAAATGCATAAATCACGTTCTGAAAATAGAAGACCAAATGTTTCAGTTAGATAACATTTCGGAGTCGTTGATAGAACCAATTATTATCAACCCAAATGATGATTCTTCTTCAGATTCCGATGTTTGGGAAGAATTCGACGATGACGACGACGACTGAGGTTACCAAGGAGAAGGTGACGGCTGGGAAAAACTTTTCATAAACTGGCCCTTCTCAGGGCCGCAAAATTTCATAAATTAATGTACGACCATACATGTACTGACGTGTTGTCTTTCTTTCCCTCTCTATCTCGTTCAAGCGCGCGCCCACACACAAACACACATACACACGCACGCACGCACACACACACACGCGCACGCACACGTAATTTTTTCAGTTATCGATTATTGCACATTTCGTCATTTTTCCCGACCGTACGCCAGTGAGTGGTTCTTCGCATGTGTCGTGACGCACAAAATAGCAGATGTTCAGGGAGAAACACTCGTAATATAAAGAGATTAGGGGAGGTAGCGTGCAAAACATTAGAGAACTCGACACATTTAGTGGGTGCCACCTTGTATCGGTTTTGCATTTATAATGAGTTTTTATTACTTCGCCTCATTTTTAGACAGACTATAGTAACAAATATATTTTATCGATCAACGTTGTAAAACATCCTTTCATCAAAGAAATTATGCGAGAGCAACTTCAAATGGCAGTTCCAGTTCCCAGTTAGGCAAAAGGCAATCGATTTCAGTCAATTCAAGAAAAAGCGATGTAGAAGAATTTAAATTAGATTTATGTCGATTTATGGTTGAATCGAATATTCCCATATATAAATTAAATAATCTCAGTTTCAAAACATTTATCGAAAAATGGTGTAAAAAATGCTCATGACGAAAGTACATTAAGAAAAACGAAATTGGATCGATGTTACAATGAAACTATTTCAAAAATTAAGACTTCTATAGAAAATAATTTCTTGTATATAGTCGTCGATGAAACAACTGATGCATGCGGTTGGTATATAGCGAATTTATTAACTGGCGTTTGGTCTGAAAGTGCTGCAAGTAGTAGTTGTAGTTGCTGTGAAACAATTAGACAAAACAATGTAACAACCCGACTAGAAATTTGGGTAGGCAAACCAGAAAACGTATCGGGTCCCGATCAAGAAGTGGCAGGGCATGCTCGCCTAGGATTACCTGGCCAGATCGTGATCAGGAACCGATCAGGTAATGGCGAGGCATGCCCGCCTAAGATTACCTGCCCAGATCCTGATCAGGACCCGACTAGGCACTGGCGCGGCATGCCCACCTAGGCCAAATAATGATCAGGACCCGACCAGGCACTGGCGAGGCATGCCCGGCTAGCATTACCTGACTCTATACTGATCAGGATCCGACCAAGCACTGGCGAGGCATGCCCGCCTAGGATTACCTGGACAGAACCCGATCAGGCGCTGGCGAGGCATGCCCGGGTAGGACTGGCATTGGCGAGGTATGTCCGGCTAGCATTACCTGGCCAGATCCTGATCATGACCCGACCAGGCACTGGCGAGGCATGCCCGCGCAATCTATCGTTACACCTATTATTCATAATAAACGTATTAAGAATGTGACAAAATTAAACACTGAGTGTAATTAAATGTGATTAAAGGTAATTAAAACTCTGTTACATTGTGTAAAAATCTAAATAACAAAATATATTTATAATTTTCTGATTTTGTAAATTTTCCTAATTTCGAAAATCATGAATTAAATAAATCTCCGAAGTATCAACGCCGGAATAAAATATTATAAATTAATTTTGTCAATTATTTAGATCATTATCCAATATGCTCGAGAAGACAAGCGGAAAAATGTGTGATAACCGTGCAAGGCGAATTCGTGAACTTACTCACCAACGAGTTAGATTGTTCCTCGAGAGTCAAATTGAATTAGAGGGAAAAAATAGTGAATTTGGCATAACTACATATTTCAGTGTTATTGGAGTAAAATCGACCTTTCGAATGCAAGAATGATTTCGATAAGGTGCTTCCTACACTGGCTACACTTTTCGAGTTTTTGTATATGTTTTAAATAGCTCGAACATAGACATTACTAAGGTCAGATTTCGTCAATATTTCCAACTGCTTTTGCAGAGGTACCGTATCGTAGGCCTTTTCAAGATCGATAAATACAAGATGGGTGGCTGGGTTCCTTGCTTTACGTTTCTCCAGTACTTGTTGTAGAACAAATGTATTATCAATACATGATCGTCCTGCACGAAACCCGTTCTGTTCCTCTATTTATATCGTATGTTTTTCAATTTTATTTTTCAAAACTCTGCCGTACAACCTTCCCATGAAGCTAGTTACACTGATGTCACGATAATTGCTACAATTTTTCTTATCCCTTTTCATATATTGATATCATATGTGCTATATTCCAATCTTCTAGGATTGCGTCCCCGTTCATCAGATACATATTGAATAGCTTTGTTACCACTACATGTAATATCACTAGTCCATTTTTCACTAACTCAATGGGAATGTTTCCAGGCGCTGCCGCTTTTCCATTTTTTGACTCTTCCAAGACTTTCCGAATTTCGTCTACTGTTAACTCATTTACTTCTTGGTTATTAACTTGAATCTCCTTATATTGTAATTGGAATTGTGGTCTCTTTTCCGTTAGTAGTTAGTGTTTCTCCGATTCACTTATGCCTATTGTATTGAACTTATTTTGTTGTTTTTCTTCTTTTCTCATATTTCTTATTATTTTCCATGCCATTACCACATTTTTTCCTCCCATATATCTACCAATCTCTTCGCATTTCTTTTCCCATGTTACATTTTTACTTTTTATAACTTCTTTTTTCACTTGTCTATTCCAGTGTATATATATATATATATATATATATATATATATATATATATATATATATATATATATATATATATTATATATATACCTTTCTGTCTTCTGCTTTATGTGAGTTTAGGTAAATACTATACGCTTTCCTTTTCTTTTGTACCAGCTCGTTTATTTCCTTTGTATACCAATCCGGATTTTCAATATTCTGTGTCTCTTGGTACCCTAGAGCTTCGTTGGCCGCTTGCTGTACACATTCCTTTATTTGTCCGTATAACTGTTCTGCGTTCACATTTTCCGTCTCCATGTTTTGTAGCTTGTTGGCAAGCCTTAGTTTATAGAGGAATTGAATTGATTCTTGTTTAAGACTATCGAGATTATATTTACTTTCATTTATTTTACTTTGTTGGTCTTGTGTTTTTTCTTCCTTTCTTATTCTTCTGTAATCCACTGTTACCTTTGCCACCACTAGATTATGGTTGGAACCACATTCTATTCCCCGGTACACTCTTACATCTGTTATGTTTAATGGTGAGTGTTGTTGCTGTATTACACAATCTATAATTGACCTCAAATTTTTAGTTGCCTGCACCCACGTAAACTTATAAATATCCTTATGCGGAAAAAACTGTTCATTATTTTCACTGATGTAGTTTCGCACATCTTCCTTAGTCGCATACCATTTTCATTTATGACGGGTTCACCGTATTTACCTACATTTTGCTGTTGTTTTCGGTACCTGTCTTCGCATTTAAGTCTCCTAAAATAAGTACCTCTTTATCTTTTTGATGTTTGATACCAACTGTATAAGTTTGTCATAGAATTGATCTTTTATTACTGACACTGCATCATCGCTTGGAGCGTAACTCCAATTATTACAATATGACGGCTATTTTTAACAATCTCTAAGTTCATTATTTGTTAGTCTATTTCTTCCCAGCTTTTGACGAATTTTTTCATGTCTTTATGAACGGCTATTCCCACTCCTCTCTTTGCTCTAGTGTCCTTTCGTACCCCGCTATAGAAGTCAACGTATTCTCCAATGTTTCCATCGCCTTTTCATTTCTTTTTGGTCTCTGAAAACACACAAATATCGATATCCATCTTCCTATGTTCCTGAAAGACTTCTGATTGTTTTGTCCTCAAACCCTATATATTCCACGTTGCCAATTTCATTATCCTTTTCCGTTGCATTTGTCGTATCCGTTTTGCTCTGTCCTAATTCTGAGGCGATTTATCGAAATTTTTATCTTTTCGCTTCTTTTCCGAGTATCGAGGGGTTGGCCCGATACCTCAACCCCCAACCTGGAGGACCAAGGTTTTATATCTGAGTTCCGTCTCCTAGATACATTGCCTTCTCTTCGGCTACGGATTTGTATCTACCCCACATGTTGGTCAGCGGGTGGTATTTTATTTTCCACCTACCCGTCGTTCCTTTCGGAACGATTAGGGCATTCCCCTATCCGCCACCTTGGGGACGCGCTCTCTAGGGGTTACAAGCTCCCCCGAGAGCCGTTTATAAAAATGTAATTTTAATAACAGGAACCTGTTACATAAATAACAGTTCCCGTTCCTGTTCCTGTTTTAATAACAGGAATAGTTTCCGACAACTTTAATTCTAACGCTTTTGGTAAGATTTGTCCTCCTCCGTCTTTAGTTTAGAACTGTATGATTCCCAAAAAACAAATTCCTAATTAGAGTAAAAATCATAGACATGTTATGAAACGAGATTTATCTTTCTTTTTTTTCGTTCGATATTTTCTTAAAACTAGAAACAAATAGTTAAATAAACATGAACCTGCCCTCTTCATACAAGTTTTTGAGTGTTCGATTAGCTGCTCTCACAACTTAATAAGCTCTCATTGTTTAGATAATTATCTCTATTTTTATGTATCTCATACATTTTACTTTCAAGACTTGATAAATCTGATTTATATAACTTTAACTTTTGAGAAATTCTGTTTTCAGGAATTAAATCTTATGTTGTTGATTTATATCAAGACTAGAGTTATCAGAACCACTTACAATAGGGATGTTCACCTCTAATGAAGTGGGCAGGGTATCATTGTAAATGTTACTATAACTTATAGTATAATAATCCTGATTGTGTAACAATTATCAATACATTTAGGTACTGCTGCAGGCAGTTACTTTTAAATTGGGATTAGCATCATCTTATGTAACAAAATGAGTTTTACCAATGTATCTATAAAATCTACATACATTTTTCCATTTTAACATACGTGCAGCGTTCGTAAGAAATATGTGAAACTTGTTTGATCCATTAGCAGGGTTTACAGCTGGTGAGCAGTATTTATTTGTGTGATAAGGAAAGTTACATAAATATGATTGCTTCCTTAATGAAATATTGTATGTTAATTACGGTACCTCTAGTAATATTTGCAATACAAAATACAACGATCAACAAAACTAAAGTGAAACCAATCCAGTTTTCCACAGGGAAAATATCCCAATTTATGCAAAATAATGCAACCTTATATTTGGTTATATTCTACACCCTACACTATTACACTAAAATATGCTATACTTAACAATCTTACCACAAGTCTTACCTTTCAAAATTTATAATAAAACTGTTATTACACCAATTATCACACTAATTACAACGAACTATTGTTCCTAACTTCGTTGCGCGTCTTTTTTTACCATACATGAAACTCAGATTAGTGAAAGTTTAGCATAGAACAAGAAAAGTCGTAAGCGGCCACCATCTTTATTCCTTGCTCCCGTTTGCCAGTCGAAATAAAAGTCTCAGATTTACCGACAAAATTCAGCATAACTTTGTGATTCGTCCTTGAGTATATGTATATCAGCAGAAGTCTGTCAACACCGATGTGGCCAGTATCTCAATGCTACTTTCATCCTCATGGTTGGGGTTGCTGGGGCTGGTTATAATTAGGGTAAAACTCGGGCTTTCAACACTTTTAATACTCTCCTTCACTACTGGCTACCCTCTTTTTCACAGAATGCAATTTTGATTGACATTGACAGACTGCCTCATAGAAGGCATATTGCGTAACGTGCCGAGACTCTTGCAGTCAGGCAACCAACAATTCCCCAGCGAGGTTTTGTGTGTGTGTGTGTGTGTGTGTGTGTGTGTGTGTGTGTGTGTGTGTGTGTGTGTGTGTGTGTGTGTGTGTGTGTGTGTGTGTGTGTGTGTGTGTGTGTGTGTGTGTGTGTGTGTGTGTGTGTGTGCGTGTGTGAGTTTGTGCGTGTGTGTGTGTGCGTGCGTGCCTGAGTGCGTGCGTGTGTGAGTTTGTGCGTGTGTGTGTGTGCGTGCGTGCCTGAGTGCGTGCGTGCGTTCGCGTGCGCGTGCGCGGGTGTGCGTGCGTGAGCGTGTGCGTGTGCGTGTACGTTTGCGTCTGCGTCTGCGTCGGCGTGTGCGTGTACGTCTGCGTCTGCGTCTGCGTATGCGTCGGCGTGTGCGTCGGCGTGTGCGTGCGTGCGTGCATGCATTCATGCGTGCGTGCGTGCGTGCGTGCGGTCGTGCGTGTATGTGTTTGTGTGTGTCCGTCTGTCTGTCAGTCTGGTGAATTTGTAGTCCACTCTTCCGTATTTCTACTATATATAAAGCATAGGATGCGTTCTATCGCTTTGTTCTTTCCTATATTGTTTCCTTCAGCCATTTGACGGAAAATGTATCTGCACATAATATGTCTATCAACAGCCCATAAGTCCTTTATTACTGCATTCTCATCTTTTACGGTTTCCATTAAATTTTTAAGAAATTCATATCAAAGCACGGCATTTTTTAAGAATAGTAACTATGAAGCTGTTAGACATGTTGAGTTGAGAGAATATTTCCACACCTTGTAAACTTCACACATCTACATTAATCAGTTTATTGAAATGATTACTACAATCAACATTCCTTAAATAAGAACATCCGACTGCTTGGAGCTTCCGTGAATGATTCCGTTATCAATCTTGGAGCCGTCACTTTTACGAGTTAGAATTTGTAATAACGCTTGACAATTAATTGCTTCGAATTAATGAGTTAAACAGACTATTCAGACAAGTGTTATCGGGATTGTTATCGATATTTTCATATGTTTGAATGCCTATTCAAAACAATTGCTTGATATAATTTCACACGCTTATGCAATATAAATAATTTATCAATTTCGCGTGATGCGCATTAAAAATGTACACGTATAGATATCAAAAATTAATATTTCAACAGTGTATCAAAATATTTACATACGCATGTTATATAGGCCCGTACCTTCTAACATTAGTACGTTGATATACTTCGAAGTAATTAATACCAGTCTTTGTAGTATCGACGCAAAATTGAGGTTATTCAAATTTCACATTTTACACTTATCCTTACATCTATGATTTTTAAATCAGAATACGTGATAAACTCCGTATAAATCTGCGTTGTTTTGCCATATGATAATAACTTATTGCAGAGGACCAAAGTTACATTATCAGAACATAACTCGATGTACTAATCCTCCTTTTATTTTAAGAATAATATTTATTTTCTATTGTCGATAAACATAAGGTTAAGTTAATTTTTAAATCGTATGTTCTAATGATAAAAATGACATAATTCATCATATATCCATCATATCATGACATTGATGTCATAATAAATGACAAATATAATCACCTACAAGTTCATATCTTTAAATTCTACTTGGATGCCAAACGTGGGCAATACGTGTCAATACGGCTAATAAAGTGGTCCTTATAACATACACATACCACAGACGTTAAGCCGTAACTACTACTTATTATTATTAATAATTACGACGTAATTTGTTAACTCTCGGGCAATTCGCGAAACCTCATCAATATGACTAATTATTGCCTTCGACACTCCCCTGCTGTCGTCCTTATCGTAGTCCCGTTCCATCGGGTCAAATGGAATTAATTAAACAGACCTCCTGATTACAACGGTCCATATTTTTACCGATAACGGATTTCAATAAAACCGTACAACAGTCTAATATCTTCGTCAGTTCTTCTGATCGAAATGACCAAATTTTTGGTTAGCAGTTTTGTTCTGGTGTTGGTATTAGCACTCAGCTTATCGACGGAATGTCGACGTAAACGGCAACTGGATGATACTTTGGAACTTGTACATGTCGTAAGTAAATTAAACATTGATGGAAATTATCTGATGGAGACGTTTTATTAACTTTGACCGTTTTGAAGTTTTCAGGACCACTCGTAAAATTAACATTTGATTGAATTGGCGATTAAGCATTTAAACTTTGTCGTAGGTCAGTTTGCTTTTAATTTGCGCTATTGGAAACTAATGCATTCAACTCGGTTTTCGAAATTGGTATATAAACAAAATGCAGAGAAATGTTAGCTCAAAAACTCTCCATCACTGGACGTTTATAAAGGTTTCAATTTTTCTCTGCTTAAATTATATGTCAAATGAAGAGCTTAAAGATTTGAATTCAGTTAGTAAACTAAATATACATCTATAACCTGTGTCAAAATAGTACAAAGTAGATTAGACGAATTTGTCTAAGGCAAAAATTTTAAATTTATCAATATCATCAATATTTAAAAAAATATTTTAAACTATATTTGAATTATTTTCTATTTCTTGAGATTTGATCAATCATCCAATGCCTGCATGCTTTTAAAAGGATATGCAGAATTTGAGTAGAGAATAAACAATCAAAGAAATAAGTCAAATAAAAGTCAAGGTACCGAACAATTTTCCAGAACAAACCTCTGCACTAGTACATATTCTAACTCATAAACTACTTTATATATATGCGCATATGTAAGATTGGTTTTTTCCTCTGATTGTAAATTTTCATCAAACTATTCTGATCTTCCAAAACTGTTTCGCTCAGAAGATTTATTTTAAATATTGAAGAAACATATGAGATGGTGCCCAATACATATGAGAAGATATACGTTACTTTCATGTTTGTACGCATTTTTCACCCACTCTTGGAATTAATAGTGGTTTTGCTAAATGAATCATTCATCTTCTTAGATGTCATAGTTAGCAGCTTAACTACCATCTTAACCATCTTTATTCTATTAACCGCAGATCTAGAAAGTTGAACTAACGGACAATTGAACCATTCTATAATCGTTTAAGTACTTTTTCGTTGGCAACTCGGTCTACATACGATGTTCTGAGAATTCTTCTGTATAACCACAATTCAAAGACTTTCAATGTTTTTAATGATATTTTATCCAAGATATTCTTCTATGTAGTAGAGAAGAATAAAGGATTTATAACATTTCTATATTCTGTTCTTAAGCTTCTCATGGTTCTCATTAGTACACGACGACCAAAGGACTCATTTTCACTTCGGGCTTTTTCAATTCTTCATCTTGATTTTTTGAAGAATCATTATTGAAGTCAATTATGGCTCCTAAATATTCTCTCTATAACTTGATTTTCTATAATTAGTTATAGAGTTGCAGTTATATTAGTACAGTTGTATTTGACTTTAAAAACCAATATGCCTTTTGTACAAACTATTATAAGAAATTGATATTCTATGGCAGCACGAGTGTGTCGTCGGCGTAGCTTATGTTGTTAAGCGGTTTTCCATTTACAACTAGTTCGGCTATTTCTTGATTAAGTGCTTCACTCATGATTGATCCTGAATATCAGTTAAAAAGTTGGATACAGCATTATCGCACCCAGTGCATATTTTCAGATTTTGAGTTCTCTATATTCATATTTGCCTTTTAGTTGTAATATATATTTTCAAAAATTTTAATATCTTTAGTGTTTATTTCTCTTTTTCTCGCAAAATTTATAGAAACAAATCGTATCGAACATCACAAACTACTTCGCAGTCAACGAGTCATTTGTACACAGCTTAATTAACAACATGCCAAAGCTATGTTCAGTACATTCAGACTAAATAGTGCTAAACAATATATTAGAAAAATAACTAAGAGTATAATAAAGTAATGTAATGATATAAAAAAATAGCAATATGTATATCGCACCGCTCTTTCGTTTCTTATTATTTGAAAACGTTGTGTAAAATATTGTAAAGCTGAGACACATTCTATATTTTCTGAAAATTTTTGATGAAGCTGACTTTGCGCGAACCGTGGCTAGATAACTCACTTTTCTATAGAGGTTTGATGCAACTATCGTAACAATAACTCTAGTGTCTTATTTTAGCTAATCTAAGCGTTGTTAGATAGCGAAAAATATTGAGCTTACAGTCTAACTCTGCGCCTATTTCTTGAAGGTAAGAATACCCGTACCTTAGTTACAGTTGTTAGATACTACTGGACCGAGATCCTCATGAGATAATATCTCCCAAGTATAACTGCTCTCAGAACGCGCTTCCAAGGGAAGTTTACTTATCTACTGTTAAGTATCCTCGAGTTTCGATTAGTCTTGCTTCGGCAGTTTGCCTGAACCGTATTGTTACAAACACGTTCGGACTCGACTCCATTAATCTAGTGGATTGTCACCATTGCCATCCGAAATTTTCACTAACAGTCGCATGTTTGAAATATCCGAGCCTTCGACTATCCGCCGCGAACTCATCTTCGAGCCACCGATTACATAACCGCTGAGAATACCATTTATTTCCCGGTGTCCGGCCCGGCTAAATAAAAACCGCCGCTTACCTCTAGTTTATCCTACATAACCATTGGAAAAGACCACAATATAACCTTTAGTATTTTCTCTTTTGCATACTATCTCTCGCTCTCCGCTTTAGCTTCTTTGCTTAGATGTTACGCACGTAATTGCACATTACTACTGTAGTAATACATGTGACACACATAGAGTACATATATTTCGTATATATTTCCCCCACTCTAAATAACCGTAATATGCGCTACTTTCTACAACTACTTGCTACCTTTACCAAAATACCAGGGATTTTATAATTAGTTGAATTCATTTAAAAAACCTTGTAAATGATCAATTTATACAAACACTCAATATAATATTTTAACATATTTTCGTCCGCAGAAAATAATGATGTGTTTACTTTACTGAAACCGTTGGGGAAATTGTTTCTTTCTTTTAACACACTAACAACTGTTATAAATAATCCGCCATTATTTCTCCAGAGTCTAAACTAATCTCTAGACCACAACAGATCACACTAGAACTTAATAGAAACATTATTTTTTAAGAGCGTAAGTAGCGTCCTGTGTATGAATTCCGAAATTTTTTCCTCGACAAAGCTCAGACACTGAATATCTGCGTTAATCTCACCAACTTAAATACCCTTTCATTAAAGTCATACCACGGACGATCACACATAGCTGTTACAAGTTTACCTAAAATTATTTATTATCTACAACATAATTTTATTAATTTGATTAAAATAATTACTAAAATGATACCCACGAATGTAATATCTACAAATGATTACATGATATCTACGTATTGTGTGCTAATATTATATATAATGCTAAAATTAATACCATAGCTATGAAGTTTCCAAGAAATTAATAATGGCTTGTAGGAATTCCGAAGTCACTAACTATAAATACTAATTAATATGACCATAATAAATTATCAAGTGAATAATATTAGCATTCAATGTTTTAAAAATTTCTTTGAACGGATTTTGAGAAAAATTTTAAAAAATCGAAAACGCCAGGTGCTCATTAGAAAAAATTTAGCCAAAAATGTTAGTGAACCTTATCGTTAATATTTAATAATGGAATGATCTTTCAAAGTTTGTAGAGAAATGTTTACAAATTGGTATACCAAATTGGTTTTTTCGAGAAAATTTCAAATAAGATGAAAAATTTTAATATTAAACTATCACTTTATCCTGGACGGTTTTGATAAAATGCTTGATAGAAGGTTTCGGTGTGAATACAGACTATAATTGTTTGCGATTTTTAGTTATCAAGAAAACACAGACACACACTCAGATATTTTTTAAATAACACGTTTGGACTCAAAGGATGTTAAAAATTCAAAAATGGTATCAACTTAAATTAAAGAAATCGACCCAATTACAATATGACTTCTAACATATGAGAAAGCAAAGTTTGAAGTAGCGATTTAAGTAATTTCCAGGGACTTTTTATTTACAATACTTTTTCCTTTAGATTTTCCGCCATGGAGATAGGACCCCTGACAGGAGTGTCATGTACAAGAACGACCCTTACATCAATGAAACATACTATCCATTTGGACAAGGCCAATTAACTAATGTAAGCATAAATATATTCAGAAAGTAACAATCTAACATAAGATAATACAATACCCTTAAATATGACGTATTTAGTACAATATTAGAAAAATAAATTTCTAAACGAATCCATCTTAGTCCCTTTCTCTTTTAATTAAATAAAACTTTTAGACAGGCAAGAAGAAAGAGTACCAAATAGGGGAGGCCTTAAGGAGAAAATATCATCATTTTCTAGGTGACTTTACCTTAGACAGTGTAGATTCGAGATGCACTGATTATAACAGGACGAAAATGTCCTTGCAATTGGTACTCGCTTCTTTATTTCCCCCTCGAGGGAAAAACGTTTGGAAGGAGAAATTAGACTGGCAACCGGTTCCGTTTAATTACTGGCCGGAATCTGAAGACCACGTAAGGAAAAGGAAAAAGGACTAAACTACTGTTCAAAACTTAAAAAACTAGGTTGAAAAAGACCGTTCAAATGGCAGATAAATATCTTTTAATCTTAGGAAAATATAGTGAGTTCATTTAAATATGTAATATTTCCAGATCTTGGGTTACCCCCACAACAACTGTCCGGTTTTCATAAAGGCATACATGGGATATTTAAACTCAACAGAGGGAATCGCTCAATATGAAAAATACAAAAACGTGACCCAATATCTCGAGGAAAAAACGGGACAGGCACTCTACAGCAAGTCATTTTCCGAGTTGTATTTAACGCTAACTACAGAGGTAATAAGACAATACAAAATTAATTTTGAACAATAAGCTAATACAAAAATTTAATTTGTTTCACCAACTTCATTACTAGTTTTCTCTTATTCCTACTGTATTTTTGTTAGCATTTAACAAATTCGCCATTTTTACTTACGTTACAGCACGAATACGGATTCGACATGCCCGATTGGGCAAAAGCAGTCTACCCTACAATAAAACATTTGGCAATCATGGAATACAATACGAGTACGGAATCAGATCTTCAAAAACGGCTGACCTCGGGTACCATTAGTTTTTGTATACCAAAACTGACGAGTTAACTGTTATATTTTCAGGATTTCTCATGAAAAAGATTCTAGACGATTCTATCGCTAAGGCCGAAGGAAACAAATACAGGGACACGAAAATTTTCTTATATTCCGCCCACGAGTCCAACATCGCTTTCTTACTCAGATTTCTTGGATTATTTTATTCTCACGTACCTCCATATGGTAGTTATATTGCAATTGAGATACATAATTTTAACGGTATCAGAAGCGTAAAGGTAGGAATTTTCATCTCAAAAAGATCCATTGTTGATATGTGATAGTGATATGTACTGTTGTATGTTACTTTTTAGTTGTATTACCAGGATTACTCCTCTGGTAGGCCAAGAAGGATGCGGATACCCAGATGCGGAAGTTTTTGCAATTTGAAAAAGTTCGAAATGATCTATCGACACTTAATTCCGCAGTCTGAGAAGGAATGTTTCGAAGATGCCAAAATCTGAAAATATCGAATAAACTTCCCATGAAGTATGGTCTACAGTAGTGTGATATGTGCTGATCCCAGGCATAAGATTGTTACAGAAAAGGGAACTTTTAAGAGTAAAAGCTGCATACCGAATGAGACATTTTTTGTTAATTTTATAGTAGCCCGTTTGGCTCTTTTGGGGTTCTATGTATGAAACTATGGCGATTTTAGCGGTAAATATACTATCACGACAATTACTAATATTTGTATAAATGACTAAAAATTATTTCAACTGGTAATGAATTGACGAGTGATATTTAAAAGTCGTAAACGAAGTTGGTCAGTTTAAGCAGTGCGTTGCAGCAATTCAATAATAACATGTAGAACAATAGAAATGAATGCCATTTTACATGAAAAAAGTGTTAAATTTCTCATGTTTATCAGTTTTACATTTCTAAAAAACATGGAGAAGTAGATCAAAATTCCATTACACTAATATCAAATCAAACTATTATGTAAAAATTTATTAAACGACTGTCTTGAAAGCTGTACTTTTGCATGGTCATGGACCGGACGAAATTATTTCACAGGGAATTAATAATAAAGGGCGGAAAATGTACATGTACCAACATGTACTAGATTGTTCAAAATGTTTTGAAAGCGACATCTATAGAACAATATAAGAACCAAAATTTCTACGCCATTTTAATATTTCATCTTTCATATGAGCATACCCAAAATTTTATTCCACTCTGTCAATTCATTGTTTGTTTACAAGCCATTCGAAGTTGACGTGTCAGTGTATTTCTTTACAATGGAAAAAACCGAATATCGTGCAGTGATAAAATTCTTTGTTTTGGAAGGTTTATCAGCAACGGAAATTCATACAAAAATGGTGAAAGTGTTAAAGGAATCTGCTCCTTCATTTCCAACGGTGCATCGATGGGTTTTAGAGTTTAGACGTGGTCGAAAAAGCGTTGAAGACGATCCACGCTCAGGACGTCCACAAAAAGTGCATCAACACCAGCACTCATAGCAAAAGTACAGGATATGGTTTTGGAAGATCGTCGATTGACCGAGAGAGATTTAGCAGAGGCCCTAGACATCTCATTAGGCAGTGTGAGTCATATTTTAAGTGAAGTTTTGGGTTTCAAAAAGCTCTGAGCACAATGGGTGCCACATTCGCTCACAATGGAACGAAAACACGTTCGAATGCGACTTTCTGAGCAACATTTGGAGCGTTTTCGCAAGGATAAAAAGGATTTTTTGCGTCGATTCATCACTATGGATGAGACTTGGGTCTACCACTATGATCCTGAATCAAAACAAGAGGCTAAGGAGTGGCGTGAACCAGGCACTTCGGCACCGAAGCGAGTTCGTGTCCAGAAATCGGCGAAGAAAGTTTTAGCGTCAGTTTTTTGGGATGCAAAAGGGATTTTGTTGGTGGATTATCTCCAAACTGGCAAAACAATAAATTCTGAATATTATTGTAACCTTTTGGACCAATTGGATGGAAAAATTCGTAAAAAAAGACCCGGTTTGCAAAAGAAAAAATCATTTTTCATCAAGACAATGCACCCGCTCACACAGCTCAAAACACCATCACTAAAATAACTGAATTAAGGTACGAATTGTTGCAGCATCCTCCTTATTCGCCTGATTTAGCTCCCTCTGACTTCTGGTTGTTCCCACACCTCAAGAAATTCCTTCGTGGGAAGCATTTTTCATCAAACGAAGAGGTTATAGCCGTCGTAGAGGAGTATTTTGCAGGCCTTGCAGAAAGACACTTGATGGGATAAACAAGTTGGAAGACAGTTGGACCAAGTGTGTTGATCTTATGGGAGATTATGTTGAACAATAAAAGTGATTTAACCAGAAAAAAAAACGTATTTTCCTTTCCGCTTTCAAAACTTTTTGAACAACCTAGTAAAAATACATACAGCACATTTTCATCAAAAAATTTTTGGTCAGTGATTATGATATAATGACATAAGTGTGACACTTTGGTTCGTCTTAAACAGCTACGAATAAATACTTTTGATTGTTTCTGAATCTTAGTTACAAATTCTAAGCATTTAACTTTTCTTTCTAAACTTCCAATCACTGACATTGAACAAGGTACCAAAAGTGCCTTTTCAATGTTATGGCCATAGTCTATATGGCTGTAATATATCTGCCTGCAAATATTACCTTTGTTAAGCATAACACAGGAACATCTTATAGTCAGGTTTATACTCACGGATATAAACATAAAAACGGGGAGTTTGGTAGATTATAAAAATTGAATTTTATAATAGATTTTCTGCAACCCACGGTGCTGTTTTTTCAGTGAATTAAAGAAATTATGTCACCATATAATAGACAATTGCATATCGGAAGGAAATAATTATCCTGCAATACTCTAGGCAAGTGCCAAGTGGTCAAACGAGGTCGGTTTTAAGAAATTTGTAAATAAAACCTTAAAAAAATCCTAAAATACAAGAAATAACTTCGGTTGCTAAACAATTGGCTGGTTCCTTAATAAGCAAGTGCAGTATATTTTTTTAACTTGTAGAAAAATTCTAGTTTTTTAAATATCTGGATTAGAATAAAGTTTAAGGAGAAAAACGCACCGTAACATAAAAATTACCAAAGTTTTGAGCATCTGGTTTTAAAGATATTTTTAAACAAGTTTCATTAAACTCTCAGAATAACTTTTACTTTGGATTTTGGATCTTCTGGGAACGCAGGCCCACTTCGATGTACTTACTAGGTACGGCTTCAGGTATGCCACTCAGGACAGTCCGAAGTTGTCCCTCTTCTAGTAACCTGTAAGTACCAAACTCTTATAGTACTTATCATACTTACCTTACATACATAACCATACTTATCTGCTTCCATGAGTCGGTGGATCTCCCAGTAGTCCTGCGCAACTTCTGGAGGATCCTCACACCGTTGCTAATCAGCTCTGCTGTCTTCACCATGATGTCGCGTCTCGGAGTTTCTTGGAAACTTCATTCCACTGTCCAGTATTGCACAAGACTATCGGTGGGGGCGCTTGTTTCGCCTGGATAGACCTGGTAGTCGTCTCCGTGGGTGTGGTCGAGCTCTCCGTAAGGATGGTGGACCCCTTCCTCTTCGTGGTGGTGGATGTCGTCTCCGCGGCTGGGGGGTCGCGGGGCTCAACGCCGTTGGTCTCCTCCGCTGTGGGTGCTCCTCCCTGCTATTTCAAAAGCAGGTTCAAGAGGAGCTCGTTTTTTGTAGTTAGTTTTTCAACTAACTCAGAAAGTCGCCTCACATCGTCGCTGAGCCACGCGGTCTGATCTACGAGCCCCGCGACATACTACTAGTTCGAATTCTCCGTCCCTGGGGCCCGGTGGTGGCGTCATGGAAGCCAAAAGAAAAATAAGGGTAAAATAAAATAAAAGAAGTAATTATAAATACGCTAAGCAATCTACGGGTTGGACGCTATTGCCTTGGATATAACGAAATTGTCTTGGGGGAATCATTCAAAAACGAATAAAAAATACCAATGTAAAACGTAACATATACAAATGTCAAATAAGCTGGTAATATTTACAAGATGTTAAGAGTTCAACACGCTAACGATAGGGTCAGGCACTTACGAAGCCTCGCAGATAGCTGATGGCGAATACTGGAAATTTTCGTCGTTGCAAGGTAAACACTTCTTCGAACGTACCCTCCGAGGTAGCAAGGTGTTGATTATCGTCGTCGTTGCTAGCACATATGCATATAGCAACTCTTCTTCCAAGGCAAGTTGATTCCACTAGTCGTTCAAACAACAACCCAGATCACCCAACCCAAACAGGAGATTTTTAAATTCACGAAGATTTAGAGTGTAACGATTAGTTTTCAATACATTTATCTTAACTTGAACCACCCGAAAGACGTATCGTCGACATATTTGAAGTGACATAAAATTATCTAGCACTATAAAATATCCTTGTTGTAACGTGTAAGATTTTATTTGAATTGGTCTAGGGTGAATTATACGTTCATCGATAAAAGGGTTTTACGATTCAATCTTTCGTTTTCCCATCGTCGAGTCTTATGCCGTTTTTCACGTTCCACCATAAAGTTGATTGAATAAATAAAAGTTATTTACAAAAATATTCCGATAAATTAAATATTTCAATCAGCTCCAAAGAAATAAACATAAATTAATTTCGCTTATTTACAGTTATTGGCATAACATGCTATTACTATAATTGTATTTTGTTTAATCGAAGGAGTAGTAGATGCAAATTCTTAAAAGAATTAATCCGGGTGTGTATACCCTTCGTAAATATTTCTCAATCTTACATATGAGTTATCAGAACGTAACGTCACATCAAAAAATAAATTTTATGTGGCCACTGATGACACAAGAGCATGATTCTATAAAGGGAAGAAAGATTTTTTAATTCAAACTTTTATTTATAAAAATTCAAACATCTTCACTGTAACTACCGTTATGAAATAATAAATAAAAACTTAAGAAGTAAAAGAAAAGAAATTTTTGGCTTCCAGCCTTACTAATCTCCTCACTATCTGCTTCAATAGATAAAGCTAGAGCCCGGATTTATAAGCAGAAAAAATTGAAGAAAAAGGCGCCTATAACGGCAGACGTTTTGGGTCAAAAAGGCATTAAAAATCATAAGGGAAAAACAGTTTTATAGCCAATAAAGGCAATTTGCCTAAAATTCGAACTCAATTGATAACATGATAATTGATAAGTGATAACTATAAAATTTTTAAACGTGTTTAACTTACCCTTTATTCTGATAAAATTATTTCCTGTGATTTTTGATCATTTTTATAGTTTTTATGCGGTTTTTATGAATGTGGAAATGTCGGGTAAAACAATAAACAAGACTCGACAATATTTTTAATTATAATTATTTTATAAACACATTTACATTATAATATAAAAACTAGTATGTACCTACTTACATTTAAAAAAAAACATTAACGTAAAATAAACGCAAATACTGTTTAAACATATAGCAAACAAATTCTTTATTCTAACACTTAGTACTTACTATTGTTATCTATTACTAAATGCTGCAAAGTAATAATTTTGAAAGTTTTCTTCTGAATATATATTTATACGCAGAAAAACTACACTCAACATCAACGGAAGTAATTGGCGTGTACTTCAGGGAAGATATTGCATGGCCCTATTATATTACATTGACCCTAATTCATCGAAAAACATACCGTTTGGGCTTTTTGGGACATGGCAAAAAAATTTAAAACCGTTATTTTTTTTTCCAGTACGTTATCTAATTTGATTGAAGTAATTTACCGTTTTGGATCATTACGGTTTTTAATGTTAACTTTCAATTCTTCTATTAATTCTACCGAATCTGATAAAAGAACTTTTTGTTTGTCAAGTTTTAAAATTGTATCAACAACTATTTTATAAATGGTGTTAATGTGACTTGGATATTGATTTATTTCCCCATTATTCAAAATTTGCTGACAATTCTTCGTCCGCCATTAAAGAAGCTTCTTTAATGGCGGACGAAGAATTGTCATCGAATTGAGAGATATTTTTTATCTATTTGAAATATCGGAAATAAAATAAAGCGACCTCAAGCCAGGTATCCCAGCGTGTAATTATCGGTCTAGGAGGGAGAGGTTCATCAGGAAGTATTTCTCGATAAACCTATACCCTTAAAGGTGCCTTAATAAATACTTTTTTATACCGTGCGCCTAGCAAGTGCAATGATTTAAATTTTGATACAAGACCTTTAAATAAACTACAGCTTTTACCATGTACGGTGCGGCGTCGGTTAACATTAATACAATTTTATCACAGGGTACGGCATTCGGTAAAATATATTAGTAAGCACTTTTAAATAAAACTGTTTACTGTTACATTGTTTTGTCTAATTGTTTCACAGGAACTACAACTACTACTTGCAGTACTTTCAGACAAAACGCCAATTAATAAATTCGCTATATAGCGACCGCATGCATTAGTTGTTTCATCGACGACTATTAATAAGAAATTATTTTCTATAGAAGTCTTAATTTTTGAAATAGTTTCATTGTAACATCGATCCAATTTCGTTTTTCTTAATGTACTTTCGTCACGAGCATTTTAACACCATTTTTCGATAAACGTTTTAAAACTGAGATTATTTAATTTATATATGGGAATATTTGATTCAACCATAAATCGACATAAATCTAATTTAAATTCTTCTTCTTCGCTTTTTCTTGAATTGGTAGAAATCGATTGTCTTATGCTTAACTGAAGCAGTTATTTGAAGTTTTTCTCGCACCATCTCTTTGATGAAAGGGTGTTTTACAACGTTGATCGATAAAATATTTTTGTTACTGGAAATCTAAAAAATCATTATAAATGATTTATAATGTTTATAAAGTTACGCTCAGTTAAATACATATTATGTAAAACATGAAAAAATACTTACTGGTTTTCCACGGGGTTTACAGAAAACACTATCACTATCAAGGGAAAGCTCAGGGTAAGGACGTATCCATGAAGAAATTTTAAAAGACATTTTAAATGATGTTGTTATAACACTTTTAAATGATAACAGCGAGAAACGAACTGAGTGCCAACGACAAATAATGCACAATATATGAAATATTTTAAAACCTACCATTTTCGCATCCATGGATATGTAAAAATAGACCATAAATATCTACCTGGCACTACCCGCACGATAACGATAACGAGGGTGGCTTTATCTAAATCTTCGAAGAACAGCTTATCTACTACATTTTGCCCAAACAAAAAAATATAGGCAGTTTTAAACTTTAAATTTGCAGAATAATGCTTGAAATTCAATAAATAGACACATATAGGAAGTTATGTTAGTAAAGACAAAAAAGGCCGAAAATTTATGAAAAAGGCAAAAAAGGCAAAAAATTTAGGCATTTTGCCTAAAGCCTAAAGCTGTTCAAGCTGCAAGCTTTTGATATTCCATCGTACTGCTTAAATATATTTTATTATTATTAATTTGTATATTGTTGTTTTCTGTTATCAGCAGACGCTGCACTTACTGGTATTGTTAACAAAATTCGAATCACCATACATTTTTCAGTAAATTTCTTTTAAGTTATTTTCTGTCACGTATTGAAGTAGCTGTGTTGTAGCTTTAAAGAGTTTGGGTAAATTAGGGATCATCGGGTGTAATTCTTTATACAATTCGTAGCAAATAGTCGGGTTTTTGCGCAGTGGCTAATAGTGCGCATGTCATTACTGTAATTACCAATTGATACACTTTCGAAATCGACATTCGGACACCATCACACCAACAACATAACAACATTCCATCAGAGTAGTACAATTAGGTAGTTCACTGGAGATTACTGTTGGACGCTGGTTGGTGTTTTGTTTATACGAGTCGTGTTCTACTATGTGTCTCAGAGAAAATAAGATTTTTTTTAATCTTATGCCTTAGTACATTAATGTCTAATTAATCTTCCAGACATATGGCGTTAGAGTAATGCGCAATGAACACGACTAGGATCAAGTACACAAAACTAACTGCATTTTATTTTGCATTGTTAACAATTGCTTTAAACAAACTGTGATGAAATTTTCTATTTTTGCAGATATCCGAATACCAGTCCAAGATAACAAAGGTTCAGTGGATTGCAGAAACCACAATTCGAGCAATATACATTACTGAAAATAGAAGAATAATACAGCCGGTTGGTAGAATGTTCAATATCTCTGAATGTTCGATTAAAAAGAGTCGGGTATATGGTCCACCTACCCAAACAAAAGAGTTAATAGACCATATTCTAAAGTCGTGTGACGGACTTTTCTGGCCCCTGTATTTTCGTCGGCGGCACGACGTGAATAAAGGGGCTGATCGATCGTCAGCTTTGAGGTTGGCGCTAGAATTTTCCAAGTTTCGGAGTTACGGAGTTTCGGAGTTTCCTCGGACGCCAGTTTTTATAGACTTTGCTGTCTCTAGGTCCGGATAATTTCAACTCAGGAGAAATATCCAGGAAGTTCATGAAAATAAACACAGAATACGAATAAACACCCGGTTCCTTTTATTTAAATAAAATTACGGCAACAGTGTCAAATCCACAACAGGCAATTACAAACAGAAAGAGAAACTCTTATCTTCATTTATTTTCGATATGAAAATAAAAACACAGTTTCGTTTCGAAGGCTATCGGACTGAGTGCGTATGTGAAACGGAAATACAGAGAAACATTACTACGCTATTTATAATTCGGCAAAACTGGTTAATCGAAACGGAAAACTAAACTAACTAGGTTAACTCGCCGGAGTAAGCGGCATTCTAGATTAGCGTGCACACAAAGCAAAAGCAAAAAAAAATTATTGAGCGGGAATGCAATTACGCGGAGAGAGGGTGCAATAAGAACTAGGGAAACTACATGCGAGTGGCAATCGGCAAGCAAACTGTTAGCAATAATTACGGGACACGAGCGGGGAGATATTATGCTATATCAGAAAAATTCGGGTGACAACCTAGGGAGTTAACGGGAGTCGAACCTCTAAAACGTACTAAATGTAAATGAGTCAATACGGCACGACAGATCGCCAAGTGCAGTACCAACCCACAAACACAGGACACTGTAGAGACGAGTTCCCCTCTCCTAGGAAGCACTGAGCGTAGAATTTGTGACGACCTAGAGAGTTAACAGGAGCTAAACGTACTAAATGTAAATGAGTCAATACGGCACGGCAGATCGCCAAGTGCAATACCAACTCACAAACTCAGAGTACTGTAGAGACGAATTCCCCTCTCCTAGGGAGTACTGAAAGTGAGATATTACCTTCGAAAATATCGACCGGTTCTATCTGCCGTTAGTGGCCAGGGGGCTTCCGTATCTTTCCAACGGCTAATATTCTATAGGTCGGTTATATCCTATGCCATCTTACTGTAATTCTTTTAACTACCATTGAAATGAACATAAAATTGCCTAACCACGGTTCTCGAAAAATACGCTTCGTTACAGTCGACAAAACTTTTTCATGGCATAAGTAAAGTTCAACTCAGAAAATTAGTCTTTTCCGTTGCCGAAGTCAACGAAATAAAACGCAACATTAAACTTCAGACAGAAATGGCTAAGCTAGCCTAACCATGAGACATGAAACAACGGCAAGAATCAACTAGCATAAATCCGATATCAAATTTTAATAAAGATCAGGTCTCTATTTTCTTTCAAAGCCTAAAAAATATATGTTAAATTCAAATTTAAGGAGAATGCAATATTTACTGTAGACGAAACTGTAATTTGGATTGTACGATAGCCATGCAAGAGACTCGTGGCCATGGGATTAAAGAATTTATGGCTACGATATCTGCCAAAATGTTGAAGACAGTTATTGTCATATGCTTTTTCGATGCTTCTGAAACCTACTATGTACCACCAATATCTATATTTGCTCGCTGTATAACAACAAATAGCTTAACTAATAATGAACGTCCTAATGCAATTGATTTCCATTCATAAAGTCGATGAAGTTTTTTCTTCAATGGCAAGAACACTTCTGGAAAACTGTAAAATCATCAACAGATGAACTTGTATTATTGCCTTTGAATTCCAGTCACAGTGCTATACCAATTCTTAACTAGTGTAGAGAATAAGCCATTTTTACATACATACATACATCCATACATCCACTAAAGTCCATTAAACTCAACGTTTAACAACCAATATGACTCTCACCCAAAGGTTATCGAAAATGTTACACAATACGATTTACGCATGTAGAACATATTCGATATTACCATACCAACCAGATAAATTCAAAGACGAAGATTTTCTTCCAGCTACTCACCCAATTAACACTGATGATGATTTACCTTCTACATTCTCTTCGCACTGTATACCTGCTTCTCTTGGCCAATCAGACAATTCAAATGACTATCTTAGTGAGAAAAATGATTTAAAAGGACCTACCCAACACTGAAGATAATGCCGATCCTCTCATCAGTATATTTTAGAGAAGTTGAACTTGTTCCAAAACCATCTATAGCTAAAGTATACAATCACAAAAACCATATCTGAATTATTAACAGATACATTAAGCAGAAAAAATTGAAAACACCAGCAACGAAGATGCGCTTAGCAAAAAAAACATAATTTTTTTTCTTAAATATTAAATTACGTAAAATATGTAAATTAAGTAAACGGGACATGCGTTGTTTGCGGTGAATGCAGTATAAAAATACGAGGTACGGTTTAGTCCTCGGTCTGTGAGAAATCAGCTCTGCTTTCATAATCGAAAATTGTTTTCTTTTTGGTTACCATTTTATATGTAAAATTTTTGACAGATCTTATCTGCTTTTCTCAATAAATTGACAACCATCGCCCTAGCATTTTTCGGACGTTGTGTCGATGTTCTCTGACCCAATCACAAAATGGATAAAAATTTTCTAAAGCAATGCCTATATGGACTCATACATGATTGATGATGTAATAAATTCTAAGCTGACCATTTCTTTCCAGGCCGAATCACAATCGACGAGTGTACCTGTTTTATGCTTTCAGTGGCTTCAAGATCATCAGATTCCGATTCTGCTTTCTCACCTTGTGTCTAATAAAGGCTTTATGCTAAGTTTTAAATATGCTTTGATTAATTCCATACATTGTTAATCTTGAAAATTAGTAAAAATTAGTAAATGAATGCTTTAAATCAAAATTATTTTTGCTACTGCAGATGGATTAGTTGCAGCGTTGTACTGGTTGATGTATTACAATATCTTAAAGGTATGTCTTATATAGTTATATCTATATTATGTTAATTATATCCAAGTTATCCAAGATAACGGACATTTGTTCAGTTCAACACTGGTCACCGATGCAGTCGAACAAAATTTTATAATACTTTCCCACCATTATGCTAAGAATCACTGTATCGGTAATTGTTTTTGTTATCAATGCGATTAAATCGGTTTGATTATCATTTTGATTCTCAGTGACCTCTATCGGGTTACAAGAGATAATTAATGTTAGCAACTACCACCTCACATAAATTGGACCAATGGATTTGAGATTCACAAATAAGCCATTTGGGTTCTTCTTTCATTGTTTTCCGATGAATTATTCCTTTCTGGTTAACCATCTAGCCAGTTGACCAGCTAGCCATCGAAACATAAATACAATATGTCCTTTGATAATCCCATGTGTTTGTGAAAATCTACTTAAGGGTTTCCAGTCTTAGGACCCTCCCTGCGTCATAACCTACGTCAGTTGTCAATGTCTAATCAGCGAATATGTAGATATTCACCATTATTTAGTCATCTTGAAAAATTAAAATTAGAAATGTGCCTAAGAGCATCTCTTCCACATAATGGAAAAATACTCACTTCCTTACCCTCATAAAATAAGTTTCCCTGCAGTTTGATATTTATTTGTAATTTGCAAAACTTATTACTAACGTCATTTTTTTAAAAACAAATATAGTAGATTAGCCCAAATATAGTAGAAATCCTTGTAGTTCCGCTGTATAGCGGAAACGAGGGGATAAAAGGCCCCTTGTTTCGACTTATTCTTAGTTGATTTAAGTCAAGCCCAGCTAGTGAGAACTCTTGATACCCTTAAACTCTACACGGGTCGTGGTATGAGAAAATAGTAATCAAATTTCAAGTTCACGTGATATTTAATATCATATTTTTTCCCAAAACACAAATTTATAAGCTTAACTGTTTCCCCAAAGTTCAAACAAATAGATAAATATGAACTTATTCCGCAAAGCTCAAAGAAATAGATCGCAGTGCTTAATTGCAATTGTATAGACTTGTCGACGAGGAAATAAGTTGCGCATACTGATGGTGCTTTTTTATTGGTACTTATTACGAATGCATACTAATGGAGAAAGATATACTTTCCAAGAGCAAAAGTGAAGCTGTAGGGTTGGCCAAGTCGCTCCGGTGAAGTCCTCCAAAACGAGAAAGTTTATTGCTGCTCACGAAAGGGTCCTTCTGATTCAAATGACCCTAAACACTTGCTTCGCTTCCAGATACGAAAACCTTCCCTTAATTCTTAACCCTTACAACCCATTAGAATCTAACAGGTTACTAACAGATCACAAAATCAAGTGTCACCTCTCCAAACTGATCCCCATGTTGAGCTACTCGTTGTGCGAGCTTACCTTTCCACTATTTTCTCTGTTGCCAACCAAAACCCCTCATCCCGGAATCCAACTCTAGTCAATTTCCCGATCTTTCAACCAACCAGCGACTTTTCTCTTTTCTTCCACTAATCACGCAGCTTGCCCTTCCTTCTATTGCGCACGACAAGCTTCGCCTGTGCCACCCCTCGGTCCTGAATCGTAAGGTTCTATGTCTTAACGGTTAGCTCTCCCGTTCAATAGGGCCCGCACCCATTGTTTTGAATTTAAATTTTCACGATTGGTAGGTTATATTGTTAACTGACTACAGTGAAAAATTGATGGAAATCGGACAAGTCAGACAGAAGCTATTGAAGATTTCTTAAATTTGGTTAATTTCAATTTATCACAAGGTTTTGAAAAATTGAATCATCACACCTATCACCGACACCGATCGGGTTGTCGTCGATAAGGGTTCGTAGGTAAGCGGAAAAATGTAACATGGTGCGGACTAGGCAAATCCAGTTGACTTGAACAGAGGATCATTGATGTATTAATGGTAACTCGTCAAGCGATAATCGATAGTGACTATTCGCAGTTCGAGGATCGATTATTTAACAAAAATCAAAAGTTCTCGGGACAATAATCATTCAATGTTTTACTTAGACGAGCCAAGATTTGACAATCACGAAACAGTTAAAAAAGTAATGGATAAATGTTCGCCAAAATGCTCACTAAAAATTTCTTCTTCAAAAGGAAATAGGGTGACTATTTTACACTGTGGCCCTGAAGTTAGCTGAGTACTTGACGCATTATTATTACCATCAGACATATTTTCCCTTAATTACAATTAATACAGGAGTGGAGCTAAAAATTCTCACCAATCATTTTAGGTAATGCGTGTTATGAGAGTAGGTTATCTGAAAAAGTCCCGAATACAGCAACTGATAAACGTGGAATGAGTTTTTTTTACAAATCACTATATATTCGTTGAAATTTCCTGTTCTAAAATAGATCCCATAGAAATTGTACACATACGAAAATTTAATGAGTGTTATATTATTAAACATTTGGCTCCAAACTTTGATCATAAAATTATAAGAATAACTCTATATTCTGTACACTTAATCTTATTCAACTAACATGGTCACGAGGCATTTAATATTAAAGCTCATTAAACTCGTATCAGCTAGTTCGTATCAGCTAGTAACTAGAGGAACGTTGTAGCCCATGAAGCAGAAAAAACATGTGATGAAATGTGGCATGGCCTCAATTTGTAAATAACTATTAAAAATTGATAACTAGTAATAACTAACGTACCTAATTACAACATATTCAACAAATTTCATTTAAAATTTATTTCACCACCCTTTTTTAATTATCTTATTGTTATTAATGTATATAATAATTCACATGGCGCCAACTACAAGAAACTAAGCTTTTCGAGGTTTTATGGATAAATTGTCAACTGTTTTTGAAAAATATTTTTTGCGTGTACATTTGTGGACGTCATATTTTGCACTCCGCAACAAAAGTTATATTGTGGAAATTTTGAATGAAATGTTCTAATTCATAAAACGTTCCGAACAACTGCTTTAGATATTCAACAAAACATATTATTTTTATTTCACTCCAGAACCCACTCGATTAGCTTAAAAACCAATGAAAACTGTAAACCAACATCAAATCATTACCAACAGACAGCAACTTGATGCGTCATAATTTTCTTTTTCGTCTTCGAAAATAACAATGGCAATCCGAAAATAACAACGTTGATTAGCTCCGGAGATGGGTAATTTGAGGTTTTATCTGTCTATCAAAGCAAAAGTGATGATGGGAAATTACAGCGAGCTACAACAGTGGCTACTAAAATGTGCCAGGCTGAGTACAAGTGAATTTCTAAATAGTAGTTTGGGAATATGTGTAAATGTTTTAAACGAGGCGTTTAATTACGTTTAAAGTTTAAATTCTAACTTAATTGAATCAGATTCAACATTCACTACTAATATCTACAAAGCTGCTCGGTAGAAGAAAAATGAAAAAATAGACTGACTTCGTTTCGAGAAACCTCGTATACGAAATCACTAATGTTGGGGATGCAGGCATACATGTAGATAAGCCTCAAATAAACAAATTCTTTATAATATCGAGCTGTCGGCAACTTACAGACCCTTCCTCGGGATAAACTACAATTGAAAAATGCTCGAATTGCACACATAAAACGGTGGTAGAATAACTTACTAAGACAATAACATCAAGAAACTGTTGAACTATATTTAACAACGGGTAATTAACTAACTCACATTTTTAGGTAAACCCGATGGAATCGGAAAAGAAAGTATATCTGACCACGTTTCATCAACAGGTAAGTAATTGATGAAATGCTACTTAAAGACTGCCATACAATACACAACGTAACTACAGAGAGTCACAAGACTTAAACCAAATGTATGGTATGTGGTAAGAATTCTCACCATCTACAATATATTCATTTCTTTTTTGATTTATAAATAATTTTGGTTTTATTGTTATTTCTGATAGTTGGACATTTTATTATTATTACTTATAAAAATAAAGTGAACCATTCGTTTTTTCCAAAAATTTGGTTGCAAGTATACTTTGCATGAATTCTAAATTATTTGTGATCGCTATTCTTGAATTTGCAATGGATTTTTGTCATTCGAAAGGAAAAATTTTATTTGTAATCCAATGGGTACCAATAATTAATGAACCACTGAAAGGGTAAATACGTTGAAGAAAGTCCTATTTTCACACCGTTTTAACAAAATTATTATGACTGCAACGAGATATTTTAAATTCATGATGAAATATTTTTAATTTTATTCAATAGGGACTAAAAAATAATTATGACACAGAGAAGTAACGTTGAAGAGTTCTTATGTTTAATTATACTTAAACATGTTTTATGTACATATTGTTGTAATAAAACTAATCTGAAGGAAAAAGGATACTCCAAAAGTTAGGGATTATACAATATATATTTTTATACAATATATATTAATTTTACAATTGACATTGTTGCGACATTTTTTACATATATATTTTTAACTTTATTTCTTAGGAATCATTATTTTTCAGTTCAATTTCAATATTATTTTAAATTATTATTAGATCAAATAGATTCCCGTACAAATTTACATATTATAAAAGTTATAAGAATAACTGTTTTTTTTACCTAGCGAGTTTAATGGAGGAGCAAAATAAATTATGGTTCGAATATTATGCAAAAAAAATACATTCAGAAAGTTGTTGCAATAATCGTAGTGAAGTGTTGTTATCTGGCTACGTGAGTGCTATGTGATTATTTTCCGTGCATTACATGATTAAAAGAAAGGGTACTGAACTTCTTTTGACTGTAAAATATTTATGTTAAAACTCAGTGTAATTGAAATTTTTTGACGGATTTTTTTCAGTAACAGCATAAAAATTATAAAATAATCAAAGTATCATGGAGTTTAAGGAGTCAATAACTTTTAAAATTCCATAAAGTAACTCTTATTTTAATACTAAAAAACGGTACATTTTAGTATCTATAGTAGAATTTTATTAATCTGAAGTGTTAAAAATTATTTACATAAATCGAAGAAATGTTTGTGTTGGTTTCGATGTGAGTTGCAAGGGCACCCCTTACTGCCGGAGTATATCTGCATATACGCTTCCCATCCTAGGTTTTATAAAATATTAAAACTCATCGATAACTTGACATAAATTCGGTTAATTGTGATCAGCAATATCATGAAATCAAAGCATTTTTGCACGAAGAACACGCTGGTCATTTTATTTTTTTGGTATCTTTTTTTAGTTTTTGAGAAAATCGCAAAAAATTAAAAAATTGTGATTTTTGACGAATTTCAACCCCTTTCCGGGGATTGCGCCGATTGAAACCTACAAATATGGAATCCTGAGGGTCGAAAACATATTTGCGCCCCGGTTTGATCGACGGAGGAAAAAATCGAGGATCAAACTTCAAGTAGTAAATGTGTTTATATCTCTCGCGAAATTTCTTTAGTGATCTGAAATATAATTTCCTCCAACAAACAATTTCATGTATGTCGATGAGTACTGATTTCTGTTTCGCATTTCCCATGAAAATTTCCGTACTTACAGAATTCTCCAAAGTTTAGTTCTACTTATTTGAGATATTTTTGAATCTTCTTTTAATAAGACTAAAATTTTATTTAATCTTCCTTAACGTTTCCTTAACCTTCCTTCATTAAATTTTATTTAAACTTCTTTAAAGAGTTATAAAGTTATCATTGCGATATTTCATTGATCGTCCTCTAGAAGAACTTGTATCGTTCTTCACTTGTTGGACTTACTCACTTGTATTCTTTAGAAATCCATACTCACGATTTACAAACCTGACAATTTGAAACAAGCCCACTATTTCATAAAAAGTGTCCAGCCGCGTCATATACGTTTAAAATATATTAATTTCTCATTCCGAGGTAAAGCATTATAGTGAAATTCAGCGATAAAGCTACTGTAAGGCTACCATATTTACTAAAGTACAGGAGCTTTAGGGATGAATAACCCTATTCCCCTACCCCAAAAAAATAATTTTCAGAAATAACCATCGTTGAATTCTGTGATTGTGTGAATAGGTTAGTAAGCTAACAAATGATTAATATAACGCCGATTCTCATGAACATGATCGCATTCACTTGTTAGTAGTACAAATTTGGCGAATATTTAGCCACAAGGAATTTGCCGGTATATTAAGTATAGTTGGTTAGGGTAGCTAAATTATAATATTAAACTTTTTGGAAAATCCATCACCGAGTATTAATGATGTCACCTCGTCTACGGGAAGAATTTGGTCCCCAATAATGGGTAGCTAATGGCGTAATAATTTTTGCATGACTGAGTTAGTCAATCTATATCAATTTCATGAGGTAAAGGAAATACATTCCAAATTTTAATTTTCTGGTAACAAATAAACACTATGCCCACCTTCATCTCTACGTTTTGTTACTCCTCCGATTAAAAATTAAAGTATAGTACCTATTTTGACAAAGCTTTATGTATCTAATTAAATTTCATAAAGGTATCAAACAAATCAAATACTAAAAAATATCTTCTTGACATTCTGACAAACAAACGAATATCCATTTCCGAAAAAAATGTTTGCTTATTCTCTTTGACGTAAGGTCTCGATAAACCCTCAACATTTGACGAAGTTAAAATGCACAACCGTCATCAACACATCTGCAACAGTTTGACGAATGTTTAAATTTCTCAACCAAATACCGATATAGATCCTGAATTCGAAAGATTGCAAAATCTAACCCCACTTCCCATCGTGTAACTATTTTCGAGTAGAAGCAGAAGCACGTACGATAAAGATAACCGGGAAAAGTTCCTAATCTTGACTCGTCTCGTGTCAAAGTTCAGAGCGAATTTAAAATGAGTCCCCCACGTATTACGAAGGAAATCATATAAGACGAATGCAAGCGGTTCAAGCTGGCAGTTCGTACCACCACCCGGCTATACTAATTGAGTAAGCAGAAACGCATGGACATTATCGCTACATGGAAGGTGCTTACCGGAATCGTTTTCAATAGTCTCTTCGGCGTCTTACCCAGTCTTTTGGTCATTACAGTATTACTTTATTTATTGTATTTATTTCTACGAAATGACGAGGATGAATCTTTCGACTAGTATTTTTATTTTTGTGTTAGCAGTTATGACAAGGTTCTCCCTGCAAGACCAAGACACTAAATTAGAGCTGGTACATGTGGTGAGTAATAAGTACTAAAACAATTTTATAATCTGTATAAAATTTCTCTAAAACTCCATTGTAATTTACAAAATGTATTTTATATTCATACACAATAATATATATATATATATATATATATATATATATATATATATATATATATATATTCATTAACTTTTTCTTTTTTAGTTCTTTAGGCATGGCGCTAGGACTCCTGAATTAAAAGATGTGTATCCTAATGATCCTTATAAGATAGACAGATTCCTTCCCATGGGGTGGGGCCATCTAACTAATGTAAGTAATAACACTTTATTTCAACGATTTATTTCTTTACCTAATAGGTGCACGGACGAAATTGATGATAATGCTGTACTGATTTTTAATAATACTCTATAAGGTAAACTTTCCTCATGTAGTTGTTACAAATACCTTCTTAAGACAGGTTACGTCAATGTTTGTTGTTTAATATATGCATTCCTTGAAAAGACTGTACACTAAAGCTCATATTACGAAAGATTATCTGAACAGTTCAGACATCTCAAAGGAAGAGAAAATCAATGTCCTCACAATAGCGAAGAAATCCACTTTCTGTCTAAATTCTCAAACGACAAACGAATTCTTCACCACCTTTCCCTACCCCCCCAACAGCGTACATAAAAGCTCAAACTTGTTATTTTTACCCCAAATTCCCGCTCAGATATCCCCTGTTTTCTGGTAATAACGTCGACTCACCGACACTTCTTTTCCTTCCTCTTTTCTGTGTTTAATCAAAACGGTTCCACGCACTTTCTTCGCGCTTTTCCCTTCCTTTTCATTTTATTCAAAATTCGGTAATACTGGGGGAGAAGACGTATGTATATTAAAAATGCGAAAACTTAAAATGATAAACCTCGGATTGCTTTGTAGCCCTCGCTTGGTAAAATCGGGGGAATATTGCCATTTAATCGCCCGAAGGGTCTATTGTGAGGCCTTCCCTTTCATACTTTATATACGGATAATCCATTTACATTGCGTATGTAAAGCACAGGGAACGTACAGGTATTCTGTATCTTTATTGGGCCGAAATAGACGAGATATACTAGATTGAGGAATGATTAGGAATTGTTTCGAAACAACCTCGACTCGGCCAGCCATTGGACATTTACTTTTCTGAGTTTATCAATAATAACTAGTTGGAATTATTATTGTAAAGTTTTAACGATGAATAAATGCATGTCACTTTGTACGCACGTATAAAATATGGTAAGTTATAAAACTCAATAACATCTCATTAAATATTTTATGCAGTCTGCTTCCTCCGCGAAGATATTTAATAAGAAAGTTGACATTATAAATTTCACCATTTATCGCTAGTGCGAGATAAAAATTATTCTACAGCAAACCTATATTTCTATAAATAAACTTTACAAACACTATCACTACATAATCCTTACTGTTATTAACATTCTTGTTAACAGCTTTTAGTTCATTCTTACAGCCGTGCACTTTTCCATTTTAAATACGACTGGTTGAACTTCAATCACCAGTTTTCAAAAAAAACGTTATTGATAAATTTGACACAGGCGACATTTACCCATAGAATGTGATCGACCGTTTTGGATAAATTCTCCTCGGTTCATATTAATTACCGTCGTGAAAAAACGTGAAACAGCCTTGAATAATCGGTTTAAGTACAAATTCCTTAGATTAATTGATAGAAAAACTAAAATGCTGTTCACGCATTTTAAACTCACCGAGTATTTTATGTGTGTCAGGCTTATTTATTGGTTTTTCGTCGAGGTCTTTCGTAAAGAAGCCAGCTTTTATGTATGCCTCGTCTAGTTTGATAAAGTAAAAAATCAAAAAGGAAGTTGATGAAAACTGATCTAGAACTTAATGATCAGTAATATTCTTTTCTACTGTTATAATACAGTGGGGCATTAGCTTTTCCTCTAGTTATTAACGGCTGTTTTATCTTTGAAATAAGTGAAGGAAACAATTACTAAGTTTTTGTAAGCAATTCCAATGTTAGATCTTTTGAGTTTATTAATAAATTTCGATGCAAAATCTTAGAAAACTGAAGAAAGTTTCCTTGTTAATTTGTGCCTCATTCACTGAAGCTTTCCCAGGATCATTCAAATAATCTTGATAAAATGAGTGGTAAATTCACCACTACATTAGATGAATTTCCCGACAATTTCCCGAATTTTCCAACAGAATCAATTTTAATTTGTTCAAATCTTCGTTGACAAGTTTTATATATAATAACCCAGTTATTCTGTTTTCTGTTATTCTGTTTCCCCAGAAACGAGGGGTGGTCGATAGTTTAATTTAGGACGTTAAAATAATCCGGACGTTTTCAGAAATTAATTAAAAATTTATTTTCGAGTTTCCTTTATTTCTATTCAGGCGAAATTTGCTTGTCTCTTTGATGTCATATTTAATTAAGTTGTGAAGATATTCAAATGAGTCCTTCGTAATTCTAAAATATTTTTGAATCCGATTCCCGTTTTCTGCATTCTCTAAAATTCTCATCATAATGTGAAATTTATCTGCAATACTTTACAATACAATACAAAAAAATTCATACAAATAAAAGGAAAAGTTGAATTAATAGCATTTATAAATAGTAAAAAGTTATTTATTATGAGCATTCAAATTGACTGCATTTTTAATTATTTAAATACTGTTAAGTGACTTACTTCAAATTTTAATTATTTCTCTATAATTTAAGTTTGACGGAAAAAACTTGTTGAGTTTTCCGGGATACACAAATTTTCCAGGATGATGAAAATACCAGTGTTAATATTTCATCGAGCTATCTCAGATTAAAAAGCGATGAAGGTTCTACTTTCTACTCAGAAAATAGAGATCCTCATTTTAAACTTATGAAAATTTCGAATTTTGGTCTATTTAGAAAGGAGAAAAGGAGAAAAAAGGAAATACAAAATTTTTTAAGTTGCTATCTTGGCTGCTATTGGTCGTAGAAAGTTGGTTCTTTAAATGTATTTTTTTCACCCAGCTTGCCGTTGCATTTAATTAAAGAAAAATGCATTTTAAAAAATGACTGTATTAGAATCATTCTTTGGGCAGCAATAATTACTTAAACTTTTAAGCTCTAAGATAAACACTACTTTTCTCATAACCTATTAAACCGGTTACCAATATTTGCCTTATTATCCTTAACTTTTACGCCGTTATGGTGGTTATTAGAAAAGTTGTTAACATTTTTCAAATGTTGTACCAAAGAGGTTATTTGGGCTGTATCTCGATAAATTATTTATCGATTTTTATTTATAAAAAATAAAATTCTAGGTTTTTTAACGTTTTCTAGGTT
Organism: Cryptocephalus primarius; assembly: GCA_963576515.1. Classification (NCBI taxonomy): domain Eukaryota; kingdom Metazoa; phylum Arthropoda; class Insecta; order Coleoptera; family Chrysomelidae; genus Cryptocephalus; species Cryptocephalus primarius. Next base: position 9,478,028 of record OY754950.1, read on the forward strand.
CTCTAGGTTTTAACGTATCAATAATGCAATTTATGATAATTTTGTTATCGGCTTTATTGTTACTTTTTTAAGCTTCAATTGCATATATAGATGAGACATAATTCCAATACTTCTAGTACAATCGAAGTACCCAATGCTAAAGAATTTACGTATCAAAACGAGAGCAGCATCTCCCCAAGATGATATAAAGATGGTGATACGAAGAAAGGCGGCGGATTTATCCCTTGTGTTGCCCGGAAGCGCACTTTTTATTGATTTGACACCATTTTGTTGATTCTGGCTGTTAATTCCAAATACCTTGAATGTTTCATACTCCAAAACTCATAGTTTATTTAGGTGTATTATCACTAGGTATTATGGCGATAGGATATTTCTATAAATGCACGGTTCCTGACCCCACGGTTTAACCCTCTTACAGAGGGACCCGTGTTTTATTTTGAAGTATCCTTCTTTTAAGTTGGTTGACTTCTCCGTGCCTAAGGAGTCCTACCTACCCCATCTCTTTGTTAGCGGTACCTTATTGCGCTCTTATCAATCCGCCACCAAGGGCGCGCAGACTAGGGGTTACAGATTCCCAAAGAGGCACAGTGAGACTACCCTTTGTTAAAAACCGTCTACAACACGAGTAGTTTATAGGTCGATCCCAAAAACTTAAAAAATGATGGAGTAGCGAATCTTAACAACGACCTTTGAATCACAACAGTCAATCAGTGGAAATAACTTCAGAAATAAACAAGAAAGGGGAAGAATCGAGCAAACCTAAATAACTTTCCTTGTGAATGTCATAACCTAGGACTAAAAGGACTCAAAGAGTTGATTGCAGGAACCCAAAGAAATTAATAAATGATGATACATCTCATAGGAAAACGTATATTATAAAAGTTAAAAAAAGAAATAAATCGTGAACATAAACGTGGTTCAGAAAAATACTTACTTAGTTTATTTTATTTCGGATAAACCTCGGCAACACTGTTACTACACATGGCAGGCAAAAATAAAGGAACGAAATACTACTCCGTGTTTATATTTCGGTGCGGAGAAAAATAAAAACAATATTTTTACATTAGGCATTCAACGGACTTCACATATGCGAAACGAAAATACGAAAATATTAACATATTATTTATTTATAATTTTTAAACAGTTTAGTGTAACGAAACTGTTAATTTAACTGAATATTTATTTCTTAACGAAACTAAAAGAAAACGGTCGGAACTAACGGAAAAAAGTTAGAGCTAAACTATTACTTACACTAACTTACATTTACAAAATGATCTAGAAGATTGTTTAAGTGGTGATGTGGGTTATTACTCCACACGGAAGTTGGAAGTCAAATAAGCATAAATAAGCGGATGGAGGACAGCGTAAATGAGCAAGAGCACATAGACAGCAAGAGAAACAGAGTAAGTAAGTAGAGTAGAGGAAAAGAGGGTAGTGCATTGCAAACATCAAAAATTACAACGGTTTATATGCGGGGGCATGATTAACTAGCGGTGGATTCGCTGAACCGTTTGGCGAATCGCGGTACGGTTGACAAACGCTTAGATAGCGGTGGACTGCGACAGATTCGCGTTTTGATTCGTGAGTAACCGGTTGATGCGGTGTTGAAAACGTCAGATCCTTACAGTCGGTCGGTAAGAGTTCGGGGCGACGGGCAAATATACAGGTTCTCTTACCCCCAGTTCGCAGAACGCATTTTGGTTTAATCGAACACTTGGAACTCGGCAGCATATGCGGAATAACTGATAATTCACGGGTCACCTTTCGTTAACGTCAAGACGTCAAATTGTAATGCGGTGATAAATAGGAAATATTGAATTTTTACTCCCACTCTTGGTCGCTCATTCATTTACTCTCTCGTACGGTATCATTGTCTGCTAGGTATTTATCTGGTTTTACAGTTTCCACGGTTGATACGAACATGGAAAATTTATTTTGATACATATTTCTCCGCCCCTACGGGCCCGAAAAATTTACTTAGTTACAATCGTAACCCGCGTTCTTAAAAATATTCTACGACGGCCCCTTGGTGCGATTTATGCAACCCTTATGAAATAATGGCTATTAGGTAATCAGTTAGTCGTCAATTATCAGTACCTTAACTAACCTAACATGGACATAGTAGCCATTTATCGAATGCCAATACAATATGAATACGAGCTTGAGCTTAATTGACGTTTTATTGTAAAAATACAAAAATATACAACCACACGACTAAAGTATTCGAAAATAAAAGCCAGTATTTTCCCACAATATTTTTATTGGAGATAATTTAAATAGTATTTTTCGATCGCATTAGAATCCAACCGGTAATAGAATTTTACCCAATCGGTCCAAAAGGTAATAGAGTTAAAAATAGCACGTTGTCATTTTAGTCGTCAACAATAACTGATTACTCATATTCGATGACAATCTAATGATTGCATTGTTAACCGTCGATTACTCATCGTTAATAAATTCTGGAGACTTGTTTGAGCGTTATTGGTAAAAGAAATATACGGATGTATATTTCAGAGAAGACTCATCGATTAAAGGCAATAATTTTACCACGTCTTTGGAAACGAGTGTGCTATGCTGGGTAAGGTCAATTCCGAATGTATAAAATGTATAAAACATATTGACAAAATGTGTATCTTGTAGATCATTGACTAGTATATCCGAGTCTATTCCTTGACTAGTCCTAGTATAGTGTATCCTAAAATCCCTCATAAAAACAGACTGCCACTGTCAATACCCGGAAAACTGACATCTATTTCGTTAGCCAATCTGCATTACGTGCGTTATAATTTTAGGAACAAAATAATATAATAAATGAATACAAAAACAATATTATCATTTTCGTTTCAGTTGGGAAAGCAACAAGCTTACAAACTAGGTCAAATCCTAAGGCAAAGGTACGAATCCTTCCTAGGAGACACCTATTATCCTGAAGTGGTTTATGCTCAGAGTACAGACTACGATAGGACCAAAATGTCAGCTTTATTAGTCCTTGCTGGACTTTTTCCACCCACGACGAACCAAATATGGAACAAGGATCTTCCGTGGCTGCCCATACCTCTCGCATACGAAAAGAACGATCAAGACTACGTAAGGAAACAAGCTGATGCTAAAACTAACTACTAAATTCTAATTCTTTTTCATTAAACATATTCATGTATTCTATTATATTATCCCAGAAAATTTAGATGTGTTCCACACTTATTCTAATCGGTGTAGTGTAAGCATCTAGTCAGTGAAGTGAGTAGTTTGATGACAGAAAACACAGTGTTCGAATGAATGAACCTGCGTTAGCACTTATGCTAGAACAAATCTAATATTTTTCGTTATTATAAACTCTCGACTCTACCCACCCTTATTATTTACGTTGCTTTTCAGTTCCTAAGAAGGCCGCTCCATTACTGCCCCACCTACGTAAAGGAGATAGACAAGGTGTTCGAATCGGACGACACGGTAACGCTACAAAAGGAGTACCAGGATACATTCGATTACTTAACCAACCAAACCGGTAAACCAATAGTTAACTTCAGTAATGTGATGGGTTTATATCAAACCTTGACAGCTGAGACTAACATGAACCTGACGCTTCCGGAATGGACCAGAAGTGTTTATCCAGAGATTATCACAGAAATGGCCGTCAAGCAGTGTTTATTGGAAAACTCGACGCCACTTCTCAAGAAAATGAACGGAGGTAAGATATATGAAATAAGCGAATTAGAAATTTAGCATTATAGTTTCACGTAATAAGATATTTATATGCACTTTTCCTTCATTCTGCGAAAATAATATTCCCATACTTCCGCTCAAAGATGATACTTACAGCTTTATATACACTAGAAAGTGAAATTAAGATGCGTTTGGCTGAAAATCTATTCCCACACTCAGATTTAGGAAATAACAACTAAAATAATACTGTTTGTCTAAAATGCATTCATGTTTATACGCCAATAATATAAATACTGGATATTCTAGTCAAGTAATCGCGGTTACTATTTAGTAGTGACATACTGGGGCTACTGGTTATGTTTACCAACTTTTGTGATTTTTACTTATGAAACCTTCAGGGGTTTAGAATTGAAGTGTTATCGCAATAACGTGACAACGTAGCAGCCTCTGTTCAAAAACTTTGTTGGGACTCAAATGAAATAAAATATTACCTTGGCATGTGCTCCTGGGCCCATTTTGGAGCTGGAAGCCAGTATGTTTCCCATGCGAGGCACACTGGTAGAGCCCATGGTTCCATTAAAATTTAGAAAGGCCATAATGACATTCAAATTGAATCCTAAAAATTCTTAAGATGTCTAACCTTATCCACTTTAAGTTTAACCATTGAATAGCTGTAAGATATAAGGTAATAATTATAGAAGATATTGTCAGGAGCCGGGACATCTTTACCCTGTGTCACGGCCGCGTGAGGTAAGAGGTTGGGAGCTACGGGGGTAGAGATTGCAGTTAAAAAGACAGGCTTAAAACGAAACAAAAGCGAAAAAACTTTATTTCTCGCAAGGGGCGGAGAACTCTAGGGTTACGGCAACAAAAAAAAAAATTAAATAAAAGAAGGAAATGAGGCACAGCGAATCTCAAAGGCTGGAGCGTGAAAGGCGAAGGAGGTGACTTACAAGATCGACTGTCGTCCGGACCTTCTGACTTCCATAACACTTGAGGTGGCGGAGGGCATCTTGGTAAGGCGGATGGTAGGTTCTTCTTCGGGCGTTCAGCTCTTCTTTGGATCCTTCGACGACGGACCACAGTCTCAGGCCGAGTACTCTTTCTACTCTCTCTTCTTCGAACGACCGTCCGGCCGGTCCCTTAAGGGACGGCCTTCTTCCTGGCGGCCTCCCTGGACAGAACTTGTCCTTGTCTACACGTCTGGACCCAACTGGTCCTCTCCACTACTTTCCTCCGTCTGTTCATATTCAATGTTGTTTTGCGATCTTTACTACTCTTATTGTTATAATGCGTGTTCTTTTCATAAACACTGTCGCTTTCGTTGTTAGAAGTACAGCATGAACCGCCTTGGTCCTGACCGTGGTCTAATTAATTGTTTCTTGTTTATGGTCGTCGAAGCCTCGTGTTTGTGACAATATTCAATTCTTATATCACCAAAATTGTCTCCAAATTAAATCTAGTAGGTGTACAGACGTTTCATATAAACCCATTTTAATTTATAATGCTACAAATTCACACTAAAAATTTCTTTTAACATCGAACATAATAGATTTAAAGAAATTTCCAACATTTTTAATTTCCGAAGACCACAGAACACATCTAGAATTGACATAAAAATAGAAAAGAAAAAAAATGGTCTCAAGCAGAATCTAGAAGCGCTTTCCTTTCGCTTTTAAATACTAGAAAATTTGAATCATGATGAAAATACTATAGGTTTCCTTTGGAATTTTGGAATGTATAATTGCTGTACAATTGCATTTAGTAAAATTAAATAAAATAAATCCAAGCAATTTTATTTTTATTTCAAAATCTAAATGCAATCTAAAATAAGCATCCCAGTGCTTCTTCTAATAGTTTAAAATTACTGGAATTACCTCAAAATCGAATCTAGAACTTTTACGTAACAGAAACTTCAATATTCTTCTAAAGAGTGTCAGGTATGTTTCACCAACTCTCTCATTATTATTTGAAACATCAGAACGTCCAAATAATACTGACAGGTTAATGTATTGTTAAATTCTTGGTGTTGTTCAACAAAACGACCATGTCTGAAGATATCATATTTCTTTAACGTTTCCTACTCGGGTTAGGAACGTCTTCTGGAAATATATTTTTATAAGTTTTATATATATGTGTATATATGTACCGGGTGGATCACCGAAAATTACCAATCCGTTTTTCGATTTTTCTGATAATAAAATGGAAAACCCTTGGACACATACGTTTTATTTCTTTAGGGGACGTATTTCTTTGGAATACAACCCCTAACCGGAGGCAACATTTAACCCTGAAACGTTAATTGAAAAGGGACCTTGAGTAATACAACATTTTAAACAGCTTTAAGTTCTCCTTTCAACGACATCTGCCATTTCAAATTGGAATCGGTAGTTTAAGAGAAGCATTGCCAGAAATTTCAAAATAACTCAAACAATTATCATAGATTTTAGTCTATTAAATGTTGAAAATTCCACACTTACCTCTGGAGAATATTGACATGTAGATTTTCAAAAATCCACTCTACATGCAAAAAGAAATAAAGTTTTAATTTTTGCTAGCAGCATATTCTCCTGTTTGGTTCTTTAAACAAATGTTTCGCCTTCATTGCTATAAATGCCATACACCATGCCAGAGCGAATTACAACTGGGTCTTTTTATTAAAAATAATGAGCTGCAACTCGATTACGCAATGAAAGGTGTCCAGACAAACATGTGTTTTACAATTATGTACGTGATCTAATGGCGATAAAACGGTATCAGTTAAAATAAAATTAGGAATATTGAAAATTATATCAAAAACGAAGGAACTGTTTTGGGTCATGATACAATAGATCCTACTCTCAGCACAAGAAAATTATCTAAATAATATAAATTTCTCCCAACAAGATACACCTAGTTCAAGAGTTAAATCGATAATGATCGGCTACTGTAATTTCGAAATATTATGAATAGGGGAAGCAATGACAATCCGAATTTTCTTTTTAATAACTTTTTCCTGACTATTGTTCTTTCTTTCTGAATGGCGTAGTCAACTGACATTACTGTCGGTATTGGTCAGATAACAAACCAACACATATTTCGAGAAGTACACATCCAGCATTCGGAAAGCTAAATATGTGGGCAGGAACATATTGTTGCACCTTTCTTTTTACCAGGAAATTTAAATGGTGAAATGTATTTGAACTGGTTGGAAAGCGCCGTTAATCCAACTTTAAGGTTGTTCGACACTTTGTGTAGACAAACGAATTCCGCTAGGTGCCACTAACATTAAAAATATACAGTTTTATCTATGACAATGGTACGTACAAAATTACCAACAACCATTATTTGTGACCCTTGTAAAAGAAGGACACCCAATAATATTTATTCAACCAGGAGGGATCAAATTTACAAGGTCTCTTCTCAAGGTCGTCGTAACTGGTTCGGTCAGTTAAATTGGGTAGATCCGTTCGAGGAGCGTACCATTTAATCTAATTTCCATCTCAAACGCCAAACTACTTTTATAATCTCATAACAGTTATTACATTATCGTTCAATACATCATTATCCACTACTTCATTAAGCTGAAATTTAAAATTATACATTTGAATATGTTTTAGAATTTTTTTTTTTTGTTTGTTCAATGTTTCAAACGATATTTCTGCTAATCTAGCAAACTTTTCTACAAGAGCCGTTAATCAAGCTGTTGATTTATTTTTTTTTCTTAATCTAGTGATACCATAAAAATTCAATTTGAATGATCCGTTCCCGAATTTCATCGGAAAAACAATTGCAAACCATAAGCGAATTGTACCGCACAACCTTACTGAACAGAATCGAGGATGACCGTCACCGTGAAAAGAACCTAAAATTTCAAAATGATGGTGCCCCTCCACATTACGCGATACACATTAGGCAACTTTTAAATGACACTCTTCTTTAGCGATGGATTGGGGGTAGGTGATCTTCTTATGGGGAAATTTAAAGGCAAAATCTATGCAACACCGCCTGAATCATGAGAACATTTTGCGAGAACGTATGATCAAATCAAATCAGACCTGTAGAGTTACAAAATGTCAGGGAACATTTTGAGCAGCTTACTACCGGAAAGTGAATGGCGAACATTTTACAGATTTAATACGGTAAAATCTTCATGAGTAGTTGAGCTATTTGGAAATTTCTGCCGTAACTCATTTAATAATACTGATCCTAGTATGGAAAAGAAGGTGTTATTAAAATGAGAACTGAATGCATTCCAAAATGATGTGTTCACCCTGTTCCATATAAGATTTCAGGGTTGAAAGTTACCCCCGGTTGGGATTGTATTTAAAGGGATGAAAGTACCCAAAAAATGTATCCCCTAAACAAATAAAATCGACCGGTCTGAACGATTTCCATTTTATCCGAAAAAGAAAAAACGGGGTGGTAATATTCGATGGGCCACCCAGTATATGTCACGTATTTTAGATTTAAAATTAGATAGCAGTTGCTTTAACATACATACTTATTGTTTCTCTAGTTGGAACATGGACACATGCTGCGAATATAATTTAAAATGCGTGTTACCCTCATTTTTTACACACAATGTGGTAACAACAATTAAGAAATTGCAATAATTATGCATTTTTCCACTGAAGTATCACTTCAGTATGTCAAGATATGTGTCAGGAATTCAAAAATGGCCTTCAAACTGTTGTTTGCAACAGATCTTCAAGTAAACGTTCGGATTGTTGATTAAGGTTTTTAGTTTCTCGCCGTATGGACCAGAAGAGACATCTGTGTTGTAAAAGTTAAACAAGTATGACGTGAGAAATTAACCTATAGATGTCGGTAAATTGTATCTCCCTGGTAGATGTAATTTTGATATTCATTTAATTATGGAATTCGGTTTTTTTAACTTAGAATATTCTAAAGTTTGATTTAAATTTTTTTTTAATACTATAAAAATTGTTTTGCCTATTTATGACATTAGGTGTAGTAATAACGCGGTATGATTTCATAGATAATTTTACAAAGAAAAAATTTCATGACCAGTCACAGTTAACACATTTGTACATTAAAACGTTTAAGTGATTTGGTACTATTGCATTGTTCTACTAGACCTGAATGTAAGGGGTTATTATTAATTTGAGTGATTTCATTCTTTTTTGAAATATTCCCTTGTTTCACCATTGTAAACTCTTTATAATACTTTTCTTTCTTTGTATCATTTAGGGGCAAATTTACAAACGTCCCTACGCCTACGTTCTCCCTTAATTTTTAGTAGCCACGCCCACTCTCCTTAAATCGGAATTTATATTTTGGTGTTTTTATACATTATGGATTTTACCTGTAAGTGATGGACGAGGATTTCGATGAATTTGTGCAATATATTCAAGATGAAGTTTATGTACCAGTTCCACTGTAAGGAGATTAATGTAATTATTACAAACGTTCATATTAGTGTAATAACTGCCATGATGTTATAAACTAACATCTATTTAAAATTGTTAAATTTCGGTAACTACCTGAGGTTTTGAAACAATCCTCTTAAAACCTTAACCAACAATGAAATAAAGCAAGGTTTCGATCCAATGAAGACGTTATCATAAATGTGATATTTCCAATAGTGAATGAAAATAATGTGGATAGAGACAATCGTGGACCGCCGATCCCACCAATAGTGAAACTATGCGCCGCACTCAGATTTTACTCATCAAGTAGTTTTCAGGTTGGTACAAAAGTATTTGTTGTAGTTAATACACATTATTACACATTATGTATTAATAATTTTCAGAGAACATACGGTGATATAGAAGAATCCTGGTGCCAAAGAGGCTGCTGAAAATTCGGTTGGCTTCGATGGCCGTACAAACGAGGAGAATTCCTTACAATATATTGAAAAATATTAATGAGAATAAAGGTAAGTGAATGCAACAAACATGAACAAACAACGCCAACAATAAGCCGTCGAAAGAAAACAATGTCGAGCGGAACTGCCATCGAAAGAGACTTGGAAGTAAGCATGGCTAGAACACAGAAACTAGAGGAGCAGAAAGCAAAATAGAAATAGAAAAAGAAATGTGTCATATACAGTTAATAAAAAAAGAATAATTAGAAAAATTAGATAATGAAAATAATAAATGATCATAATTTTCAATGGTTGTTATTTCTCTAAAGTTATTTTCCAAGTTTTTAGTAATGATTAGAAAGAACTCATAAATAATAATGCTCTTTTGGAGTAACTATGGCAGTAGTTCATTTATATAAAAAAAACTTTATTGTTAATACTAATAAACTATGCTTAAACTTAGGTTCATTATAAATAGATGAAGGATAGCAATAATGTGATTATCAATTCCTAAAATGACTTTCAATGAAAACATGTCATATTACATTGCCTCTATTGCAGGTAGGTGTTGGTTGTTCATCAGGCATTTCTTGTTGATATTCTCTGATGTCTCGACATCGGCACTCATATATTCAACAGTAATATTATGAAGAATTGCCGTTGCAGCAATAATTTTTGTCGTTTCCTTTCAAGGTTCGCTCAACTACGTTCCGAGTTTGTATGTGAGTTCGATTATATCTTTCTTTCTCCCTCGTTGAAGGGTTAGGAACAGGAACATATAAAATAACAACCCTTGAAGGGGTAAATTGTTGTAAATTCTACGGTCATGGGTAGAAACTGGCCAGTGAACCACGATGTCTAAAATTTGATTGTTGGCCCTAGCCACCACTTGCATATTTAGGGACATCCACCCCTTACGATTTCGAAATGCTTCAGCATTAGGACCGCCAGGATTACAAATTTCAATATGTGTCCCACCTATGCATCCTATTACCATTGGAAATTGGGCTATTTTATAAAATTTTGTTTTGCTCTCATGAATTTTCAAATGAGTTGACTGGATTTAAAATAAGTATTAAAATGTCTATTTATCCTTGCAGTGACTTCACCAATGATTTTGCACATTGTAGCCAGGCTTATGTTTTCTATATCACCTTATGTTCTCTGAAAATTAATAATATATAATGTATAATGTGTAATAACAACAACAAATACTTTTGTACCAACCTGAAAACTACCTGATTACTAAAATCTGAGTGCGGCGCATAGTTTCACTATTGGTGGGATTGGCAGTACACGATTGTCTCCATCCACATTATTTTCATTCACTAATGGGAATATCACATTTCTGATAACGTCTCCGTTGGATCGAAACTTTGCTTTATTTCACCATTGGTTAAGGTTGCACCATATTGCACATTCATCGAAATCCCCATCCATCACTTACTGGTAGAATCCACAATGTATAAAAACACCAAAATATACACGCCACGATCAAATTCGAATTATAGGTTATGTAAATGATACTTTACCATTTTTAACGGGCCAGAAGTGGTCACTACAGGTTTTCTAGAATCTGTCAAGTTTTCTAGGAAGATTATAGGGTTACTGGCGTTTGTAAATTTCGATATAAGGAGAGTGGTCGTGGCTACTAAAAATTAAGGGAGAACGTAGGTGTAGCGACGTTTATAAATTTGCTCCTTAGTTCTTTGAATTTTTGTGATGTTAACTGTTCTGGTTTGCCATGATACGGAAATTTAACATATATAGTGTTAACTCCTGTGGATAGCATATGTGTTTTTAAAATTAGTACTTGAAGCATAAAGTCGGTTTTTTGTTTGTGAAACTCTGTTTGAAATGATACACGATGAAAATATATTCGTTGCTTTTGTACGAGATCTAAGTTTTGGGGCCAGAATAATTCATCAGGTCACCTTTTCAACTAGATTACAGATCATTTTTAGTTCTGATTGGAAGAAGGAAATAAAAATTTAGGTATCTACATGGCCAAGTAGGTTTCCTATACCAATTTGTGATACATTTTCCACCACTGAATTGCATCGAGATGTCAAGAAATGTGATGGAATCATTTATAGAAAGCTCCTATGTAAAATGCAATTTTTTGTTAAAAAAATAAATTTGTTAGTTACTTTGTTTGCACCTTCTCCAGATATTAATATGAGAATATTGTCTACGTGACTTATGTATATTTCTATCGATGAGTTGACATTAGTGAGAACTTTTTTGTCTAGAGCAATTATAGTTAAGTTAGCGACAGTTGGAAGTAAAAGACCAACCATTGGTCGACCATATATTTGTTTGTATATTTTTTTGTCTTATGTGAATACAGAAAAATTGAGCATGAACAATTGGACCATCCAGAAGAATTGTAACAATTACTTAATGTCTCTTGAGATGTTTTTCATGGCAACATTAATTTTAGCGCTAAAGGGAACTCTATAAGTTCCTATAACGATGTTAAAAACTGTCTCCAAAGTAAATCTAGATACTTTACGTAAACTCCTATTAATTTCATCTTGATATTAAACGTTACAATGAATCTAAAATAAAGACTCCAGGGGATTTTCTACCAAAAATTACTGAAAGTGCCTTCAGATCGAATCTAAAAGATTTTGAGAAATTTAGAATTGTTCATTTTTTTTCAAAACCTATCATTTCCTACTTGGCCTTAGGAAAGAATGTACAGACATTCCCGTTGTTCCAAATAAAGAAAAGTCTGAATCATACAGAATATAACCCTAGATGTTCTTTTACAAATTTTGAATGCCAGAATGGGTTTAATATTTAAGGTATAAATTGTGTGGAAATTTCAAACGTATCACTTTTAATCAAAAATGTTAAAAACCTTCAAAGTTCTAAAAGGAAAATCCTAGAGATTCTTCTGAAATCTCCAAAGTAAATGTAGTTGATTTACAGAAGTTACATACAATTTCACTTTAATTTTGAACACTTAAAGGTCGAAGAATGTTTCAATAAAAAACAATTTAGTTTCATTGAAGCTCGCTCCAGGACCGTTGCAATTATCAAATTTTATGAGGTCATAATTCGGGGCTTTGGAAAATGTCGGATTGTAGAATTTACTTTATATGATTTTTCGAGGGCTTTCAATTGTGTCTTTTACAAGATTATAGTTACATATTAAGTTTTGTAGTGCCTCTGTTGACAGTTTTCCAACAAAACAGCTTTCCGATAAAAAAATATGATACAAGGTGTGCCAGAGGGGCCTGTTCTTCGACCCCATTTTTTCATCCAATATATTAATGATAGTATCCTTACTTCTCATTATATGCTGATGATACCAGTTTCATAGTGACAGTAGGATGAATTACTTTCCTGATGGCGCAAGCGATTTGTACATCTCAAACACTCTCACCTTAAATAACATTAGAAATAAGAAAGCAATATTTTCGTCCTTCGAACTTTATGGAACCAAATATTCTTTTAATGGCTTATCACTTCTATGTAGTTAGTAAGTAGTGACGTATATGTTAACATTCACTGAAAGCATTGGCATGCTGAATAGTTTACATTTTGAGTGAAATGTCATATAGGAAACATAGCCTCTATAATTTTATCATTGCTCCCTTCCCTGATTTGTCCTTTAAGGCAATGCTTTTCCGAGCATTTCCTTATACTTGAGCCAGGCTTGTTAAAGCCAGCAAGTTCGTCACTTGCTGTCTGTGTAAAGACAGATACTACAAGACTACAAGAGGATTGGACGTGTGTTGAATATAGAGCAATTGAAACAGGCATCAAAAACCGGAAATTGATTTTTGTACAACTAAAAAATGATATCTAAAACCTAAGAGCTGAAAACTCAAAGTCTAGTAACGTCGATGGAATTATATTTAATCTTTTTAACTAATCCAAATGAAGTTCGCTAGTAAAATAATTTGGGTAAACAACTGGGCTAAGTTCGTAATAAGCGAGCCAAATCGGACCAGTAAAAACAAAAGCACAGCCTTTGCAATTAAATAAAAATTCATAGTTCTTTTGTTTTTCATCTTGCATTCAAAGGGAAACGCCAGGCTGTCTTTGCCTTAAAACGTCCTAGATCGATATCGGACGTATATAACGTTATTAGTTAGGTTCTAAAGAATAAGCAACGAAAGACTGAGAAGTGGACTAACATCAACCTTTAACACACCATTAGGTTATCTACAATATATTTACATATTGATGTGTCCAATGTTAACTTGTTTTTAATTTATCGAAGTGTATTGCCTTTGCGAATTAAATTTTGTCATGGAGTATAAAATCAACTCAAATATGAAATAGGATGCTGGTGACAGAGCCCTCACTCCTATTTGTACTTGATATCCACTCCTGTATGCCAGTCTTCCTTTGTTTATGAGTTGGACCTTGGATAAACGTTTCAAAATATTAACTCCTACATTAGTACTAAGCATCATATTTAATATTTATTTTATATTTTTCTGTTTTCAGGCAGATCCCTCCAAAAAGTTATAGAACACAATCTAGCGAAATCAACAGATTCCCTTTCACCGCCAGATAGGAAAATCTTCCTGTATTCCGGTCACGAGAACAACGTGCTGAACATACTCGCAGCTCTAGATTTATTCGATCCACATTTTCCCAATTACAGTTCGGCAACTATCCTGGAACTACACTCACTAGGCGGCAAAAATTTCGCTGTAAAAGTAAGGATAAAAGATCTCTCCCTCAGCGGATGTAATTACGTTTTAAAATCTTTTCAGATCCTTTACGTTAGGGACCTGAACGAGGAGCCCGAAGAAAAGAAACTACACGATTGTGATGTAATGTGCCCGCTGGATAAATTCCTGACGATCGTCAAACCGATTGTACCAGGCAATTTCACAGCGGAATGCGAATCCCCAGTTCACCTCGATTAATCTTTTATTTAATTTAAATAATTCTGTAGATTCAACGTGCCAATCGAACCACGCAGACTATTTTAAAATACATATTTTATAAGAAAGTAGCAGTTTTGATAAAAAAAAAATAGAATGCCGGCTGGATAAGGCATAATTAAATTAATTTCAATACCTATGATGAATGTTCAAGGAGTAATAACAAAATCACTAGCAAAACTGAATTAAAAACATTAACTGGATTGGAATTTCGTTGTTCCATTAGATGCTATTCCACCATGCGATATATTATCACAGGCGTGCATGCAGCACGCCTGCGATGCACGCTAATCCAGCACTATCAGTAGGGACACCACGTATTATCAGCCACGTATATCAGTTCATCACTGTTCTTAATCACCACATCATGTGCTCTTCACAAATTTACTTACCCAATCACAAATAATTTCATCATAGTGTAGCGAATGCCCCGTATAGGTCGTTGTTATGTAAAAACAAGTAGTTGTTTATGAAATTGTGAAATGTAAATACTGACGTCAGTGTAGTACAAAATCTCTGTGTGTAAAGACTGTTGTAATTTTAGAAGAACTAAATCTGTTTGTATAAGAAACCGCTACAAATTTGGGGGCTCGTCCGGGATTTGGTGAACCGAAGTAGCGGAAAAAGGTTTGGTGGACCTGGGATGGCGTACGGAAGTGATGGCGAAGGCACGCGACGGAGAGGCGAGGAGTGCAGTCTGTGCGGCGTTATGGAGTTGTTGAGCGGCTGGCGCGGGTCGGGATGCTGCAGAATCCGAAGCTAAGTCTAAATTTAGGAAAACACTCGAATGGATTGACTGCGTGCGGCTGGCGCGCGTGGCCCGTTTGAGTGCTACACTCACATTTGTAATTCATATTGGGAGACGGGCGCTGTTCATCTTTAGTACAAGAATTGGTGATGGTTGACCACTGGGTTGTGCGTCTGGAACCATGAAGCAGTTGCTGGGGATTTCAGTAACTGCAGGAGCAGCGAAGGATTTCAAGAGACAAGTCCCTCTTCTACCTGGAGCATTGGATGGGATTGGTCATCCCTGGTGTCTCTGATGGTCAGAAGTAGGATTGGCCTGCTTGGAGGATTTCAAGAGACAGGTCCCTCTTCTACCTGGAGCATTGGATGGGATTGGTCATCCCTGGTGTCTTTCATGGTCAGAAAGAGGATTGGCCTGCTTGGTTTCGATTTGCTGCTGACGAATTTTTGTACAGGATTTGCAGTCCAACCCGCTCAATGGAGTTAATCGCCCACATACACATACACACAATTACACATATACTTGCAATTTATTGCAAGTGGATTTGGCAAGGATCAGGCGGAATCTCTGAAGAAGGGGAGAGCGGGAAGCGGTGTACATGGTAGCAGTAGCAGTAACCGAAGCAGTAGCCGAAGCATTAGCCGTAGCATTAGCAGTAGTAGCCGTAACCGTAGCAGTAGCAGCAGTAGCAGTAGCCGTAGCTGTGGCAATAGCAGTAGTAGTAGCCGTAACCGTAGCAGTAGCAGCAGTAGCAGTAGCCGTAGCTGTAGCAGCAGTAGCAGTAGCCGTAGCTGTAGCAGTAGCAGTAACCGAAGCAGTAGCAGAAGCATTAGCCGTAGCAGTAGCAGTAGTAGCAGCAGTAGCAGTAGCCGTAACCGTAGCAGTAGCCGTAGCCGTAGCAGGAGCAGTAGCAGTAGCCGTAGCAGTAGCAGTTCGCTGATATGGTAGTCATTCGCTGATATGGACTGCTGTGGAAGTAGATCGTCCGAGGGTCGAGGGCGACCCTGAAGACGGGGGGGGGGATAGTGTAGCGAATGCCCCGTATAGGTCGTTGTTATGTAAAAACAAGTAGTTGTTTATGAAATTGTGAAATGTAAATACTGACGTCAGTGTAGTACAAAATCTCTGTGTGTAAAGACTGTTGTAATTTTAGAAGAACTAAATCTGTTTGTATAAGAAACCGCTACAATATTAATTGAATATTAAGCATTGCTCAGGAACATTTATATAGCCTGCCAAGGTTGGCGAAATAAATTTACAGTACCGCAGGATGGGGCTGCTTGAAAACACATTTTTCATGCAAACAACATCATTCTATCAGCACTGAAGAGAGCTTTCGTCAATCAATGGTACAAATGAATTTTTTTCCTTATCAGTATGTTACAGTTCTTGGTTAACTATTAACAACCCGTAGAAAGTGCGTGCCATACACATACACACACGCACGCACGCACGCACACGCACACGCACACGCACGCATGCGCGCACGCGTGTACGCACACGCACACACTGCAGAAGCGTCAGCAGAAGGACATGCCGGCGAGGCAGCGGGATAGGCGACTGCGACCCAGCGATCTAGTCACTAAACCTTCCGCAGGTAAGACCTATGCAGAAGTCCTGAGTAAGGTGAAGAAGAACACCACTCTCCAGGATGTGGGCCTTGCAGTCTCAGGAATCCGTAAGACTTTGTCTGACGACGTACTACCTGTCTTGAACAAGGATAACCAGAATAAAGTCGCAGAGTTTCAGATGAAAATCAGCACGGCGCTCGGAAATGATGTTACTATCAGCGCTCGAATGCAGTAAGTGACACTGGAGGTAACGCGTTCGGACGAAACCGTGACCAAGTCGGAAATCGCTGAGGCGCTGAGGCGAGAACTGGAAGACGACCACAACGTTGGCCAGGAGGCAGCAGTGTCCGTTAGGAAAACCTACGGCGGAATGCACACTGCGACGCTTAAGTTGTCATCTCGGGCAGGCAAGAAGCTCCTCAAGAAAGAGACTATACGCGTGAGCTGGTCGAACTTAGGAGTACGCGAAGTCGTGCGGCCCACCAAATGCTTCAAATGCTGGCAGTAAGGTCATGTTATAAGGGGGTGCACCTCTGAGGTAGACAGGTCTAAATTCTGCATCAAATGCGGTGAAGAAGGCAACAAAGCGGAGAAGTGTCCAGCGACACCGTGCTGTATCCTCTGTAAAGAGGCAGGCAGTAAGGAGACGAGTCATGTACCTGGGAGTATAAAGTGCCCAGTGTACGAGAGGGCGTACCAGGTATTCCTTCGAAAATGGCGCTGAAGGTACTTCAAATAAATCTCAACCACTGTGAAGCAGCACAAGACCTGCTGTGTCAAACGGTGCGAGAGGAAAAGGTGGACGTGGTCATCTTTTCAGACCAATACAAGAACCTCGACGAACCTTCTTGGAGGACTGATGCGACTGGATCAGCAGCCATCTGGGCATGTGGCATATATCCCTTACAGGAGACCAAGAAAAATCCCGAGGAAGCCTTTCTGAGGGTGAAGATCAGCGGCGTACACTTCTACAGCTGCTCCATGCCACCCAGCATGCCACAGGAGGACCTGGAGAGAGTGTTGGGCCGACTTGTCGACGATGTCAAACACGCTTGAAAATAAATTTAAGTAAACGAATTAGATTAAGTCCGTGTAGTGTAAGTGTAAAATAAATTAAGATTAATTAGTTATAGTTAGCATTAGTTATTAAATTATTAAGAACCCGAGAGCGTTAAAATATTTTATTTTG
This sequence comes from Cryptocephalus primarius, assembly GCA_963576515.1. Taxonomy (NCBI): domain Eukaryota; kingdom Metazoa; phylum Arthropoda; class Insecta; order Coleoptera; family Chrysomelidae; genus Cryptocephalus; species Cryptocephalus primarius. The sequence goes on from OY754950.1 coordinate 9,495,921, forward strand.
TAAGCACTTCTATAATGGTTTTTGAAAAGCAGATATTAAATCACTGCATCTTTAGTCAAAATAATGAATTTATTCATTAATTCAGTATGTTGATTTAGTTAATTTACATGCATTGTACCGGTACATTGAAACAATACATAATCCATAAATTAATGTAACCGAGTAACTGAAATAGCGAAGGGAATGAATTGATTTAATAAACAAAATCGTTAAAATAGAGAACCGACTTTATCATATCCATGTAAAAATCCTTGAAACAATGTGTAGGTACATTAATCTAACGAATTTTATTCCTTGTGTTAATGAATACTGTTGCTTATATTAATGTTTAGATTTCGTAATATCAATAAATGTTCATATATTCACAAACTCAAGTAATAAGTAATCTAATAATAGGAGTATAGTGATAAACTTATCCATTGGCCGAATAGTAATGTAAAAATTGTTGGTAGAATGTACTTTTTTTTAAATTCACCACCTTTTTGGTTTAGTATAAAAAAACTGACTTACTGAAAATAATGTAAAATAATACATATTAAACCAAGCATTTCTAGTTCTTTGATTTTAAAATGGGATTAGTCGAGACATTCAGACCATCATGAATGGCATTGAATAAGATGACATATAGTTCGGAAAAAATACGAATTGATGCCAACATACAAGATTCTAAAAGTTGTAGTTGTGATCTGCTGGGCCGGGGACAACAATAAAATGTTATTAAAAGAAAAAATATCTTGGGAAAAATTTTTATTGACTTCAAACAAAATGGTATTGTAAGAAATAAATAGAGAAATTCAGATTCTTGCAAGAGTACGTAAACTCAATATTGTAAATCATGTTTCCTAAAATAGATAAATCCTCTGTAAAAATTCTTGAAATACTTTTTTCTTTTTTTTTTTCATAAACAAATGAAATAAAATTTCATTCATTCCTTATTGTCGAACACATTGGAATTATTTCTCTTCATCTTGTCAACCTTACGTATTTTCGGGAGTTTTTTGTTTCTTATATGGTTTTTAAAAGATGTAGTAGCAATTTTCTTCTGCTTATCAATCATTTAACCAGTACTCGTTTCTTCTTCTTAGGCATTTCATTTATTTGTACTCTCAATACTTCAGAATTTGAAGGTTCTGATCATTCAGAAAAGGGGAAGGCGATTTATCACAATACTATTCATTAGTAACCATCAATCAATTCCTCGTTCCGATTTCAAATCTGTCTCATTTAGAGATTTTCCTTTGAATTGTGCAGCTCTTCCTTGTTCAATCAAAATTAACAACTTTGAAATTTTAGCAACTTGTTACAGGTTATCTGATAAACGGTAGTTTCCATTGTGGACTCCAATAGCCCATGAGTAGCCAATTACCCATGAAATTTGCCAATTATTTGAATTCATTCTCTGACATATCAAATAACTGTGCCAATGTGATCAGATGTATTCTTAGCCAAGAAGTGGTGTGCGATATTTCACAGTCGCTGATTTTTTCACAACGATTTCAAAATCACAGTAACAGGTAGTGACTGCGTTGACATGAAAATGGTGACTGTGATTAGTGTGATTTTGTAAGTTTGGCGTCTTCTAAAGACGAATTTTGTATATCGCCGTCAGAATTGCACACCATGTAAGCGACATCCTGTCTAAAGCATTTCACGGTTTCGCTTCCGAATAATCAAATATCGTGAATAGCGACTGCTAAGGCGCCAAGTCGGTTATTGATATTATATTCTTATTCTTTCTTCTTTGATGGACGCATTCGCGGTTGATTAAATTGAAATATTGAGTTATGTTAGTTGTTAGTTGTATCGTAGTACAGTGTTAGTTGTATCAAAATATCGTTTCACGTGGTGATATAAAAATAACCATATTCTTGCGTATTATCGTAATGTTTTATAACCACATATTGGTTAAGTAGATCGTTTGTCAGTTATTCCAAAAAAAAGGATTTTTTTCAGTGTCAAATTTTTCTCGATATTTCAATAGAATATTAATGCGATCTTATGAATCTGGGCTGAAAAAACAGGAATGCTACGATATCTTTGCAATAATTGTTACAATTTTTTGGAACCTGCCCAGAACAAACTTCTCGGTTGGCGACACCACATCTGAAAATTCCTGATAAGTTAAATTGGAATTGTCGAAGCCACATCTCTGAAAAGTGTCTAATTTCATCCTTTGCAGCTCGCCCGGTCGTATGCGGTTCAATAAAATACCACGATAAAAACCAATCTCCAAAAGTATGATATAACTCTGCATATCACCAATGTCTAGAATATTCCTTGCAGCTTTTTCGGCTTTAGATATAAGATAGTCATTAAACAATTTTAAATCAGTAGCCAGTGGTACGACTGTCACTTTATTCCATTTATTCATATTGAGGTCATTAACTGCCTGACTAAAGATTTCATACTTCCGCTGTGATTCAATACCTTGATTAAACGTTTTGAAATCTGTCTCCTCTTCAGCAGATACAACTGTTTCGGCAATGGCTTTTCATTTCAATGCAAATACTATGGCAATTTCAGCGAACTGCTTCAATTATGTGCCCATATTCATTGCGTAGGTTGGTGACTCCAACTATTCTTTTTCTTCTGCGTATTTGGAAACAGCTTTGGTGTCAATTGCTATGATATTGTAGCACTTTTTACACACAAATAACACAAAGAAGTTTTACTCTTCTCTAATCTCAACTTTTAACGTTTACAATTACAATAATAATTACAATTGTTTTTACATAAACAACAACGTTCGTTACAATATCAAAAAATTTAGGCATTAAAACATCGAAAAGGCAAATTACAGTCGGCTCCATTTTCTTAACTTCAATGAGCAAATGAGCAAGATCTCTCATCATCATTGATGTGACGTAGTTGAAATGTTATTCTCTGTGAATTTTCCTGTATCTTGAACCATATGCACAAATAGGTGTGTTTTTTAGCCAACAAAGATATTTCATCCGCTCTCATTCTAGGAAAAACGGTGTTTCTCACATTAGCTGGTAATAAATTTTGAGCTGATACCTGACTCTTCTTCTTAGAGTTGCAACACCTATTTGTATGTCTCCACAGCAACTTTGAAAAAAAAATTCTGAATTTCGATCTCAGAGGAATGGTTGCGTGTTACGTCTTGCAAAGGTCAACACTTGAGTCTCGCAAAAGAAACAAATCAGCTTTTTTCTTCCTTTTTGGAACCTCACCATTTCCTTTATAGATTCCAAAATTTTTCAACTTACTTTCCTCTCTCATATTACCTATACCTGAAGTTGAATATACGGGGAGTTCAATGAAGCGTCTGTGTTTTCCTGAAAAATTGCAATGTGTCTATTCGTGTATAGGTTTTTTTAACAGCTACCTTTTGGAATCCTTGTCTGTTGCCGCTAAGTCCTTGGAGTCAAATCTGTCTTCAGAATCCGACGCTGCAGAATCTGAGTCTTCTGAACTGGTGTCTGGATGTATTCACTAACACTACTATGGACGCCAGCCCCTCGGTGGTAGAATTTACTTCAGAAAAATTCTGCACGGCCAAGTTGTGTTGCTTATATATGAATATTTCGTTAACAAATAGTTCTTCCTTTTTTATTGGTCTCGTCTCATACTTCTGAAACTTCTCAGACGAAGTAATCACGTTGATTTGTGGTTGACATTTTAACGAAGCGAATTTTTCGAGAACCGTGGTTAGGCAATTTCAGGTTCATTTCACGTGTAGTTAAAAGAATGACAGTAAGATGGTATAAGATGTAACCGACCTATATAATATTGTCCGGCAGAAAGTTACGAGAGTGCCCCAGTCGTTAAAGGCAGATAGAACCGATCGAGATCCTCGAAGGTAATATCTCACTTACTACTTTTCATCTTCGATCAATGCTTCCTAGGAGAGAGAAACTCGTCTCTACAGTACTGGGTGTTTGTGTGTTGGTACTGCACTTGGCCATCCGTCGTGCCGTATTGACTCTTTTATATTTAATACGTTTAGAGGCTCGACTCCCGTTAACTCCCTAGGTTGTCACCCTAATGGTTCCGATTGTAGCATAATAGCTCCCCGCTCGTATCCGTATTTATTGCTAATATATTGTTTGCCGATTGCCACTCTCATGTAGTTTCTCTATTGCTTATTGCACCCTTCTCTCCGCCTAATTGCACTCCCGCTCTATAATTATTCTTTTTGCTTGTTTGCACGCTCTCCTAGTGTACCGCTTAGTCCGGTGAGTAACATAGTTTAGTTTTCCGCTTCGCTTGTAGCGTAGTAATGTTTCTGTAATTCCGTTTCACATACGCTCAGTCTGATAGCCGTCTGAAACAAAACTTTGTTTTTATTTTTGCACCGAAAATAAACAAAGATAAAAGGTCTTTCTTTCCGTTTGCCACTGGCTGTTGTGTATTTGACACTGTTGCCGCAATTTTATTTAAATAAAAGGAACCGAGTCTTTATACGTATTCTGTGTTTATTTTTACGAACTTCGTGGATTTTCTCCTGAGTTTAAATTACCAGGACCTACAGACAGCAAAGTCTATAAAAACTGGCGCCCGAGGAAACTCCGTAACTCCGTAACTCCGAAAATTCTAGCGCCAAACTCAAAGCTGACCGAACCGCCCCTTTATTCAAGTCGTGCCGCCGACGAAAATACAGGGGCGAGAAAAGTACGTCACAACATTTTATTTCAGGTGATTGGGAACATTTACCTTCAAAATTGTCTTTTACTGGGACATTATTACAGAGTAATTCGTTGTGTACTAAAAATATATCAGGTAACTAGCAAAGTTTAACATAATATGAGCTTCAACTGAGGAATTTTTGAAGCATTTATTTACAACAGAAATGTCGAGTATGTGAGTGTGATGGCGTTATTCACCATTTGACAGAAGAGTAACACAGGATTGTCTGAGTTCCTTTGTAAAACTGGCTTTCCCATCCTTTTGTATAAAAATAAAACTGATGAAATTTTACTTAGAATACGAAAAGTTTAAAATCTGTAGTAGATACTCCCAATTTACTTGATATTGGAAGCCAATGGAAAAATTGAATTCTACGGATGATCGTAATCTTTGTGATTCTCGCTCGTTTATTGAGTTTAAATCGTAATAGTGAATTGAATCTTGTGCATGATTCTGGGTTAACTTACTTTGATCGTCAAATTGAGAAAAAATCTACTTCAAAATCATGTTCATTTTGAAATGGAGTATATTTACTTGTAAATTTACTTAACCAGCAAATTGTCTTCTCCTATTTATAGACAATTTTTAACAGATGGTAAACAATTATTTTAAAATATCAAAAATGTAATTTTCATCTTTGTTGCCCATAACTTTCATAAACATTGATTAGATTTCAAAACAAAATTAATTTTTAATTCAATATGTATCTGTGTGTATTAACAAATGTCATGTGCCACTTATACATTCTTTAAAAACTCCTTTATAATCTAGAGATGTACTCTAAAAGTTCTAAGTACCTAACATGCGTGTTGTATGTACGTCGCAGAAGTTTTTCCTTAGTACTGCGCACTAACCAAAAGAATAAGTAGCATAATGTCTGTGGACTGCGATTAAGGGGAGTCTTCGAATTTACAAAAGAATTAGGGTAAACATGCAGGACCTAGTTCAACTACTTTGAACATTGGCGTACCAGTCGTACAACCTAGTTTATCTACTTTGAACATCAGCATTTCATCAAGTTCTTCAGTGGATCACTTTTCGTTTCTTTCTATAGATGATTCTGTCAATTTTCAATCAGACGCTGTTAACACTGGGAAGAAAAATCTCAGCTTTAGAGAACAGGCTATGTTGAAAATACATAAATCAACCTTAAATAGAGTTTTTAAATTGAAGTCCAGTTTAAAAAAAACAAAATCAACATTTGTCATTTATTCGAAACTTATTTAATAATGGTCGGTTTGAGTTTATCGAGAATAATTTAAATGTCCTGAAAAAGCAATTTCTACATGCTCAATTGCGTAATGTTAATTGATGTTCCACTGGTAAAAGATGGAGTATTGAGGAAAAAATCTGCCAAAGAAGGAAAACAGTTTTTTGTGTATATTGACTTTATTTATTTATACTGTTATTTATATATTTCGTTCTAAATTTTATATAAAATATATGGTTCTGTTGATTTTGTTATTTACTGAAGAATATATTGTTTTCTGTTTAAAATTTTAATCGAATAATGTGTATATAGTTTTATTTTCAATAGTTTCAATGTACGGTTACGTTCGTGGGTCCTTAATAATTAATAACACTATGACTAATTAATCGTAATTTATATAGCTAACACTAACACTATACGGATGTATTCTAATTCATTTAAGCGTAAATTTATATGCGATTGGTTTTTACGGATGTCGGCTTGCCCACATGAACATATGTTCGTTTGACTGACTCGCTTATCTCTCGGTCGCCTTTTTATATTCTAACAATGTTTCTTCGAGATTTTGCTAGAACAATTAAACACTTCTCGGAATCGGCGGCGCCGAAACATCAGAGAATATATCGAGATCATTCCAGTACCTCCTACTGCCGATAAGGAGTGGAAAATTCGTTACAGTATGGTTATTTATATTTTATCTGTACTATTATCAAAGAATTTGTTCATTTATTTTTGTTCAGTACTTAATATTGTTATACTATATGTATAAATGTTTATAAACAAAAACCAATTCTGTTTTTTTTTTCAATACACCAAGTTCATGTTCCTCGACAAAGTATAAGTGTAAAACGGTATAATATTACAATATTTTGTTTATTATATTTTTTATACACTTACATTTTGTCGAGGAATAACTATTTTTAATGTTAATTAAGAATGAGAGCGAGATATGAGATTCGAAATTCCCACCATAATTTAGTTCAGTACTAGGGGGACCAGGCGGCGTATACGTCGCCACCTGATGCCATTCAAAATACAAGAAATTTACATTTCTTTAATCTGTTCTGTGGTGTACACCATCGCATTTGCATGCGTACATTGACTGGGTTAAATGTGGCAATTTTGCATCACCGTGTGTTGGATACACAGAAAAATATTACGAAAGTTCCGATCGTCCTTCCTATACACTCCGGCCCGGCCCCATCCCATTAAAATTAAAATAATATCGTAGAGACATCTTTCTGTCCGAACAGTTACTAGAGTTGACCAAACTGCTCTTAAATACAAAACCCTGCAGTCGATCAACCGCATTAAATTTGAAACGTTGCTAATTCTCACGTTTAATATCCACAGAGTACATCACCGTCATAGAATTGCTTCAAAAATTGAGCTCCAGCTCCAAAATTCACCATAATAACTTCCCACTAATCAATTATTCAAAGTGAAAGTTGTTAAAGCATATAATATGTGAATAATTATGGTGAACAAGCATTTTAAAATTAAAATAAAATTGTTTTGGAATTTCCGTAAGGTATTTCGACTCCATTTGGATACAGTTTTGGATGTCGGAATTTCCAGAAAACCTAACAAAAGTTTCTAGTGGATTCTTGAAATTGCCTAACGTTTAGTATTAGAATCGAAATGTCTGATATTTCGTAAAACGAATTCTCATTTCTTTTTCAAACGTAAATGTTTGTAAGAAGTATTTCATTTTATTTTGAATAAATTAAGTATTAAAACCAATATTGTATCATCAATTTAACTGTCTTTGTCCTTGTAATAATATGACATTGCGTCTATGGCTTACCTATAACTAAGTTTGGATATGGCGAAAATGTTGCTAGCACTAGATATATGGTGACTAAATTTGGAAAACCTTAAAAGCAAAGGTTTTGTCTATCGTAGAACCAAAGGCAATCAACAAGACAAACAATCAAAAGGAAGAGAGCGGAAATGGCGAAGCCTGTAAAAATGATTCTAGTTAATTCGTAGAGGTACTTTTAAAACTAAATCCCAGAATGAATAGGTTTTGTTCATAAACTTCTACGCACACGATAATTTACTGGTGGTGTATTCGAACCATACGGTCAAAAAAATTTGTAATGGAAATGAACTAAGTACAGTTATTAGGTAATCAATTAAGCAGTCAATACTGGGGAATAGTAGAAAGGCAAATATAATATCTACAACTTCTATCGAAAAAGTATAAAAGTAGTCTACAATGCGAGATATAATGTCTCTTGCCAAAATCTTTTACTTGTTTCGATTGCGAATGTTTAAAATAGCTGAAAATCCAATCTGCTTGACATATTTCAAATCAGAAAGATCTACGAATAAACAAATTTGTATCTACTTCATTATCCTAAAACATCATTTTGCTCAGTTGCTCAATACTCAAGAAAGACCAACAGATAGTGTTACGGGTTTCCTCTCGATCACCTCTTCCCCGCATCCACGCAGGCAACAAGGTCAGAGCCGGTAAGGAGAACGTTCTTTATAAGCTTTTGTCTTTCCCGTACTGAACCTAGTTGTTTAGGTGCAGGAGGTGTGGTAGCTATGACGAAGTTCTTCGAGTTCAGCGTTCTCGTGTTCGCCTGCGCAACTGGTAAGTCGAGAAAGAAAGAAAAACGCGAAAGAGAGGGAGAGAGAGACGGAGAAATAAAAAAAACTTTTTGGAATTTATGCACACGAGCGATGGTGAAAGTGGCAAGGACCTTTTGTTGGGTATGGTGTAGAAGCGTGGAAAATGGCAAGGGAGGCATGATGAAATATTTCGAAAGGTTTAAATGATTCAATATGGTATTTTTATAAAATTGTAGTGGTTAAATCATTAGGTACACAAAATTTTAATATGGATGTTTAAATAAAAAAGGAAAATCGTTACCACAATATATGACAACAATGTCCGCTTTTACTTCGAACTTTCTTATTTGTAATATTTATTCACGCAGCAATTCGAACAATTAACAAAACTTTCGCGTTGTGAGCTACGAAAAAATATTCAAATCTTGTGTTAACAACTATCAGATTGCTAAACGGTGAAAGCTCGGTTTGCAATGACTTTTTTTACATGTGGTGCAGACAGTGTGGAGTGCAAAATCAGGTTTTAATTGAAATGTTTGTGCGATTAACTTAAGTAGGAAGTAAATAAAAATGTAACTTAGGTGCTTATATTGAAGTACTTGAAAATCGGGTATCTTTAGATTCCTTGAATGAATACAATTATATTAAAATCGTTACAAGTTGTTCGTCTTCATGTACTTATGAATTATAAGCTATGCAAAATTCTAGGAATAATTCTGAGGAAGCTGGCTATAGGAGGAAGTCTCGTGTCTTCTAAATGTTTATTGCTACCCATGTGCTATTTAATATTTTCGAATTCCCCTCTCTACTATTTAAAACTTTTCTTGACACAATCGTTCAGTATTCAGTTTTCAACCTGAAGCCATGCGCGTATCGACTGTCAAAACGGTGTTTTTCATTTTAGCAAATAAAGTGCTTTTTTGCTGCACAATTGGAAAACAGGCCAATTCGGAATTAATCGGCAATACAGAACAATGTGAAGCTGATTAATAGGAAGGAGTAGCAGAAAAGGAAAACGGACGTTACCAACACCAAGGTTGGTCATATGTAACCCTCGAATTTTCACGAAAAAAATATTTAATAAAAGAGGATCCTTGTACAATGGAAAAACTAATTATTTTGGAATTGGAACATTCCTATTATTTGGAATAGAAAAGAATATCTTCTTTAGTATTAATCTTGGGAAATTATAAGTTGATGCAATAAATATAAAACATTTTAGCTTCTTTAGGCAACTTGTGCGTTTCTCTTCTCACAATAGCTTCAAATTCTACTAAGTTAGCGTAAGCTTGAGCCATGTTCAGAGTACTTTTGATTGTCGTCAAACAAAGTAATCCCAGTGGGCTAAATCAAGTGATCCAGCATGTCATATCACTTCATGCTTGGGTAATCCAATCCAATAGTTCGGAAACTCATAATCCAAAAGTGCACGTACCTCATCAAGTTGGAACCAAGCTTGCATCTAAAAAACCTCATCGCAATTAAACGATAGATTAAAGGTATTTTGCAGATTTAATAAAATAATACATTTTTATTTGTTTCAATAAAGATATTATATAACCTTACTTACCCCTGTCTGTCTTCACATTTATCAAATGGTTTGCGAATCAAATGGATATATCAAATACTATCTTTGAGGCATATGGTATTAATAATTAATTACTAATGTACTACACAAAAATAAAATTTCTTACTCTAATCCTTCACGAAAAGCAGTAACCTGCCGTAGCGATGGGGGAATGAGTGAAGATATCAGAAGATCTTTATCGAACATATAATTGCTAATTTATTACCCAAAAAAAATTATTGCTATGGAACAAATGGAGGGGTCTCAATGATCTTTGCCATATGTGTTATTCCCAATTCCTTGCTTATTTATTACGCAAAAAATATTGCTGCAGTGGTTCCCGAAATTTTCTAATTGGACCCATAAGCTTGCGCAATCATAATTCTTTGAAAAAAATGAAGAATGCGTTACCATGAAATTCCAAATAAGGTGTCCGCCGCTGGAACACAACCACCTATATAGTTTTCTAACCTAATTGAATTTAGAAATGCCTTAAATGTTTGTATAGGTGGATGATATACCATTTTGCCTGGAAAACAATACACATTTGTTAATACAGGACTTCCTACAATTACACATAGAGTATGTATGTCATATTACTGTTTAATTTATTCATTAGGAGATATTTATGTGTTATATGGGGAATTCATCATTTTTACTTAACAAGAAAATAAAAATTTTAATAGACACATAAAGTTTATCTAAAAAAATATACAAATGTGTTGAACAGCTAAAACTCATCACCATGTACCATGGTGTTACGTTCGTGGGTTCTTAATAATTAATAACACTAACTATGACTAATTAATCGTAATTTATTTAACTAATACTAACATTATACAGACTTATTCTAATTCATATAAGCGTAAATTAATATCCGAGCGTGCTTCTACAACGTCTTTGTCGGCTCCCATGAACATCTATCTTCGACTAACCTGCTTATCTCTCAGTCGCCTTTTTATATTCTAACAGTGTTTCTTCGAGATTTTGCTCGAACAAACAAGCAATTCTCAGAACCGTCCGGCGCCGCCTTGTCCGTAGAGTCATTGAGAATATTCCACTAAGTTCGATGGGCGACAAGTAAGGGAGAATTCTCTACAATAGTAATGTGTAACGATGGTAAACCTTCCGTTAAAATCTTTGTGAGATAATATTTTTGATGACATTTTTTTTTGTAAATCATTAGACAATTAGATTTGGTAATAGCGAAAACACGCGAGAACTAATTTGAGGAGGGTTTTATTTATGTTGCAAATTACAAGGTATTAAGTGTTCAGCTCTAGCTGTAACGTTATTGCATAAAAATTTTTTTTTCGGAATATGCTTTGTATTCAATCTGGAAAAATACAGGTCTCTGTGATACAGATACAGAGTAGATTTTCACAACTTTTTTGACTTAATTTAGATTTTAAAATGTCCCGAAAATTTTACTACACAATGCAGTTACTGTTAAGTAATAAGATGACAGATAATGCAGGTATTCCATGTACCCGGAAAAGGGAAACAATCTCAATAATGCTCGACAAAAGTCTATGAATGTTCCTCACATTAATCCATTTCATTAATTATCAAAGAATGCGTTTGTTTTGCTACCACAATGATTCGACCCTCGGCAATGATCAGACTTTAACTTGAAAAAACTTAAAAGTTCTTTTGATCCGACGCTTAAGTTCTAAGCTATTGAGCTTTGTTTTAAAATACCTCAATTTAGTCGCACCAAGTGTTTAATGAAACATTTAGTACAGTTTTTAGGTCGAAAGGAAGAAGATACTCTTATTATATATGATATATGAGACCTCTCAAAGAATAAAAAGAGCTTCTTACAATCACGGTCATTTTTGAAAATTTTCGGACTATCTCACGTATAACATTAAAGCTTAATTCATACATTTGCGAAAACTGCCAAATATTTACTATCTACATACCTACACAATTGGATATAAATGGTAATTGATGGAAGACATCCAGGCAATCGATATAAATATAGATAAAAAATCCACACCATAAAACAAATCGACGTAGACTAGTAGTAGGACACCAAAACTATAAATAAATTTTCTCATCATCCGCAATTATAGCAGTAATAGCCTCGTACTGAAAACTACTCAACCATTTTGAGAGTGCTAACTACGACCTTAGTCCCTTTTAAAGTTATTATAAAAACCTACACTTTCTCCCAGTCAGAAACCCAACTTCCTTCCTGCTTCCTTCTTTTTCAGAGGACAACTCCGACCAGTTGACCTTTCCTTCGATTCGTAGACTTGTGGGAGTTTCACGGGCTTGTGTCTTAGCAGAATCATGTGATAGTTTATTTCGACTTAGTCAACTGTACATGCGAGTGTGTCATTGGTATTTTGCAACGAACATATACTCGCATTCCGAAGGATTTCAAGAGTATTATTGTTTGCGGGAGTGCCGACGAAGGAGTGCTTAATTACCGCAGACGAGGGAGATAAATTTTTGAAAGGGCATTAAGTTTGATTTATAGGTAAACGATATACACACTTGATATTCAGATACATCGATTAATGTAAAGCATGTGATACTCGTGATGCGAAATGCAGGCTCCAAATTTGCACTACAGTGGAATATATGAATAGAACCTGTGAAACTCCATTTCAGTTTACCGTTAAAATTTCATGATCTGTATGCACGAAAAGAACTATTTTTTGCCATTTATCACTATCATTTAGACATGTTTTGTACCACCACATATAACAATACAATATAAATGTAGATATTTTAGATTTTCCATTACATTTTTGACCGATTTCAATAACAATTAAATTAAAGTTCAACACCTCGTCGTCTGTATCAAATTTCAGTAATGTAATACATGTAATGGGACTGGTGCAAAATATACATCAAAAATTTAAAAATGTGGTATAACTATAATATAAACATATCGCATCATACTTTCTGAGTTATACGAAATGTCCCGTTGTCTACATTACATTCACCAAATATCCAGTTAGTAGTATTCAGATTTAAGATTTCCAATGAATTGTAATTTATTTAATTTTGAAAAAAGACAATTGGAAAATTTCGATGACCGCAATAGAACTTTTTTACCTCTATCTCGATAACACGCAACTTTCATAAGATGCTAAAGAAAGTTTAACAAACGAAAGCTCTTATAAATGTACTGTTTACCAGTAAATACTAAGTGTGTAAGACTAAGATTCATTAGAAGGGCAATCAACTTAAATTATCTGAACAATTTTACCTGCCATCACACTTATCTTTATTGCTATTCCATACCTCCGGCTAATTACCAAAAAAAAAAACATGTTATACATTTTTCTTCATCTTACATACATTACAACTTCTTCATCAATGGATATTAAATCATAACATTTATTAATGTTAATTAATAAAATAATAAAAATAATAATGTTATTAACATTTATAACATTTATTAATTACATTAATGTCTAGTTATGCCATGGAAACTGTGTTGATTAGTCATCACAAGTGTGTATAAAATAATGAAAATATCTTAGACAATTCAATTTTTCTGTTTTAATATAACGTTGCACCTAATATTTCTTTGAATAATGTTGTAGAGTAGAGGAAATCGGGGCTTGATAAATACATTACCATATCACGAAAAGTGGCATGCACGAATGCACTAACCCAACAATTTAAAAATTTAAACCGAAAATAAGCTCTTGAATACTACCTTGAAGCACCAGAAGTAAGGTCATGAAGTACTAATTTTCTTCGATTTACATACTTCTTTACACGATTTACCACTGACGTTTTCTATTAATGTTTGGCCCAGTAGTTTTTTTTGAGAATTAGGGTATAAATGTTACAGACGTCTAAATTTTTTACTAAACAATTAATGATGATAATCGACATTCATCATTCCTTGAACTCACCCAGACTTCTGTGATCTGTAGATCTAAGAAACTTGGTTCAGCAGTATAGATTTGCTCTTTAGATATTTCCCTAAGAATCAATCAAGAGGAGAGAAATCCTGTAATCGTAAAGACAATTGTAAAAGAAGCCCAGCACGATTTTCAGGTCCGGAAAATTTACCACCAGCAGTTTTACCGCCAGCAATGGATCGGTAGTAATTTATCACCTCCAAATTTGATCGCATATAGCAATAACAGTAGGCACAAACACCATTCCTAACAACATTCGCATATTTAAAAAAAATAGCATGAGTTATATAACCTCATTTCAATCCATTTTTCTGACTGGAAGAGAAAATATATTGTGAAAAGTGGAAAAACGACCATTTTTCTGCACTGCTCCTTCTGTAAGCATTCATCATCGATTTTTCAAAATCGATACTTATTGACTGCTGGTATATAGAGGGTTCCAATATTTTAAGCTGCTGCAGCAAAGATACATACGTTTCCTCACACTTGTTAAGCAATAATGCGTATGGTAATTAAAGGAAACCATATAATTCTTTTGAATGTGTTATCGCCTACAACTTTTAAAAAAGTAAGAGAAGGGTTTTAAATATCCCTTCAGCGTACCAACGTTGACTTCGTTCCAATAACTACAAATTTCTTTATGTACGGAAAAACAGCTTACCATTATCCATACCAAGAACCAAAGTAAATCTCACATACCTGTGTAAAAATATGGCTCTACAAACCAGAGAATAGGGCGTCCATATTTCAGTTTCATATATTTTCGATCGCCCAATTCATAGCATTTAGGCTTTGGAGCGCCTCGACTCCAATGAAGGTCTTAACTATAGCAGTAACTCGAGCGAAATATTGGGTTTTTAAGTAATTTTAACAATTTCGAAGGATTTTTGCTACATTATGCTTACCCTTATAATACAAATGTCCATTAGAGCGCAATTTCGGTGTATTGTTTTTTTTTCGATTTCACACATTTCCACCACGTGATGTGTGTTCACAAACTCAAGGGATGAAAAGTAACCGTCGATTCATCCTTTATACAATAAATTCTAACAACTAATTAATTTCTTACTGAGTAGCCATATTTATATATTTCTCGGGATTGTCTTAAATACGACACGCACACCTTGTTCCCCTGAGATAATCTCCTTACCTGAATTATTCTGATCCGGTGGCTTATCTACATCCTCAGAATGAGGGAAGCTGAGAAATAAGCTCAAAGATATTTTAAAATCGAAATTGTGAAAGTGCAATAAGAACAAAAATGGAGATGAAAAAATTGAATTCATATTATGATTTTTTATGGGTATATTATTGTAGGTTCTTCCTCAATGACAATAATAAATTACCTTAGTCAAAAAGAAAGTTTCGGGGTCCAGGTGGTAAACTGATCTACGAGGTTATCATGATCTCTTTTTTTCACGAGAAAATTGTTGCACTAATTACTTTTCAATTAATATTAACCACAAGGCCGAAAGTTTTTCTTGTCTGCAAATTATAAAAAAATTTTTTTTTCATTTAAGTGTGAACAAAACAAAGTTCTCCAGATGCGCTTATGGAAAATGTAGGCTCAGGTGTATCATCCCGTCCATATTCTTTAAGAAAGTTCCATAATTCACTATACAAGAATTCACGAAGCTACTGAGTAACGAAATGGTTAGATCTATACCTATTCGCCAAGTGGCCATTCGTCTGTCTTTTCCTAGCATTTAATTTCAATCCTGAAAAAAGACACTATTTAATAAAAATGGAATCTATTGGATCAGCACCGTGCCGATAAACTGTTTTCGGAAGCTAAGTGTAGTTAAGCTTCAATTGGCACAACATACTGTTTAAAAAATTGAAAAGTTTTATTAAACATTTGGTGCTGACCCAAGGAATTCCATTCATCTTAATTGGTGTTTTTCTTCAGGGTTTGTATTAATCCTTCCCCCGAGGATTTACGGGGGGGTTACGGGCGGCTTCTTTAGATCTGAAGTTAAACGTCTTCTAACTGCAAGGCTGCAACGGTTCCTTCTTGCCGTTGTGTTCCACGTTTAGCAATTTTCTGCTTAATCAGTGGCATTAGCACCATGATAATTATTCGTTAGTCCGATAGTCCACGAATTTAGTGTATATCTTACCACCGGTTCGTTGAGTATTGGGTCGTTTTCAATGTATTCTTCTTTAATTCTCTAAACTGCATCTAGGTTGTTTATTTCTAGTTGAGGGTGAAGTTGCATTGACGTGGGATGTCGCTATCTTGATTCAAATTTAGAAATGATATGTCCTGAAATCACATGTCCTGAAAAGATTAGAGCCTTTAAGCTATATACCACCATTTGTTCGTGGAAATGTAGTTAAATAAGTTCTTCTTGAGGTAAAATGATGATCCATTAATTGGAGTTTTCTGCCTCGTGGTAGACGTTGTCGGCAACTTCAACTCTAGTTAGTACTCATCTGGTTGATGTCTTGATATTTAAGTGTTGAACTTCACAGGGAATTTCCTTGCCGATATGTTGAAGCGTGTTCTCATTGCAGATGTAGAATTTCGGTGATATTAAACAATGTTTCTTGTAATAAATTTTGATTTGTGTTTTATTGCCTTAAATTGAAATTCGTCGCCGTATTAAAAAAAGCTTGTGACCAGACATTCTCAAAAAAACACCTAAAACCCATCTATGATTAGCAAATAATGTCAAACCTGAACAAAGACACCCTTTAAAAAGAATGGAATCCCTTAGTTCAGAACCAAGAAAATTATAAATAGAACTTCCCTAGACAACGTAATGGCATTAGTATAATTCATTTATTTTTTTGTAATTCATTTAAAGTAATGTTAAATGAAACTTTTCAATTTCTTTAAAATAATAACTACTATAAACTTAACTAACAGAAAATTTTAGCTAGAAATACTCAATAGGTACATACACATACAAAGAAGAAAATCAAGTTACCTTAAAATCAATAAGCAGATTTTCAATTTATTAAGATTTGATTTTTTACTATAACCATGGTATTATTTAAATTAGAAACCTGTTGGTACTATCAATTGTGCATTAGGTGTTTTTGTTTCAGTTGTGACAGAAGCAGCCCGAAAACACCAAAAACCAGCCGAGGAAGCAGCAGAACTGTCCGATCAATGTCCGGAACCGGACGGTTTCTTCGCGGACGCGGAGCAATGCGATAAGTACTACCAGTGCGATAATGGAAAAATAACTGAGAAGCTGTGCCCCGACGGTATGGTCTTCAACGATTTTAGTTCCGAGTACGAGAAGTGCGATCTGCCGTTTAACATCGACTGCTCTTCTAGACCGAAATTACGTAAGAAAAATATTAATCAAAAGGAGATGTATATAGCGGTTTATATTTCGTGGATGGATTATATAAAACCGTCTAAATATAAATTACGAAGGATGTAACTGAACAAAATTCTAAACAAAATACTAAAAAATTCCAACTGTACACACAATAAAATGTTAAGTACATGTATTTGTTCGCAATGAGGATAGACATAAACGTTCATTAGTTCAAAATAAAAGTTATAAAAATTACAATAATGAAGCCGTAAGATTGAGAAAACCGTAAATGCTTTTCATAAATTTCTAAATTAAGTATCAGAACAAAAAATGATCCAAGCTTAGAAACATATACGTACATTATTTACACCAAAGTTGAGAATCGAGAAATGAGGAATGTAAAACATTTTGTTGTATAAGATTCCATAGATCTTAACTCCTCTGAAATTTTTAATTTTTGCCAAAGTATTTCAAACTTAGCTGATACTTGAAATATGACTTACATATACCACAAATGTTTAAAAAGCAAGTATAACCCGCTTTGATTATCTTCATTTTTTGCAAGATTTATACGCTATCCTATTTTCATACGTCAGTACGTTGGTTTTGGTTTTTACTCTATAGTAGATATGTATGAATATGTCTCTATGGAATGTTCCGTCATGGTACCTAGCCAGGATAATTTCCTACAATTTGAAAAACAAGTTTTAGTTTCATTGTGTAGATACAGATATTGTCACGAGGCCGCCGTGCTCTAATTATAAAATTTACTATAAAAATTACATCCAGTTATCTCGAAGAATCATGGTCGCATTTTTCTAACTTCACACAAAACAAACATAACAATCCTTAAGGGATCCTTAAGGGACCGTAGATTATCATCATTCGAACGAATCAACATAATCAAAAAAGTTAAACAGAGAATCTAAGCTGTCTATTTAAACCATTCAAATTCTGCGTGAAGGGCCATTTGACATGACAATATTTAAAATTCTATATATTGCTTGAGTACTGGCATTGAATAAAAGATATTAAATATGTCAGTATATAAACGAATCAGAATTCTTCCCTTCAAATTGTAGGAATTTGACCGGGCTATTCAACCATGATGGAATACGCAGTTCATCAAGACACAAATACGTATATGTCGAAAAGTTGAAACAAACTCTGACGTATGGAAATATGGTGGCGTATAACACCTTGCCAAAATCGCATTAGAAACGGTTTAAAAAGCAAATTTCAAGTGCCAGCTAAGCTTCAAACAATTTTGGCGAATATTTAAAATATCACAGATGGTAAGATATATAAAACTTTATAGATCAAAAAGTATAGAATTTCTGATTTTCAACTTTAGGGTGAATATTGTAGTTCAGGCATTTATAATTGACATTTCTAGAGCAACTGTACAAACTTGGCGTATGTTGAGGTTTTTTCAAACTTACAGCTTAATTATTGCATTTTTCGTAATAGAACTGATGCTGTTTGTTTTGTAGCTATTTCTATTACGAACAAATTCGGATACTTAAAATTGTTTCTTACGAAGTCATCCCGTCATCCAGAGGGGTTATTGGGAAAAAGTTGATAAAGTGGCAATTTTTTTTCAATTTAATTTTTAATACAGTTTTCCGATCAATTGCTTTGTAAGCAACCTGGTACTATACTTATATTTAGGCTAGATGTATGTAGTTAGATCCTGGATACCAGGAAATTGCACATACAAACCTCTGTTGACCTCGATCTATCGAGAACTCACGTTCAATATACTCGACTGAGAAAGGAACGATGTGACAAAATAACAACGATAATACAGATGAGGAAAATTTAAAAAATTTGCTTTTTGCCTACAACATATTTTTGATGTTCGGCAGTCTGATTGGTATATTTATAAGTAAAGCTGCAAGAAAACAATAACTGAAAGAAATATGTGCTAGAGTCGGTCTTCGTAATTTCTTAAACAACAGATATGTCGACGTTTCGTCTCTTATTCGAGACAACCAAGACAATAACTAAAAGGACAAGTTACCATCGTTGTAGAAGAAACAAAATATAAAAAATATAATACCTATTTACAATTACAATTACCTATACAACATAAAATTATACAATACAATTAAATACAACATACAATTAAAGACAATGTATGAGAATAGAACGCATTGTAATTCAAAATCAAAACATATTTTTTAAAATAATAATATTTACATCTGAAACAGCTCAAGTGAAAAATAGCTATCTTCGTACAAATGTGGTATTGCGATATACATAAACACCCAGAAGGTGGAACAATTTTTTTAGCATAAACCAGTCAAATGTTTCACCACTTATTAAAGGATGTCAACATAATTTGCTAACCGTATTACTACTCTACTATTACCTCTATTAAAAATTTCCTTTTTTAAGGAAATAAGTGAGATGTTTACACACAATCACAGGCGAAAGTGGTCCACCCGCTGCACACTCGTAAACTTGTTGGTACAAAACTTCCTCATAGGTGAAAACTGATCAGTCAAAAATAAAAGAAATAATACTAATCGGAACATTTAAAAGAATGTTAATAATTAAATTGCAAACTCTGATGTAATCTCCTTCCGGTCTGAATTGGTCCAGTTGAAAAAAAAAGCATTACAATTTAATAGACATGTTACCGACATACAAAGGCCAAAAGAAATATAAAAGCTTGTTTCTCACTTTATCAACGAAATTTTATGACGAATCCCAAATTTGTGATTCATTTGCTTCCTTAACGTTATTTGTATTGTGTATAATGTCTATATCATTACCATTACTAATTTCGTCCAGATCGGAGATTTTAAATCTCCAAAAAGCCATTTTAAAATAATAATTGCGACTTACCTTACGCCACTGGATTCTAATGACGACTGAAAATGAACACGTGCTCGGCGCTCAAATTTAATAGCTGTAGTGGACCTGTCTAATTCTCAATACTAATAGACATTTCTTATATAGGCATGTATTGTAGCGACTAATAACATTTCTCCGTTCCAAATATACGGGGAAAGGTTAAACGGTACGTTATATAAATACTATGCTGTTGTATAGGGTAAAAACGCATTTTTTGAATGGACTCGATACAAAGTCGGTAATTTTTCGTTTTTTAAATGGACCAACTTTTACTGGATAGAGTTTAATATAATGTTACGCTCGTGGGATCTTAATATAATTAACAATAAATACTAACTATGACTAATTAGTCGTAATATATTTACACTATACGGACTTATTCTAATCATTTAAATATAAATTTAGTTTCAAGCGTGTTTTAACGACCACTTGTTAAACAACATCTGTTCGACTAACCCGCTTATCTCTCGATCGTCTTTTTATATTCTAACGGTGTTTCTTCGAGCTTTTGCTGGAAAAAACAAACAATTCTCGGATCCGGCCGGCGCCGATCCGTCCGTAGAGTCATTGAGAATATTCCACTAAGTTCGATGGGCGATAAGTAAGGGAGAATCTGTTACAATAATTAATAGCAATGTTTATAGGTCTGTTAGTGTACAGAGAAATTAAAACAAATGATACAAAATGTTGGTTCTAAAGATTAGTGAAATCAAAAATTTCCATTATGTTCATTAATTGGAACAAATCCTTAAGTTGATGTTTGTCGTTAAGAATTATATAAGTTACTTGGTTCAATTATAAACAGGGCTATCAATATTTAAAACTCTCGGTCGCTACTTTATGATTTATTACTAAGCCACAGATTTTTGACGGAATGCCATTGTAGCATGTTAGGAATTTGTAAGTTTTATTGTCAATATGCTAGGAATTGTTTAACAGTCCTCATAGTCTTTTGTTGGGTATTATTAGATCAGATTAGAACTGACACGTTACCCTTTGCTCTAACCAAATGTACTTCAGGGTGTGATTCAAGGTACAGTGTAAAATGTACTAAATAGTATGGTACAAATCATTTCCAAACAACAGGTTCCAGGCAGCAATTTTCAATTTATTTATATGATAAAACTTACTAATATTCAACTAATAATTTTTCATTTCGTTTTAGAAAAACCTCAACCGAGCGAACATTGCCCCAGAAAACACGGTTACTTTGGACACGAACAAACGCATGTCTGTGATAAATTCTATTTCTGCGTAGATGGTAAATACAATATGATAACTTGTCCCAACGGTTTAGTTTACAACGAGAACGCCGGAATTTGCTCTTGGCCGGACGAAGCTAAGAGGAGCGGATGCACTTCAGAAGGTAAAATATCACATTTCAACTCTAAATACTTGATCATTTGAGGTAAACAACTCTTAGAGGATAGCTGTGTCGAAGAAAACCAATATCCTTTTAAGGATTGGGTTGGACTTGCCTCAAAATGTTTAGTAACGATGGAGTTAAATATACTTTTTTGAATGTCATTGACAAGACCAAATTCAGATGTTTAACAAAAATCTGTAGGAGAGAGAATCTTACCTCCACCGACAAGATTCAGGAAGGTAAACCACATTCCTTTTTGGAAACAAGAAATGTTAGCCCTTGGAGTAATTGTTTCTGTTTATTTTTTCAAAAATATTGATACCGAGTAAACTGTGACCAGTTTTTCGCCTAATACTTTGAAACATCTATAATCCTCAAATAAAAATTTCTCTTGACAAATTTAGCTTTCGGAACGTACTTCACTTTACTAACTTCATTATATAATTAATCTTCGTTTCCTTTGTTTCAGAGGTGTTCCGATTCGAATGCCCTAATGTAACTGAGGCTGTAGGGGCAACTCACCCTAGATACGCAGATCCAGAAGACTGTCAATATTTCTATGTTTGTATTAACGGTAATATTCCCAGAAGGAACGGCTGCAAACTTGGCCAAGTTTTCGATGACGTCAGCAAACGATGTGACTGGGCCAGAAAAGTGCCGGAATGGTAAAGAATGCCTTACTTATTTAGAGAAACCGCCATAGGAAAAGTTTATCTAATTTGCAAATACCGGTAGAACAATACTGAATTGTTTTTGTTTTGTAGTACTGATTGGTACAAAGGCCGTCTAACAGAGCAGCAACTCGCGGATTTGGAAAATCCACCAACGCCCAGGCCAAAAGCGACGAAAGGAAGCAGCAGGAGAAAAAACAGGCCACAGCCGAAAGCTGAAGAAGAACCGGTTTAGAATGTAGAAATATTTGTTACTTTATTAGTTTTTTGTAATAAACGATACATTTTTTAAACTGGTTTTTCATTTGTCGTATGAAATTTACTGCGAGAACAACGGGTTAATTCTTGTTAATACACCGAATTGCAAAAATTCTGAGATATACTTATAGAATTGGATAATATACACTAATGATCTCCTAAAATTAACCAGTAAATTGTAAACACGTTTTCTAGATTAAAAAAAGAAAGTGATTGTTATGAATCATTATTTGGCAAAAAAATTGGATAATTCGAAATAAATATTTTCAGTATGTAACATCTCTACTAAGTAGCTTACCAAGAATAAATGATAGAATGTCACGATAATGGTCTAAGCTGAATTTTTAAAGGTGAACTTCACATACTTTTTTCTTTTTGAGATGTGTTTACTGGCTGAAATGATTTTCATTCAAATGCAAGCTCGTAACAGGTTTTCATTTTTTATTGATTGAAAATTCCTCGGACAAGACCGAGGTTATCTTGAAACTATACTTGGAAGTAATATTTGAGTGTTTCAGCTAACTTCCGTGGAAGCCATGAAAACTATTTAGAAATGTTATTTTTCCAGTGGCGTAGAAGGGAAATATATTTTACATAGTATTTAATTTTTACATTTATTTTTAAACAATTTAAAATGGGATGAAAGGAAATATTAAGGTAAGTAGTTAAAAATATTCTCATTTCATTTGTTCTGATGTCTCATTTTTAATTTAAAATACTTTAATGCTAACAAATCCCTAGTTCGGTGACTGGTTCGAATTCATTCAATAACTAACGTAGTGTTTTAACCTGTACTCGAGTCACATCCGCCTTCAAGTATTAATAAAACTAGGTCAGAATAGAGTTCCATGAACAAAATTTAATTATTTCCCCTTGAGTTATAAGTACACGAAACAGTGTAAAAGTGACTATAGTTTTACCTCTATCGAAAATTCCAAAATAGTTGTAGTTCCACTTTTGAAGTATCGTTCCTCTTTAGTACCACGTAATGATGACGATAATTAGGGTATATACTGGCCAACTAACTTCAAATCTTATTTTAAAACATTGATTTCTTGTCATTTAGTTTCCCCAAATAATGTCAGGACTTCATCGGTTATATGTGGTACAACTGCATTCCTTTTGTTCTCTCAAACTTCCTCAAAACCATTTCGGTGTTGTGTGTAGCAATTCTTTTTTAACTTTGCAGAAACCTCTCATCCATCGGATTTATGGTTTTATTGTGCAGCATGTGTCAATTACTGCTTGTCATGTGTTCTATAAATTGCTCTAAGTTCTTTAGTTTTTATGACCTTTCACTGATTTTCAACTGATTTTTCAGACTGACATCGTCAATCTCAGTCTACCACTACTGGACGTGGATAGATCCTGCCACATTCTTCACAATTGTAGCTAGATAAAATTGAATTCAAACATGTGGAATTGCTGGAGAGAAAATCATTTACCTGTTTCTGACATTTTTGTCACTTTGTCGACAATTTATTATAAAAGTTCGCCTGGTCATCTTCACATAGCCATTTGGCCATGCTGACATTTGTTATAAGATGTTTCAACTATTTTTTTTTAAATATTCAATAGTTCAAAACACGTTGGTTTGCAATTGAAACGCGAATTTTTCACCCTAAATAAGAAAAGCTTTTTATTATATATGGATATAATAACACATGAATACAATAATAGTAGCGTATCGTACTTAATTAGGCGATGAACATTACCTTAACATCTTAACATAACATAACATACATCTCTTTATATCTCAAGTCAAGCAAATAAAACTGATATGGTACACATTAACTCCTTAAGAGCTTTATTACCAAGTGATATTCTATTATGAGTGACTTTCTACGTGTGCAAAGTATACCTTGCCATACTTATCACTAAATGCTTCTATGAGCATTGAAATAATTTACTGCACTACTATACGCCTAAAAACATTTTTAATCTGAGGAATGTCTTTTGCGAATTAAACACAGAAAAATTAACAGTGTCTTGATGAGACGAATGTTTACTCCTAATAAAAATACTATCATTTAGCTGTTAGTTGAAAAAGCCTTAGCAATTCATTTATTTTTAATTTTGGATATATATAGTATGTATATATAAATATATACTTATTTTCAAATTTCGAAATTCAAAATTTCTTCAAAAAATGCGTTAACATTCGAATAAAACTCCAAAGTAAATTTCTACACCTACAAAAATTACAATAACGTAGTAAAAATTAGAAATTTCTTAGTAAGAGTGAAAATTCATGACACACATCCACATCCACTGGGTAGTTAACGACCACTATCTAATCGAAGGCCAATTAAGTTTTTTCTTCGACAAGATTATCGGCGCTTTTACTAAAAGTGGAGTAATTTCAAGGTGACGTCGTTAAATACTAATTGAATGATTGAAGTTTAAGGTTAAACAGATTTCCTATGTGTAACGTGGTATTGTGACACTCTGGCGAGGTGTCCATGGGGTAATTTAGGAAGGAAGGAATATATATATATATATATATATATATATATATATATATATATATATATATATATATATATAAAGAAGAAAAAGAATAAAGTAGAAATTCTTATCTGCATGAAATATGAGATTAACTGAGGAAAAACGGCTTTCTACATGTTATTAAACTTTATTAAAAGTGATCAGCTGTAAAAGCTAATACTAAAAATTTAAAGAATCCAAAAGAAATGGAACTTGTGGTGGCCTTTCAAATAGGATTTCGTTTACTGACGAGTTAGCGAGAACATCCGTTGTTATTACCATCTTCATTTCATATTTTTTATCATAATGTTGTTATCTCATTTCTTCCCTTTCAATTTCCTCGTAGTAACCCAACTTTGGAATAAACATTAAAATGCAGATCGGTGTTTTAGCCCAATAGATCTTGTGTTTCTGTTTCTTCTTTTAAATTTGAATGTTTACGTATTGTACCAATCTCTTCTATGTTTCCTTAGTATTCTTTCCTTTAAATTCTGTAAGTTTCACATCTAGATGATTTTGCATCATTTATACAACAAAATCTTAAAAAATTCTTTAAATGCTCATATTAATTTGTATAATTGTCAATGCAGTGAAAAATCAATTGTTTCGAACTTTAATTAGTTTACTATTTATGCTATTTTAAAAAACATAAAATAATGTGAAACTGAATTTTCTCCTTTAATTAACCTCTTCCTTCAAGGTTACTGGACAATAACGTAATTTCAAAAAATGACAGTCAACTGACAATGCAATAAATAGGAACCGTTGATATCTAGTCATTATCTGAATCATCACATTTACATCTCCGCCTTAGTTTTTTCTCTTCCATTCCTTCATACCGCATAATTCTCGAACATCGAAAGCTGGGAAGTGAAAGTGATCAATAAATAAATCGTATCAAAAAGGAACAATATCGATCGACCGTGATTTCTGCAACCGAAAATTATTCGTGACGCTTATCCCATTTTTATGTAACTATCATCTAACTGTCATTACTTAACAGTTTATTAAAATATCTATAAATATTTGTACGTATCTGATGGGACAAGTAAGTAGATATTTATGAGCCGTGTTTGTGAGAGAAAAATCATGATATTCCCTCTTCAATATCAAGTAAAATACCCATAGGTTGTATTTAAAATCCCACTTTGATCATACCCATTGGTTCATAGTGTACTTTTCTGTGAATGGCGGGGCACCACGAGCAGCCGAATGCATAGCATATCCTTAATCTCAAGCACGATCTGCGCCAATGTTGATTTGTATTCAGTCGTTCGTTCTCGAGCTACACCTTCCAACTTCTTAAATAAGGACAAATAATCGTACTACCTTTCAGTCACGAGCAAGAGGTGGACTATACCTCAGCTCTCTGTCGATTTAAACAAAAAATAATAGAAAAAACAACTTTTTAAATTTGTGAGAATGAAATTCTTCATTTTAACCGTATTGGTCTTCGCGTCCACGACAAGTAAGTAATTTTTTAAACCTGTTTTTTCACGCATAATTTCCGTCAATTCACATATTGCACAAA
This sequence comes from Cryptocephalus primarius, assembly GCA_963576515.1. Classification (NCBI taxonomy): domain Eukaryota; kingdom Metazoa; phylum Arthropoda; class Insecta; order Coleoptera; family Chrysomelidae; genus Cryptocephalus; species Cryptocephalus primarius. The sequence continues at coordinate 9,522,274 of OY754950.1, forward strand.
TTTGTTTTATGAGTAATGGTGGTTATTATGGCGTTATACTCCGTTCGGAAAGTGCAGTGAAAGTGATCATATTGGGAACCTGATTATTAGAGTATGATTATTCACTGATTTGTTTATTTTAATAGAAAATTATTTAAATTTAATGTGCCGTTTTAGTCATGCTATATGATGAATTATTGGTCTTACTAAATATATAATGTTAATATTGGCCAACAAAGGAGAACTTTAAGCATTTGGATTATTTTTTGAAATGTAAAATTTTACACTCTTTGATACAGCATGAAACTCACATATGGTGTAATTTTAATTATAATTGTTGTAAGTACCTTTGACAATTGAATTCATACCTTCCTTTTTAGTTCTATTTCTATAAAACATTCACTTAATTGAATCATATGTATTGTAACGATGATAAGTATACATTTTCTACTAATGATTAACGAATATAACACAAAACTTCCAATTTCTTGCAATTTAAAAATATGTTTCACATTTTATAGATTATCCTTAAGTATTTTGCACTGTATCTTAGGAATATGCTGTATTTTCAATTATCCTTCACGATCCGCATGGTAATATAATTAATCGATACTGTATAACAAAAAATTGAATTTTCTATTTAATTTTTTTCTGTCTGCTTCGAAGTAGTGGGTATGCATGCATCTCTCTCTCTCTCTCTCTCTCTCTCTCTCTCTCTCTGTCTCTCTCTCTGTCTCTCTCTCTCTCTCTCTCTCTCTCTCTCTCTTCCACGCTTTATGTAATGTAAAAGTGAAAGGTGTTTATCGGGTGTGGTAATAACTCAACAACAACTCCGACCGGTCTATCTTCCCCAAATTGCCGACTTATTACATAAAATTAATATTTCCAGTAAATCCTTGACGAGGTCACCAGTTACCTTCGATATTTATTATTAATTTATTTAAATGATATGTAGACAAGGATGACTTAAACAATAGAAATTCTTTGAATATTTTAGGCGCTTACGGTGCTACGGTTCTAAATCAGAGGATGGAACGGCTATAGGCACATATCCAGTTGAATTTAAAGCAGATATATCAAATATATTTCAAGCGAGATAATATTTTTTTCTTAATAGGTCCGTTATGCCATTTAGGATAATGATAACACCAACCCTTTATTAAACATTTAGTGTATCGAGATATTTTATAAAAAAACAGAAATTGTTTGGAAACTAAGCTTCATTCTAACTATTTGTTTCTAACATTCTGTTCTTCCCAAGAGGACTGCAAAATTGCACATAAAGATAAATCAATTAATACGGACTACGGGCAGAAACTTAAATGAAAAATGTTTTAACTTCAAAACAGAAATGCTTATTTTACATGATATTTGTAACTTATTTTAAGAGTCCAGCTTCCTACATGCAATCACTTGTAGCTTATGGGGTTATCTCACCTGTATTAGTTAGGCAAAAAACCCTTTTCTATAGATTTCGTCTCTCCGAATTTCTCCATGCAGGTTGAAAAGAGCGATAGTTTTCGAAATATCTTGCAACTGAAATGATTGCCCAAAAATATTTGGAATTTAACCTGTAGTCTATGAAATTTTCTATAAAACCTGCATTGCTACTAATTTCTATTAAAACGTATTTAATATTTATTTTCAAAGAGGCTCACTTTGTTAAAAAATATTTCCCGGCCGTTTTTAAAAGAACCATTTGCAACAATATTCAATATTACTTTTACACTCTTGCTGATGACGTTTTCTTGCGTATGATAGTAACATATCTATTGTACGACACGTGTCATAACTTTTCCTGCATTCAAAATGTTTATTTTACTAGTCTTTGGAAAAATATTTAGATACTAATAAAATAAATAAATAAAAATAAAAAATAATGTAATGTAGAAAATTTATATTATGAATATTTTATGGTGATTAGTAATTTAATTATTTTATTTCATCTGAATATTCAATTACTTATTACTATACATCAGTTATTCTTATTCCAGCTTTCCAATTGTATAACCATCGATTATTCGTGCCCGCTTAATCTCTAATAACCGTAGAAGAGCCACCACTTTCCAAATTACTTAACCTTTATCCGCAATAATCCTCGTTTAAAAGTGACATTTCTGAAATGACATTCAAAAGAAATGTGCGATATATTTGAAATGTCAAGGATGAGACGGGTTGAGAAAGAGATAAAAGTCACCAGTAAGCAAATTAAGTTGAATGACAATTCAAACATGATTTTAAAGATGTGTAATCCAAAACTATTAATAATTATTAGATTGGCGAATTAATTTCAATCGATTATTGGTTTTGCAAGGTTTCGTAGAATTGGGAACCTTCAATTTTGCACTCGCAACTTATACTTAAATGCAGGTGGAATATTTCTGAAACATAAATGTTGCATTACCCTGAAAATATGTATTTGGCAAATTATAAAAAATTAAGAGGATTCACCAAAATCTTCATGCACATAGTGAGAGAGTGAGATGTTTTGGAAGATAAATGAACATGACATCAGAAACTATTAATGAGTTAATTAAACGGTAGAAGCCTTAAAAAAGTGCAGTTAATGAGTAATCCGGAATCAAGTAAACATAAAATTTTATTATTGAATTGGAAACAGTTGCACGTCAAGTAAGGTTCCTATGTTACTCAAATACTCCCGTTTCATTTCTTCATCAGTCTCGTAATAAAAACTCTGATATGTAGACCAACCGATCTCATAAAGTACAATCAAAACAAGTTATTTTAACTTACGAACTTACATAAAAATTTATGACAACAACAATAAATGGGGATGTTAGATCTGATTGCATCAGGAATCGTTACCAACTTTTAATTTATTATTTACTTTCCTACTTTCTTACTATCCACTGGGACTCATAGGTGAAAGGTGGCTAGGGGTCATTTATCTAAACCGAATCATTTGATAATACATCTTGTCTTTATGTTTAAATACATCTTATGGTTCTAACCTATTTGGGAAATTGGTGTTTGGAGTGGGTATTGGAGAAAAAATGAAATAGTCCGTACTTAACTATATAAACTTTTATTACACTTGAGAGAAGTTATCCAACAGGAGTTTTATACTACACACAGTAAGACTTAGATATGGGGTAAGGGGATTTCGCAAAATTTTGTAATTAGAATAATTAAATAAAAGTATAATTAAAAATGTTTGTAAACCGAAAGCATTATTAAGACTTTTAGAGATACAGGATGCATTAAATCGATACTTTTACATTAATATAATTGGTCTGTATATAAAAATGACCGCTATTGAATTTATACATTTGAAATTTAAAAAGAAGGAACATTGAAACGAAGGAACAATGGACCCTCACAAATGATAAGAACTGAACAACCAAGAAACAAGAAATAACTAGATAACGTAATAAAGAACCGTTACAATTATACAAAATTTAAATGCGCCGCTTTTTTCAGAATATAATACACAACCATGAATTAAACTTCATATGAATTTACGCCACTATCATTTTGGAATATATAGTTATTTTTAACTTAACTTATATTATAATTACTTAGATTTACAATTAATACAAATTGCAAATATTAATACATTGCTTCCGATTATCGAATTTCTATTATGCATGTGTTTTGCAATAAGTCTTATAAGTTTTGATGCACAAGTTTTTTTCAATAAACCTTACCGGCGTTAGGCCCAAAGTGATATTGTATCGATTACAAAGATTATTTCAAATTTGCAGTTGTATATTTTGATAAAAAAATTCATATAAATATCACTCTAATAATAATAATAATAAAACAAATATCATATAATCACTCTGGTAACAAGAAAACATTTTATTAATAATCAAACACAATATCCTTTATTAATATTTTATACGTTATATATTAAACTACAAAAATCATTGTATTCTTCAGGCAAACTATTTAATGATCATCGCAATTTTAAAAATATTAATCTAATTTATACATATAATAAAATCGTAACTAGACACTTTGTTCTCGTAGACCTCCACAATGAAATAAATTGAATTTGAAATAGATAGATAGGAAGTAGGAATAGGGAAAGAGACATAATAAATAAACTGCAGAAGAAGCCGTTGCTGTGCTTCAAGCATACCGACAAAATGTTAAATGAAATATGATCGAAAAAAGTAATAAAATTGACACCGGTCGATAGAAGAAGAACAGGACGCCCGAGAAGGATGTGGCGATCGTCTCTTATCGATCATACGAGTAGATGCGGCCATGAAAGAGAGAAATCTGGTAGAGAGAAATACTCAATATCAACTATAGAAAATCTACTTGTATACATAATCTCCTCAGTGGCTGATACAATTTGGATGCATTTTTCAGTGATGTATTGAGATAAGTTTAGGTTAGGTTTTAGTGTATGTTTCATTTAATTCGATTCACATATAAAAAAAAATATCTAAAATTAAATGTAAAACGACAATATAGAATTTTCGAATAACGCTTAAATAGCATAGCAATTTAAAATTATGCTATCTGACTTGACTTGCATGACTTAACAAAGTATGTACTCCCTGCGAGATGTCGCGTCACAATCATATGTCAAACAAAATTTTCCTTAATGTTTGACGCGAAAATGTGTGAAGAATTTATTCATGGGTATAAAGAATGTATTTTTACCAGATTTGGTCAGGATCAGACAGATGCGACGAAGCCTATGCCTAAATACACTTAGTCATTTTTATATACAGTGTATCCAAAGTTAAAAGTTTTATACAAATATATATGCTTAGTGTAATGTAAGTTTATTTTTGTATATTCCGAAAATGGTATACAAAATGAAAAGTTATGCGTCACCTGAAGAACCATAATCAAGGAGCAATCAGGTATGTGTGTTATTGAGTATTTGTGGTTAAAGTTGAATACAACGCAAAACATTGATTAAAAACGTTACCGAGAACTACAGAATTATGCTCACGCTAAAAGAAACGTGCAGGTAACTAAAAACCAGCTTTACGAGGATGTTACCAATCACAGATTTTAAGATACAGCGTGCCTGGAAAGATATCATCGGGGGGCAAATGTATAGGATTAGATTTCATCCATGTTTCAAATATGGATAATTGGGGGTACTATCGATTGTCAACAGGTGAAATTATAACATTTTCATATCACTTTAATGGTAAATGCAAATGTAAATATGTAAAATAAAAATTTAACAACCTTTTAAATTGTTTTGTATATTCTTATGTTAAAGAAAGCTATTACTGTCGTTTAAATTTCTAAAGTAAAGGTCACTCAGATATTTGAAATGATTCATGCGAAACATACCGGGAAAATGTCTTATGAACTTTTAATTTCGACCCCCTGTCGCTAACGCTCGGGTCATAAAAACCAAATAATATTTAAGCAAGTTTACCTTCTGAGGGGATGAAAAAAATGGATGATATTAAGTCGACCCCTGAACGAAGCAGGTACATCGGCTAGTTTAATAGTATTACTAATATATTATAATGAATTTCAAATATAATTAATTTCTAAATACCAACTTCTACCGAACCTTTAAAATCCCCAACACTTCCACAAAATTAAGAGAACATTTGTTGAAATTCTTGAAAACTTCCATCAGAAGTAAATTATTTATAAATAAAATTTGTTTAATTTACAGCCGCACAATTCAAATGCCCACCAAAAGATGGCCAGTACGAGGACTCTAGACAATGCGACAAATACTATGAATGCATTGACGGCGTCGCGACAGAAAAATTATGCCCCGACGGTCTCGTCTTCGATCCTCTTATCAGGAAAAGGAACAAATGCGATCAGCCCTTCAACGTAGACTGCGGGGATCGTACGGAATTACGTAAGGAAAACCTTATAATCATTTGTTCAGTGAAATGGGAAAGTTTCAAAAACTTTGTTTTCAATTTTTTAATAAATTTACGCCAATTCTTGTCTGATACGATAAGTAACGTAAAATTTTCCAAAATTGTAATGAATAATTTTTTTGCAGAGCCTCCCCAGCCCAAGGGAGTTTGCCCGAGACTGAACGGTTTCTTCGCTCATGAAGATCCTGCTGTATGCAACAAATTCTATAACTGCATACAGGGTGAATACACTGAAATAACCTGTACGGCAGGTTTGCATTTCGAAGAATACACCGGTACCTGCGTATGGCCAGACGCCGGTGGTAGGCAAGGATGCAACCAAAACCTTAGTGAGTATTGTCCGACACTGTAGAGTCTGACTGTAGAGTTGTTAAAACAATACCAAATTAGGAATGCGCTTGAAGGCAATAACGCGCAAAAGGTTGTGATTAGATTTTTTTTGTTTTGAAATGATTCAATTGTACTGTTCTACTAATTGTTCACCTTAGGATCATGTAGAAAATTTCACCATACTTAAAAAGACCAACTTCACCAGTCGTTAAAAAATATTTTCTGAATATGGTGTCAACTTTTAATAACTTCATATCTACGGAACATAAACAATCAGTTTAAGAATTCTCAAAATCTGACCACTAACAGTCAAGTGGTTCATTTGTAAAATATAAATATTAACGTGCACAGTGATGTTGTTAATCTGCAAACTACGAGGCACATCTTTTATATTCTCAAGAAGATTATCGAAGTTGAAATCAGATTAAGGACGGAATTTTTCAGTTTCAATTCAACTTGAATTAAATACATCTAGGTTTCGATTCACTTAGAGTTTTATTAATATTGAGGGTAGAAAATTATTTCTAAGTTACAATAAAAGTACTCGAGTAACCCTAAAAAATTACACCCTTAGTTGAGACTTTTTCCATGTACATGTAATGTAGCAGTCTTAAGTTTACCATAATATCCAAAGTTGATTACTGAAGCAATTTCATCTTGTTAAATTTTGATCAAGTTAAATCTAACCATTGCTCCTAGAAACATAAAAATTAAACGGCCGAATCCCTAGAAAGTACTATTACAACCAGTAGCGTGGAAGGAATGTTATATAAATTTTTCCAACCATGAAACCTTGGTAGAGGATGTTCCCTTTTGCCACAACAATTATAAATAATGAACACTATTAATATTTTCTTAAATTCTGGTTTGTAAAATTACAGTTACAATTATACCAGTAACCTTGAAGGTACAGTCCAAAAAGAATGCTATGTTATATCTACGGAGAATACTGGAAATATTTTTACATGGAACGGTAAACCCACTCCTTGTACCAATTAAAATAAAAACTATTCAAATTTCAACTGCATAGGCTACTTCTATGAAATTTTTTAATTTGATCATTGCACCACGTTATTAAGGCTTTTGTTACGGACTACAGCATTCATAAATATAAACTTCACCAATGGACCAACTAAACTTGAATCTAACCCGTATTCCTAGAAAAAAGATAATTAAATCCATATAAAAGACGAAAGCAACAAGTGGTGCCGAAGGGATAGAATAAAAACTTTTACAACTGTGGAGGTTTGGTAGAAGAGACTTCTTTTTGCAGCAAGGCTTATAAATAACTAACAGTGTTAATATTCTCGGAAGGTTTGATCTGTAGTCCTGTTATCGGTCCATTTTAAGTAACTTTAATTTAAACCTACAAGTTATCAGCGGCAAATTACACGTATAAAAGGGCCAATGCGTGGCTAATTTGTCCTATATGTCTGTCTGATTCAAGTAACTATACATTTACTGCCTATCTGATTCGCAATCTCCCTACCTATTTTCAGATGTTCTGAAGGACGGTTTTAAATGCCCCACTGAAAGTCAAAAAGACGCGAACGGTAACTTGGTGGTTCACCCCAAATTTCCCCATACCACTGATTGTCAGAGATTCTACGTATGTTTGAACGGCGTTGAACCCAGGGACTTGGGCTGCCAAGTCGGTGAAGTATATAACGAAGAGTCGCAGAGGTGCGACGCTCCAGAAAACGTACCTGGATGGTAAGTTTCTAAAATAGTTGAAGGAATTTTCAAAAAAGGTAATACGATCGTTTTTCTTGCTTATTGTTACAGTGAAGACTGGTACAAGGACGATCCAGCCGCACCCCCGAAATCTCAGGCAAAAAAATCTAGAAAATAATCTCTATACCAATTAATTTCCTACTTTAAATTTCCTCTTTTAAATTGTTTCCTCCCCTCCCATTGTCCAATATTTTTGTCTTAACTACGCTGTCTGCTGTGTTAATTTTCCTTTTTTGCGCAATTTCATGTAACGACCTTTTTTAGATCAATATGTACTGATTTTTAGGCGTAACTTGTTGTTTATGAGAAAGTGTGTGATTTTAAATAAATTTATATAAATGAACGAGTACGTTATTTAATATCTTATAAATGTTATACAATTATGCATGTAAGTAGCTTACAAAATCAATTATGTTTATAAAAATATTACTTTCTACAGATTTTGACCATAAAATCAAAAAGGAAACAGGAAATATCTTATTTGTTCATAAAATATGCGAGACGTAATGCTGCGAATTTGCAATTTACCTGTAGGTACATAGGAAGAGTGATACGAAAATGTGGAAGTATTTTCTTGAATCATTTTCAGTTACATAAGACATTTATTTTTTTTAAAGTAATTTACTGAGTGTTTAAAACACATTTTTGGTATTTTCTATTCGAATATTTTTAATTCCAAATTAATTTAACAAAAATCGTTTTTGTCTTCTACCTAGAAAACTTTTATAGACACGAACTGACTATTATACTTTAAGCCAAACAGTAAGTACATTTTTGACAATGGGTGATTTCAGTGCGTGGATAAGCAAGAAACCCCAAAATCATAATTTTTTTGTGATTTTAGCTAAGTAGGTTTCGTTGTCTAATCTGGCACCTGCATCAATTAATAAACGTTTCAAAAGGACACAACGCTATATAAAACCGAATAAAAGGCTTACGACTCTTTAAAAGTACCAAACCAAATGCCACAAACTGTGAATTTCACTTACATTTTAGAAGTATTAGGATAACTAAATATAACAAGTTTTACACATTTTTGTTTTGAGTATTGCTTACGGAGAAATATTGTGAGAATATAATTGTTATTTATTGTTTAATATTATTGTTCATTACTGATTAATATAACAACAATAATTAATAATTGTTAAAGTAAAAATTTTTTTATTTTTTGTACCCAACAATAGTACTCTTCCATGAAATTAGAAACACCCGATGGCACGACCAATCAGAGAGGCTTATTTTATATGCAGTTCTCAAAACAAATACTATAAAATATGTATATATCCTAAAATATAAACAATTTGAGTCATATTGTATTTAAAAAGCTATGTCCTTTTACCCAATAACATCAATAGCTATTTAGCTATTTAATTCTGCTATATATAATATAATATAGAAATTGTTATACTGGAATTTTTAATTAAAGTTAAAAAAACAAATGTAAAATACAATAGTTATTTAACCTTTTAAGCACAACAAAAGAAAGCATTGCTACCTCAGATCGAAAACAAAAGATTACGAAGTTTTATTGAACTTGACAGGCTCCCCATTTTGTTTTTAATGGGCAGATTCGGCTGGTTAACGTTATATTATATACATATGTATACTACCTGCTACCCTCCACAATAGCCTATATTCCTATCGAAATAAGCCTAAAAACTAGAGAAATGGCCAAATAGAAATGGGACCATCACGCATTTTTGGCGAATAATGAGTGGGGTAATGGCAAGGACGTTTCTAATTCTTCCTACCAAGAGAGGCATGGCTAAAATAGTCTGTAGACGTAACTGAACAACTAGGCGCGGCTACCTCATAAGTGTCTCTGCGTCGATCCCCATTTTATTTGTCGTTTCCTCTAGTAAATATGATTTTCCCGTCGGAGAGTGCCAAGAAAATCCAACCGCATCACATCGTTTATGTGAAGGTAACTCCTCCTTCAGAAATCACCTGTTCCGTAGATGTTTGTTAATTTAATCTCTGAGAAAGATTATTTGAAAGAACCCAAGAAGGCCATGCTGGATGCGCTGCTACACTTCAAGTGATCGAAATTAAAAAAGAATTTTTGAAAATGGTCTAAAATAATTCAATACTGAGCAACAATGTCTTTAGGTCTACTCTATAAATTCTAAGAGGTAAGTCAGTAAAGTATGAAAAACTTTACAAGAATAATTGTTGCTTCTACGTAAATGACAAACGGCAAATGTTTGTGTCGTAAAAAACCCGCATATTGTGGAAAGGATTAATTTTCAGCGCATATTTTCAGTTCACGTTTTAGTTATTTTCTTAATGGTACGTAAATTGGACCACATTTTTCCTCCTAGTTTAACATGTCAGAGTTATTTGGATTTTCCTCAACACCGTTTGCAAGAGCAATTTCTTGGTATCTTCGCTTAAAAAATCTATCTTCCTGCGATATTACTGAAAACACAATTTATTGTGATCGATAGGTGAATAAATTGGAAGAATTAAGGAAGCGAACAAAAAAGTTTTGAGGTGTTTGGGGAGATAAATAATTTATTTTAATAGCATATGGTGAGTTATGGATACGTCGGGAGAAGTTGTGCACGCATCAAACGAACCGTGAAAAATTTAACTTATAATTTTGATTTCACATATTTCAACTATTTTGTCGACTACTTGGTGAAATAATTTATTTTGAAGAGTTCTGATACTTGTATCCAACTATGAAAACACCTTGTAAGTTGCTAGCACACAACCCCATAATTTACATACTGAAATCAACAGCCTGTATTTACTGTTAACTTGTTTTTTCAACACAGGAAATATTTAGTGCAATTTATAATGCACTTCAGGATTATCAAATAACTTGCGTAACAAATTTTATTGTCAGTAGTAGAATAATAGTATATTATATAAAAATATTTTATTTTATAGTACATTAAATACAATATAATTTTAATTGAGCATTTACTTCCATCTCTTAACAATCTTAGTAACTTCAGCAATTCAACCTTTCATTTGTAAAACTTATGTAATCAATTAAATATATTTTTAAATAATAATAATCACTCTATGTCGGCAATATCTGTGTATATATATATATATATATATATATATATATATATATATATATATATATATATATATATATATATATATATATATGTGTGTGTGTGTATAACAGTGTATAACACTGTTCAGCATCACTGACATCTCTTATTTATGAAGTGTATGTGTAAAATATAGATGGTTATCACACTATATTACTGCTCTTTAGGTAACCTCAACCTTTTCGTTTGCAGTTGTTTCTACATTCTGTGAAATACACTCTTATTTATTTTATTGATTTACGGTAACTAATAGATATCACAACGATAGAAATTTGGAAAACAAGATCAAATGTTTTTCTATTTAATATTGAAATATTAAATATAATATCTTTTAAAAACGCATAAAAACTGTCGAAGCTGTGTGACATTTAACTTTTCTGGCGCCCTACTTAATAATTTCATTGAAAAAACTACAAATCGGCCCCTCCTTTCTGATATTTCCTTCAATTATTCGAGAAGGTCTTCGCAAGATTTGCTGCAAATCCTATAATCAAGCACGGCCTTTATAAATTTCTTGACATTCACATACTTACAATTTACGAGTGAAAAAATCAACATGACCCATTTTTCGATCAAAAGAAGTTGTAGAAGCTGCAACTGCGCAGCGATATACACACATTGCTTAACACTGATAAAAATCGCCGAAGAAGGTGGGTAGAGGAAATAGAGAGAGAGAGAGAGAGAGAGAGAGAAAGAGAGAGAGAGAGTCGCCTCGGTTCGACGCCACTTCTTTATGCACAAGAGGTCCTTAATCAATCGCAAAACATCGAGTGATAAGTACGCATGGGGTAGAGATAATCACTTAGATTACTTACTTTCATATATTAGTTGTGTATTGGACAAGTGCTGTTTAAGCTGTATACGCTGTTTCCTTCATGGACGGTAACATGTACAAGCTTCTGGTTCTCGTTCTAGTGGCAGGTAAGTTACGTAACTGAAGAGCTTTAAGATATTAAGAATTTCATACAAAGCGTACATATTTATTTGGCATGGAATTGCAATCAATGTATGAGCTTTTTTATTCTCATTTTATTTCTATACCTTTTTTTGTGTCTCGTACGTAAATAACACCATGAATGCTTTATTCAAACATGAATTTCTATTACTTCTAAGCTTTTTATAAAAGAAGTGGAGAGTTCATTGAAAGGGGCTACGATGTAACAGATGACTTTAGTGAAAATAAGTCACATTTGTGGTGTATTTCATGTCTTTATTGAAGGTTGTTTTTTGCCACAATTTTTTCATAACGAAAACTTTGATAGTTTTCAAAAAACTCTATCTTAAATTATATCTCATTTTAGGAAAAACGACAATTATTCAACAAGGTGATATTTGATTTACATGTGTTGTGTGGTTTAATTATGCTGTCGGTGTGATTGTCTGGGAACAGTTTCCCTGGGGCAATCGTAGAAAACATTGGAAAGCCAAGTCTATTCTATCTAATTATGCCCCATTTTGTAGTTTAAACGAAGCATGACATCGCTACGGTTCTTAACTCCCATTTATCACATAAGCAGTTTTTTATTTTAAGTTACATTTTACAAAACTTTCTTCGGTTAATTTATATATCCGAGCGTAAAAGTATTATAAATACATAGAATTACGTAAAAACTTCCAACGTAATAATCCGAGTAATGAGATGTTTATTTCTTTCCGAAGGTGCCAATGGCCAGTTCAAATGCCCTCAAGGTACCGGATTCTTTCCAGACCTGGAGGAGTGCGACGTATACTATATTTGCTCTAAGGGAAAGTACGAGCAGAGGTTATGTCCTGATGGATTAGTGTTCGATGATACTGACCCGAACAAAGAAAGATGCGACATTCCAGAGAATATCGATTGTGGCGATAGGACGATTTTACGTAAGTGAATGAATAATGAAATAGTTAAGAAATGAGGACGTACGTAACTTTCCACATTAACTGTCGGATTTGAGTAGCTTTGTTTTAATGTTTTGTTAGAAATTTCAGATATAATTTATAAATTATTCGACACAAACTATATACATATAAAAATTTAAAAAAGATGGTTTTCCGTATTAAAATAAAATTAAATACATTGTCTTTATTCAAATGTGAACTAATCTCTCTTCATTAAGAACGATTGCTGGATATAAGAAATTCTTCTTATAATTAACATATTTTTACTACTACATCCTGTTCTGTCATAAACAATATCAGCTAAATATACAATACATGTGTAGATACGTCATATGGCACCTTTTTAATAAAACTCGTTTCACAAATAATGTAGATATAAATACGGTAATTTTACATTTCTTGCAGAGCAAGCAAAACCAAGTGAAGGATGCCCAAGAGCCAACGGTTATTATCGACATTCGGACCCGACTGTTTGCGATAAATTCTATAACTGCGTCGATGGAAAACCAACAGAGCTGTCGTGCCCTCCAGGTATATGCAAAAACCTTCGGGTAAAGGGAAGAAATTAATAATATACTATATGAGAATGAGGATGACTTTGTTCCTAGTGCCGTTTGATGTTGAAATCGAAGAAAACCTCTATTTAAGATGAACGGACGGATGGGGAATATTTTTATAAATGGTTTAACATCTTTTTACCGCTGCTTGACGCTAATTTCATCATCGTACCTTCCGATGAACCTTAGTATTCAAGGAAAGTTCAATAGATTCCCATAACTGCTAGCTACTAAAAAAGCTAATTTACAAACTTGGTTGAGAAATAATAACCTTGATTTCGTAGAAGATATGCTAAATGCCCAATTGTTTGCCACAGTAATTTCGCATGCACTCTCATCTTTCCTGAATTGATAATCCTGAATGAGGTATCAATTTATGTATTCCCCTCGACATCATTTGTGTCACCAACACTCAAGTCTCTAAAATGGCAGAGAAATGCCTCGTCATGCCAGAGGTCGTATTTTCAAATCCTAGACAGACTTGTATGGATCGAGGTCAAGGTGCGTAACTCTTAAAAAGTTAGATGTAGGTTGGTTTCAGCTAGGTGGGTGGAATACGAGACTAAATTGTCCCATAAAGATTTAACAGAGAAATGGAAGATTAAATGCAGTAAAAATTAGGAAATTTGTATATATTGAATTGGTTACCAGATAGCCAAAATCGATTGAAGGATGTCTTACACCAATTGTTTAAACATCTCTTTTTAGAGCAGCTGTAAGCCAAATTACAATAAACGATGAAGTAAGGTTTCGATGTTCAAATCATTAAAGTTTGTAACTATATTGTGTTTTGGACTTCGAAATGTATCACTTTCCTTAAAGATTGGGTATCACTAAGAAATTACGGAGAATGTTAACCCATTTAAAATTATAACAGCCACGAAATTCGTTGAGTAGAAGAAAAGAAACAACAACTGTCAAACAAAATAATGTCAACAGGTATATCGATTCGCTTTACTCGATTCTTCCTTTTCAGGTTTGGTCTATGACGAGGAAAATGCCATTTGCGTCTGGCCAGCCGGCTCAAAACGCCAGAATTGCTTCAAGCAAAAAAAGGAAATCCTGGACGACGGTTTCCAGTGTCCAGAAGAGGACGTGATGACCCAGAATGGTAGGAAGTTTCCTCACCCCACTTATGCCCACCCCGACGACTGCCAAAAGTTCTACATATGCCGAAACGGAGTTTCCCCTCAGAAAGGGTCGTGTTCCCCGGGACAAGTTTACAACGAGGAGACGTTCACGTGCGACAATCCCAAGAACGTCCCCGGCTGGTATGAAAGACCTGCATTATTTATATAATAGTAGTGTGAGATATTTAGATAAATTGTATATCCAGCTGAAAAGTCTAAAAATATTAACGTCTCTAAGAGTTCAGTACAGGAATTGATATGTTCGGCACTTATTTGAATCTAAATTTTTTCTTCTCTATTAATAATTATAACTTTTTGCAGCGAGGATTTTTACTCCGGAAAGAAGAATTAAGCAACTGCATCAAACCTACTTTAATGTTTTCTATAAAGGCCCGGTAGGAAATGGAAAGCAATTAAAACGTGTGCCATCGTTAAATAATATTGTTAATTTTGTATATTATTGGTATATTGTTAATAAACACATACATGAAGAATCTAATCTTGTCGTCAGAATGAAGCACTATGTGCATAAAAAAATCGTTCATTAGTCATTCTGGTCTTGAGTGACTCTAAAATTTTAATGTTGGACTTCTAAATATTAAACGTAACTAAGCCTCACTTCAAACCGATATTAGCTAGTGTCATGTATGTTCCAGAAGGGCTACTTTATTTTTATTATTACTAACCTGATTGTGTTGAAATTTTCAAATAAAAATATACAAAGTACCATAGTATAGTACCATAAAATATGCAATTCGAGACCTACACAAGTATGACTAACATGTAGCAGAGCAGAGGTCGATCTCGATGAACATTAAATTACAACACTGTTCAATTCACATCGTTCAGAATGGCCTGTACAAATAACCGTTATATGTACTAGCATATACATCATGATATAATGGAACAGAAGTTAAGACATGGCTCATGATTACGTTTAAAACTTATTTTATTTCATTATGGTATTTTTCTCCTAATCTCAGAGAGTGTTTAGGATACAGCTCCAATCTGTGTCTCCGGGCTGAAGTATCAAAGATCCGCATCGCAATGGTAATTGTGAATCTTCGGAGCAAAGATGGCACGTAAAGAAGAAGAAGATTGGTAATGTCACCTAGCGAGCGATAGTGTCTCCCACGGCACCTATTCCTGAATGTGGGTAATTGCAATTACCTAGGGAAATTTTAAAATTACCGTTCCACCAGTAAGTATAATTATTGATATTCAAGAATAGGTGCCTAGACCAGTCACATGATTTATCTTATGGCTAGCACGAATCGCATACACTGAACACACAATTGTAGTATCTAGGCTAATTCCATTGTACAACTTTTGTAATCATTATGAATAAGTAACCTTAAATTTGTTTGGAATCTGTTAATGGAGTTTTAAGGTTATAAGTGTCTGTTTCTAATGCAAAGATCTCATGTCCTTTGCGCGTTAGGTGGTTCCGAGCATTGTTATGTCGTTATCTTGCCGTTCTATGAAATTCGTTAGACATTTCATAGAAATATGACAATCTTTCCTTCTCTCCCAGCTAATGGAGGTCCTCGTCGTTGCTTCTCCAGAAACCCTTCCTTTTAAACGCCATTTTGTCAACGCGGTTATAGGTTTCGAGGAAAGAATAGAGGCTTGAATGCACTGTATGCTCACACTGTGTGTGTGGATTTGCACGAGTTGCTTTTCGGAATTCATTCCGTCACCTCTGAGCTAATGGTTATATATAACAATCACTTTTATGCTTGGAAACTATGACAGCGTTCTTTTCTAAGACGGGAAAGAATTACTTTTAGGCTACATGTCAGAAACGTGGGAAGGATGGCGTTACATAACCTTAAACTGATAACAGCACTTCGTATTACTTGGGGCGTTTTGAACGGGACTACTGTTTGGACAGGATTACGATCGTACGGAGCACGCACCACTGTGAGTGTTAGTTAGCTCCTCCGTCGCCGCACCAGTGGACATGGCTCAGCTGTCGGTGGCTGTGGGAATCAGGACTTCGAAGACTCGTAAAGTCAGGTGTTCTAGTTTAAGGCCCTTCAGGGTCTTTCAGGGCCCTTCGGGGCCATTAATAAATGTGGACCTTTCAGGTCACATTTATTATTATCGCCTTTTGCTTTATTGGTAGTAAGTATCGCGGGCCCTGCGTTGTTAGTTTTGAGGTATGAGAAAACTTTCTCTTTGATTTATTATAATACATGTTCGTTTATTATTTTATAATAGTTTGTTTGACTCCACCCACTTGATAGTGCTTGGCGAATCAGCCGCAATATCGGAGAGTTCACTTGTTTTAGCCCAAAACAAGGTAGCTCTATATAAATCGAATCACGAGCTAGCAGACCATCCGTATCCTCCTTCTCTTTTGTTTTCTAATTTAGAGCGCTGAAGCATTTCATCAGACGAGAATCTTCATACTCTCGAATGATGATTGAAATTGATAATATATATATATATATATATATATATATATATATATATATATATATAGGCCCTTAACCATATTTATTAGTTTACTACAATTCCTTTTGAAAAAGTACAAAAGTACCTAAATAATTAACTAATATACCTGTTTCATTTATTCTAAATATTTAGCAATATATGCAATAAAGTTTGCTGCCTCTGCTTCAATAATTAATGTTAACTAATACGGTATTAAAATCCCTAAACAATAAATATTATACGAAGGTTTCAGAGCTAGTGATAAAACACGTCACAAGTAACTCACACCGTGACGTCACATGCGTCAACCAAACGAATTTTGATTTCATTCTTTATCTTTCATTGTATCGTAATAGTACATAGCATCTGTCAATTGTTGATTTCTCATTATCCTCACTTTATATATTACCGAAGTACTTCTACTATTAGAATTTTATTTTTTAATTATCCACACATTTTTCTCTTGTAGATGATTTGTCAATAATAATGATTATGATATTTTTGGGGCAATAAATGCCTCAACTATTTCATAGCGAAGCCTGTCAGCATAGGCTTACTACATAAGCTACTTGAATTTCATGATCCCTATGATGAAAGTATCATTGTAGGTACTTGAGCATAATACCCAGTTAATCGTGCCTCAACAAATCTGTAAGATTTCTCAGTTGACGAGCAATGCAAATAAAATTTTTGGAGACAGATGATAATGACAACAGCAAGGGAAATAGCTGAAGAATTTATTCGTCTGCTATAAATTCGCACGCATTAAATTTTCCCTAGCGTATGCGTAATAACTATCGAAGTGCTTTCAAAAATCGAAAAAACGAAGAGATTCATACTACAAAATCACGAAAACCTCAATATCTTTGACAGATATTGAGAGAGGAAAAAATTTTAAGACGACGAATATAACGGTTGTAAAACTTTCAATATGGTATAGCATCACTGTATATTTAATATAGAATCAGATAGATAAATATTCCAAGCTGCGCTCAACTAAGTGGAAATACTAACCAACATCCTACTTGGATAGAAACTAAGGTAATAAGAAAACTCCAGGCGTCGGATCTAAACCATTTACCAATCTCATCAAATGTAACCCTTCATTTATTTATTACATATGTACCACTGTTAGTCTAAAAAATATTTCAGGTAGTGTACCCATAAAATGAGATACTACCACGATTCTTTCAAGATTTTTGACAGTTCAATCAGGCTAGCTTGATTTGAGAAAAAAATTTAATATGTATTTTCATGTGGAAAGTTCGGGTACGTGTTGGGAACAAATATACCAATTCATTCAGCACATGAGTTATATTATGTCATAATCAGTCCAGAATGTTCAGAATCCTAGAATGAAACGAATTTCCAGCAGTAAATAATTTAGTCCACATACTCACATGGGAATATGATGAATTTTTAGATATATCCTATATAATATCAAAAACGAATCTATTCCAGATATATTTACGCCTGAAATATGCGAGTGAACTATTGTTTAGTTTCCAACCTCTCTTTATGAATCACCCTATATATTTTTATAAATGACTACTGAGGTAAATGATATAAAACTACCTTAATAACTCCTTAAAAAAATATGTATAATCCTATAGGGTATTTTGTTTAACATTTTTCTTCTACTTTTTCACTTTTCCTTCGCTGCCATTGACTCAATTATAATTTGTTTTGGTAAATTTCTGATATGTGTGAATCACCAGAAAGGTACATATTTATTGTTTGTTTCAATCTTACAAGTGTAATGTACCATAACTCGGTAATAATAATTCCAGCGATCTTTGATATATCGCTCATGCACCATGTAAAATATGCGACAGCCCAAAAAATTGCGTATGTTGCAACTTTCACCGTTCCAGTACGAAGTTACACAATATATTTATTCTATACACTAGATAAGTACAAACAGGTATACCTATATAATCCAAATGTAGCAGCTGACTAGTTTTACTTTGAACGTTTTTACGGTTGTATTTTTTCATTGCCTGAGTCACTGATCAGAGTTAGTCAATTTCTTTCAGATAAATTTAAGATGAGCTACACCAAACAACTTCAAAAAAATTTACTATAGTAATTTGTTTTGATGTCCCTATCTTTCGAACCACCATTAGTTCGAATAATGTATATCAAGAGTGATTCGGCCAAGAATTAGTGGCCTTAAACTATTTTTTTATTTATAGAAAAAGAGTATGTCGCCTTACAAAATGTGGCAGGTTTTCATGAAATAAATTCTGTAACGCGAATATTTCCGCAATAATTCCTGAAACACATCGATTTTAGTTTTTACCCTATTATATTTCACTGATCATGTTCATAGTTCACCTTCAGGGTGTAACCACTTCTCTCAATATCCTTAATGTGTATCTCTGTCGAGTCACACATTGCTTAATTGTTTTTATAGATTATTCATCAAAAATAGACATACGTTAAATCGGTTAAACTCACAAGAAAAACGCAAGATTTTGTAAAACTGAACGTTATTTGAACAAAGTATTATTAGAATCAAATTTTTTAGTTAAATAAAACAGTTGACTGTCGCAGAAATAGTAGTCAGAAGTACAATAAATACATAAAAATGTTTCTAAAGTTGATATTATAAACATTTGTAATAAACATTTTGAAAGTCTTAAATGTTAAGTAAAGAGTTAAATGAAAATGTGTCAGAGACATTTAAAAAAACTACCCTTAGTTGCGAGAGCCGCGTTCATGGAAACCGCGTGATCATCAGGGATCATATGGACGCCGCGACAACAGAACATCCTAAGATATTTACTACGATAAAAAGTTTTTAAAAACAATCTCTGGATCGTCGAATTTATAATTCCTTTAAAACAGTCACTTATTAATCACCTGTAAAAGTAATAATAAATCTAAATTTAACCATATAAACAAAGATAGAAAGTAAACGTGTCAATTTGAAGTGAATTTAAAAAAGAAGTAAACCATTTAACATTGTTACGAAGGCATAATGAGCACTGCTTCTCCCCTACTGTCAAGAAGTGCTGCACCTGAAACAATAATTACAATGATATTAAAGGCATTGATATATGAGAAGTTAAAAAGCCGTCATTCAAAAATAATTTAAGCAACTCACATTTACGAGATGTATATAAAAACAGAGGATTGTCTCTTCCCTGGTGAACAGGATTTCAGTCCTGCAAATATCTAATCGAAAAAATTTCGGGCGAATGAATTACTTAGCGAGCAAATGGCGCGGATAATTCCTAAACACGAAATTAACTCAGTGAAGTTATGGAATACTTCTTCCCCTTTCTTTCCATTCAATATCAGATTCCCCTATCATTGGCAATTACATCGACGAGTTGTTCGACACTGCGTATTCTAGTCCAGTCGCGAATATTCTATAGCCAGGACACTTCCTTGCTTCCAATTCCCCTGCAGTCCTCGAGTTTACCATTTATTATAAGCTGAAGTATTTTATATGACTCTCGTCTAAGAACATGCCCTAGGTGTGATCTTTCTTATCTTAATAGCAAAAAAATCACGAATGGCGTTTGGTCTATCTAACACTGCTTCGTTGGTGTGCACGTCCATATATTCAGAGCATTTTTTTATGTAACCACATCTGGAACGCTTCTAGGCGATTGATCGTACTGCCATTTAGGGCCTAAATCTCAGCTCCATATAACGACACGGACCAAATGTAACATTTGATCATACGCAATTTTAGTTTTAAAATTGCCGTTATAAAAGAATGATTTCTTTCTTAGAAAAATTGTATGAGATGCTTAAATTCTACCCTTAATTTCTTTATTTGGATATAGTTTTTCTATGATGTAACATCCAAGATATTCGAACTGGGTAATTCTCTAAATGTATTGTTGATTTATCTGTACGGAATAAATTTGGTCTGTGACATGCATTTTTAAACCTATTTCTCGTTCTGTCGTGTTTACACACACGTAATGGCACTATATACTATCGCACATGGCGTTGGCATAGCGAATAGTATGAATCAGTTCACCAT
Organism: Cryptocephalus primarius; assembly: GCA_963576515.1. Classification (NCBI taxonomy): domain Eukaryota; kingdom Metazoa; phylum Arthropoda; class Insecta; order Coleoptera; family Chrysomelidae; genus Cryptocephalus; species Cryptocephalus primarius. The sequence continues at coordinate 9,543,241 of OY754950.1, forward strand.
TGATCTTCATTGCAAGTTTTTTATCGTGCAAAACCTGTTTAAAATTATATCATGCATCCGTTTGGCGGCTCGTTGGATGCAACATTCATCGATTAATGTTCTGTTGATTGGAATCACTGTTTTCTACTTCCAATACAAGTTTTCTATAATACATAGGTCTGTACCTGTTATCGATTCTCAAGGTTCTTGATATATTCAAAAGCGTTCCATGCTGAACCCTATCAAAAACTTTTTCCTATGAAAGTTACATAAGTATCTTATGTTGTTTACGTTGGTCGCGATATTTTTAGAGAAGTAGCATACTACAAAATTACTACAAGGTAATGGAAATTGTAGAGATTGCTTTTACTCTGAAAGCTCAGTAGCTTCTAACTTTTACTTAATGCCTACACCAGCTGACACTTCTAACATATAACGCCAATTAAAGCAAAATATAAAAGTTGAGCTGCAGCTCTTCCTATGGGAACGCGTGATTGGTGTCATTCCACATTGCACTGTGGCGCGAAATCGATTGAGAATAACTTAAGGAAATAATCGTCGCCCCAGAAAAATAAAACAGCAAAAGGTATTTGGAGGTATTTATTTTTTTACATTTACCTAACTAAATTGGGTAGAATAAAACAACAAAAAAAAACAGACAAATTACAAGAATGTTAAAAATACTCATAAAAATATATTTAAATACAAAACTGAATGCCCGTCTGATACTTTTCAACGTCGGGCTTTATTAGATGCCCAGATATCTGGGCTGCCTATGCCGGATTGGTGTAAGCCTTCGGCGCACCACATCTCTTGAAGGCGTTGTGACACTCAGCCGGTAGATCAGCCATGTGGCGATTGGATACCCAGGTATGGAAGTGCCCCTTGGTATACGCCCGCCCGGTGCGAGAGGTTGATTCCACAGATAAACATTTAGTTCACCGAGCAATCCAAACCACTTCTGATCTCTCGCATACTTGCTAAAACTGTCCCGGTTTGGTGTGGTTACCTCAAACGACCTGTTTTTTGGCGGTTTGCTAGAAGGATAATATTAGTTGCCAGTAGATCTGAAGAGGGGCAATCTCGCATTGCAATTTCCAAGCCGGCTGCTCAAAAAGGTCTGGTACACAATAGACTATAATGTATTTTACACTAACAGTGAATAATAATAAAGCTTAAGTGTGTGTTTAACTACACATTTAATTACAATAAAACTGTTTACAATACAACTCCAAACACATGTAATTAAATACTTAAGGAGACTGGCAAATCATATAGTCCCACGTATAAGGAGAGAATAATAAACCAAAATTTGGTTAAAATAAATTTTATTTAGAGGCAAAATCAACGTATTCGTAAACTAACTTTAATAAAAAATAGTTGTTATCAATTTTCAATTAAAATAAATTATTACTAGAAATAAGTCAAGATTACAAAAAAATCCGCCAATATCCAAAAAGAGTCCAATTTAGCCAACCTACAATTGTGGCACAAAATCTAGCACTAACTGACTAGTTCAAATTGTGAAGAAAACCACACTGACAACTATCTGTCAGAGTATTCAGTCAAATTTGCAGAGTCAAATTACATATGCCCTAAACAAAAATGTAATACTTGTAATATTGGTTTGACAAATCCATATATTTGAAATTCAAATAGCTTTTGAACGGGTGAAAGTATTCCAGATAGGTTTATATGAATTGAGTTCTAGCTGGAGTTGTTTTTAAAATTTTAGGTCAGCAGTTTTTAAAATAATACGAGACAGGGCACTGAAGAAAATGTAAATTTTCAATGCTGCCAAAATTTTGAAAAACCGAAAATTCTACTAATCAATTTTTATTAGGTATTAGCATAGGTTTTTTCCAAAATTTATTATGAGTAATGATGGAAGGGAGTCAAGTTTTGATATTGACGTACTATATCGCTTTTAACTTTTAAAACTGAACAAGACATTTTTATACGTTTTAAATATAGTCGTAGAGATCTTTAAATAAGATCTATTACCCCATCAACTCGATAAAGTAAGCTGACACGTTTCGGTCACATCTCTATAAGTGTTTCATAATTTTTCCTAAAAACTGATGCACTTTCCAAGTAAATTGATTATCGTTGAGCAGCTACGATAATTTTGATTTTATAATTCGTAATTTCGGCTAATGGACATCTTGACGAAATCAATCGCATGTTTTCAGATGTTTGAAGGAAGTTTACTTATATTAGCCATTTATACGGTAATATCCTTAAAATATTTCTCTTTTTTTTGTATATAAATGAACATTTGAAATTTCCTATTCAACAATTTTTTGATTGCCTTCTCAAGAAGAACACTCTGTATATTTCGCCGGTCGAGACAACACCAGTACGGTCGTTCATTTACTTAAACCAACAGTGTAGTAGAAAGTGCTGGTCGGTGTGGCCCGATATTCTCTTGTGTGTAAGACCAAGGATAAGACAATCGCCATGAGATCGTTTGTGATAGTTGTCCTTTCGTCGATAGCTTTTGGTAAGTACCATATTGAACGAAATATTGGGGAAAATAGCACACTTAGTTATTTAACAATTTTAGAATATTAATTTAATTAATTTACTTATAATAATCGGCTCAAATTATAAATGAATAAATTAATTTTTGTGCCCTAGAAATATTCCTTTTGTTGACTAAATTCCATGCATATTTTCTGTTTAAAACGAGTGAAATAGGAAAACTGGTTATTCAAGATAAACGCTTGCTTAATTTTGAAGACGTTCACTATCGAAAGCACTAAATATCGTGAATTTGCATGTACCCTTTAATAATAATAATAATAATAGTAATAGTAATGATAAGTAAATAAATTAACCATGCTAACCATTAATCAGGTCATATGCGCCTAGTGCTGAGATTTTCAGATTCTCAATAATGATTTTCCTTTTGGGCATTTTTTAGCAAACCCACAAAAATGTCAACATTTTGAGCAGTACTAGTACTAAAACAAACCTAAATGAGTAGCATCCACTAAAAAAAATTCACTTGCGTTTTTTTCTATCTGACATTTTTCTGGTCTTTTCACTTTCATTCTATGGCTTTTATTATTAAAGTTCTATACAAAGATAATAATCTATACAAAGGTTGCATAATTCCATAAAACTTAAAGCAACTGACAAAAATTGTCGTATCAATTATTACGACGTAACAGTTGTATGTCGCATTTAGTATAATTTTAATTCCTTTTAATGGTAATCTCTGTAGTTATTGGAATTCCCAAAGATCTAAGACACCGTTAGTTTATGATATTTTTTACAATAAAGAAGCTTCGTAAACCGATTGCCCGCTTATTCGAAATCAGTTTTCAACGAAACTTCACCAGGGCCGTTTTACGGTGCTACTTTCCAGGAACATCCCCGGTAAACGGAGAAAGATCAGTTTTTGTTCCCTCTCTTTCTCCCTCCATATAGAATTCGTATAGAAAATTACATCTGTCAAACCAATACCCATTTCACTCTTGGAGAGTTAAGACCGTTCTTAGTTAGTTAGTTAGCGATTCATGTACTAGTACTACTACTTACTATTTTACTACTCCGTAGTAAAATATTAAGGAAACAGTCTAAATTATTCACTATCCGAATTTGAACTATTCACGCAATTTTAATTAGGCGTGTGAAGTGCGCGAATAAGGGCGCACCTAAACATCAATACTTTTTTGGAAGGTATACCTCCGTATGTTATTTAAAATTCTTTTAACTGTTTCGTTTTTTGTTTAATTCGTTCAAATTCGAATTTAATATATTTTCTACTTTGTCTTACTCAAAAAGCATAACATTGTTGCTACTTAAAGCGTAACGTTTGTCGTCTGAAGTAGTTTTATTTCTCGAAAAGAACTGAGCGATTTACGAGTTACGTGCGGTTTCTACTTGACAAACCACAACACTCTTCCTTCGCTGATATTAAGAAGAGAAAGTCATCGAATAAAAAGAATCATCTGTTTATTTGTCTATTTCTACTGTGTGATGTAGTTAAAGGCGATAATAGATTTTTTTGGAGATCACGTGTGAAACGAATAAAGTTTTAATGATCTATGCTAATATCTATTATACAAGTAAAGGAAAACGAATTGTGTTAAGAGCAGTTCTAAAATTGACAATTATTTTACTTCGTTAAAACTTGAATAAAATTATTTTCGTTTCATTCTTTCTAGGCAAAATCTAACACAAATCTAAATGCAATATGTCGTATAAGTAATTGTTTCTGTCTTTCTATTTCTTATCACAATCGAGATCAATTTTAATTCAAATTATAGTACCTAATATCATTAATCTGATTTCCTGTGAACGTTGAACATATGATACTTATGCATGCGTGCATGTAATTAAACGTTCTATAACTGGTTATTAATTTCACAGTTATTACTTCACAGTTATTGTTTCATTCACGGCTGTCCATTAGTCCAGAAAGTTGTTGGCCCCGATTCGCAGTTCGCCAACAGTACAGATAATACCTGTTACATACGTTCATACTTTTTCTGATCAATGACATGTCAAAAATTCAATCGAGACTGATTGAAATAATTGCGCATTGATTTGGGACAGATAACTTCCTGTTAATTATATTTGGCGATAATGTTTTTTCGTAATCTAATCTGAAGCCGTTACTAAGTTGTTCATTTGTATTATGTAACCTGCCTTACGAGTACGGAGTACTACATTTTGCTTAATTAATTTTTAGTAGTCACACATTTAATATTTAGTAGTCACAACATGATTAAGTACCAAAATTTTAAAGTGGATATTAAAAAATGAAACATAATTTGCAGACAAATACTAGAATATGATTGTGCCAACAGCCGTGGGAAAAATATCCGATATTGTGCTATCTTCGTGGTACAGATTTTCTCGATGGTTTAGGTTAGTTTTTTGGATACTGAACATAATTCCACACAAAATCGTATTATACAAATTGTTATATACAATATTTTACAATTGAATATTTTTTTAATATCTGAAAACTATATACTCTAGGTATTTATTCTTAAGAGTAAATTCAACTTTAAGTTGAATTTTAATTTTTCTAAATCGTTGGAGAATTCTCCAAAAGTTGGTATAAAATCGGATTTTTACCCAAATTACTAATTATTAAGCTAAGAAAGGAAAATGTTTTTAGCTAATTTCTCGTTAAGTATTTGTTCGATTTTTAAGAGCATAGTTATTAGCAAAATACAATATCTATATACATAAACATGAGTTAGTTAATAAACATGTTTATGTGAGCTAGGTGTTACTTTGTTGCCGATATCATTCTATAGGTTGTTAATAACACGTAATGAGCTCATGACATTCTTCTTAGACTGCAGTTGTACAATATGGCGGTTTTTTCTAAGATGCCTATAGTATTACGGTGAAACGCAGAAGTACTATGTGTTTATTCAAATATACTCGAAGATCTACCCTGAATTTAAAAGAAAAGATCTAAATTGGATAACTGGAAGCGAAAAGGCCGACACACACCCAAGTTTGAAATCTGTTACCTTGCCGCGACCGTTGGTTGCCTAATACTAACTTTCCCACTTCCCTCAGTTCTTTCGAAGTCGGCAATTTTTGCATTCTAGAGCAATGTATACCAGTCATGTAAAATGTTTAATCCAAGAAAGTTACTGCTAGGCTAAAAAGATTGATTTTTCCTATTTCAAATACCGTCAAATGACACTGAAGTTAATAAATGAAGAGGTAATTATTTTCTAAATAAATAATTTTTAGGGTGAGAGAGGGAGAAAGAGAGAGAGAGGGAGAGAGGGAGAGAGAGAGAGAGGGAGAGAGGGAGAAAGAGAGAGAGAGAGAGCGAGAGAAAGAGACGACCGTTTAAAGAAGAAATTAGGAGTATCATTCGATATAGGTAGCGACATTTGTCGTCGAGGTAGTTCTTTACCCAAATTCCCGAAAAGCTTTGTAGGAAAACTAATTTATTTATTTATTTATTTACTATTACTCGGCCGCCTTTAATGGAAATTAATTTCTTATTTATAGAGAGAATTGTTCGAGCAATGTAGATATGCTATTTACTGTGCACTTTAATTTATCCGTTACAAAGAAGTTTAATTAGATTAATAATAAATAGATTAATGTTTATAAATCTTGAAAAATTAAAGTGAATCTTAAAGGCGAATCAATTTGGTACAAATCTACTCTTAAGTGTATATACGTAGAATATATATTTTTCGAGATATTGAAAAAACAATATTTTTAGATTTTACGAATAATGCATATAATAATTTGTATAATGCGATTTTGTATCTACTGTAGGAAATTTTGCTCATTATGATAAAAACCGGCTAAATTTACCCAGAAAACATTTATCACTAAGATAGCACGATCTTCCCAACTTCTCTTCCAGTAGAAATTGACAAATTAAATATTAATCTGTTAGGAATATCTATAGCAAAGCACCTGTTTTAACTTCTCCAATGAGACTCATGAATATGAATCACAGTAATACTTGGAAACCCGACTCGATATACTAGTGAGCACAAACTTCTATGAAACCTTCTAACAACCTTCTAACCTTCTTGTAAGATTAAATTACACTTTTAGAACAATTTAAGTGATACTTTTCTTTCCAGATGTAGCTATTTCCAATATCATAATAAGTGTAATAAAATGTATCAATTGTTTTGTCTAAGCGAATGCCGGTGTTTTGGTACAAGACGCGCCTGCTTGTCCCGAGCAACATGGCGTTCAGGCTTACGCTCATCCAGAATCCTGCAATCTATTCTTCCTCTGCACCAATGGCACCTTGACCGTAGAAACCTGCGAGAACGGCCTGCTTTTCGACGGGAAAGGGGCTGTCCACCACCACTGCAACTACAACTGGGCCGTGGACTGCGGCCACAGGAAAGCTGACTGTGAGTAGGAGAGAAAGACTAAATGGAAAATAAGGACGGCAGTACCAAAGTCGTATGATTGTGATGCAAACTTGATATAGTTGTAAAATTTATAAAAACATTTCTAGTACAACTACAATTTCTCATTTCTGAGCTACTACTAATATATAACTGTGCCTATCAAACTACTTGTAACTATCAATAACTTCTCGTTAATAATTATTGCTTAGATCCAAAACTTGCTTCCATTAGTGTAATAAGGATTAGATATTTGGACAGACACTTACAGTATATGTCTGGCTGGTAACTACCCAAAGGATTGGTATCTATCAACACCTCATTACTGATTTTTGATTAGGTGGTCCAGCTACTATTTCCAGCATAGATCTTAACCGAATAATGCGCACTAAGGATTCTGAGTGTACTAGTTCACGTGTTTCTTTGCAAGATGCTAATGGATTCAGCAGTCAAAAATTAAAATACCAAAAATGCTCAACACTGAACTAAATTATAGTGAACATGAGCTACAAACATGTACCACACTCATTATATTCAGTGAAACGCTCCGTCTTATGGGTAGTTTGACATTGGAAAACCTAATACTCAATTTAATGGAACAAGTTTGGTATATTTGCTAACACAAACTTAATATGAAAATTTGCATTTATTGGGATTACATGCCATAATAAATTTGGCAATAGGGCATTAGGAAATTTTTTGAGCTAGCTGCATTTGGTTTGATAGTCCCGCCATTAAATCCATGGATGTTGCGCAACTCTGTATCATAAAAACGAAAATTAAACGGTTTACATGTTGCATATTTAAAAATTTTGCATCTAGTATAAAATTTGTTATCAATTTCTTGTAAACAATCACTCTAGGAAGAAAGTCCATGCACTGCATAAAACACCTTTTACGGTCAAAAAATCAAAAAATATAAGTCCATAGATACCGGTACGATTTTTTCCAGAATTTTTAATAAAGTTTTATTATAACAATATATATCGATAAGGCAACTAATTCACATTAAGAGGGGACATACATGTAAAATTCGATTTTTTTTATTGGCTTAAAATATCCCAAATGTTATGTAGAATATGCCAGAAAAATTTTGCAACGATATCTAAGTAGTTTTCAAATTATAACGTAATATGCGTTGCGTGGTCGCTGCACCTGCGCGGGGCCTTGAGGCGCGCTCGCATTTTCCTATATCCCCATTCTCAACCATTTGAATCGACACTCCGAGCGTCTTTCCCTGGCATTTTAGTTTGGTTTGTACTGCCTTGTAGTAAAATTCGATTAGTCTGTAACTTAACTGTCTGTAACCTCGATTAGCCTGTAACTTGATTGTCGTACTTTAAACGTCTAAACTTGTCAAACTTTAAGTAAGTTAAGTAAGAAATATCATTTTTTTTAGACTGCGGGCGTGATAACTCAAAAAAATAATCATCCTACCTATCTGCAAATTTCAGGACACCCATAATATTGTAATACCTAGAATATGAACCTACATGTTCCATAAATTTCAACTCAGAAACTTGAGAAAAAGTGGCTCAAATTCGAAATTTTTACCAAATAATGACACTTTTTGAAAATTTAGATGTATTTGTTATAAATTTTCGATAGTTTTATTGTTTCTTAGGTTCATATTCAAGCTTTCGGTATTGTTTACCAAATTTCCTTCTACCAAAAGTTGCAAGTTCACGTGGGAAATCTCTAAAACACCCGCAGATCGCCTGCCTCCGTTTTAAGACGATTTCGGAGAATGCTGATATCTCCGCCATTTTATTTTTGATCAACACCTCCATGGCAATTTTTTATACTTCAATGTACGGTGTTCAAAGCCTATATACTTAATAAATCTTCCTAAATAAATTTAATTCTTAAAATCGACCCTAAATCATGACCTCATTTTGTGCGTTTTACATGTATGTCCCCCCTTAATTAAACTTAAAATTTGGTTTATTCGATTTTTTTTACAGTGACCCCGATTAGCACTCCTGGATGCGAATACCAGTTCGGTATATATCCGGATGGCCACGAATGTTCCACGCATTACATAAAATGCGCCTACGGAGAACCCATACCTAATGAATGCACCCCTGGATTGGTTTACGATCATCGCATCCATGGATGCAACTGGCCTGATCTTCTATTGGAGACTTGTAACCCGGAAGGTAACTCATTGGAGACAATAAATGAAAATTTCTTTAAATAAATTGTAAAAAAGTGTGGGATACATATATTACTATTACGGAGTATATGATATGACAATATTGTTCTCCACTATTCACAATTTATTGACGTGATAATTCTTTTGTTAAATAACTCAACAAAAAATTTTAGCACGAGGTGTTATATTTTATATTTCCAAGCTCTAATATCTGAAAATTCTAAGCCTTCTGGCCAGTGACGCCTGGTGCATAGCTTACCTGCAGCATCCCCAATGAATTTATAGATTGTATTAAATACAATTTAAAACAAACCTTCATATCATAATGATTCATGCACGTAATCAATGAATCTGGTGAGTTGTATCTGAATAAACTTTAGAAGCGCAAAAAGATAGTTGTAGTTACTGCAAAACATCAATTTGTATCCCTCTTAAGTTCAACGAAATTATTGCTCAGGAACTGTGGTTCAGTTATAGTTTATAGTGTGAATTCAGTTAATCAGTAATTAACTGGCTGATACAAGGTAATTAGTTATTAAGAAAAAATTAACTAGTCAGTATTCAGCTTGATGAACCTGCCACTATAGTAATTACATCACATTCTTTGTTTCATTATGCTTTCTATTTGTGCAATAAACCAATGAGTTAGTTGATCATGGAGTGAGTCATTTAATCAATAGTAATTTAGCCTGTGACGTCAGCTTATCAATAAATATCTGGTTGCTAAAAGGTAATCAGTTATTAAGTGAAGCTAAACTAGTTGGGTTTTAGTTTGCTTAGCCAAGACCTTAATTACTGCCTCACGTTTATATTTTCCTCTAGAGTTTCTGTTTTAGTCAGAGCCGGTCAGCCTAATCTGTTAGTCATTGCGATTAGTCACTGAATTAGTTTGACAAGAACTGAGGTATATGATTAATTGCAATTAATCATTTTATTTTGTCATTAATTATGTCAGTTGGATAAGTGAAGTAAAACATAGCGGTTGTGAGTTTGGCTAGCAATTCACCCTAGTTATTATATAAAATGCATTATCGTTTCCCTATGTTTTCTACCGCAGTAAGAACTAGCGAGCCGACTCTATTAGTTATTGCAACCAATCATTGAAACACTGTAATAAGAACTAAGGTGTATGATCAATTGCAATTTAGCTTATGAGGTTAGGTATTCAATACTCAACTGGCTAGTAAGAGTTAGTCAGTAAGTAAGTTAATCCGAACTACTGGACTTCATTTTCTAACTTCTCTTTCATTCTTTTCATTAACTAATCAATCTAATTCAAAAGCAACACATCCATTTCTGTTTCTCCCTAGTTTAGGCTCTAGTAAGATCTAGTCGGCATAGTTTATTAATCATTGCGATGTGTCAAATAGTTGGTAAGGGACTAAGGTATATAATCGATTGCAGTTTAATTTGTGACGTCAGGTAATCTCCAATTATATGGTTAGTGAAAGCTAATCAATAGTTATCTGATGCGTAATTAGTCGATCTTCTGTTTAGTTATTCAGCCATCATATTTATGATATTACATTTTTATATGTTTCTCTATAGTTCGTAAATTAGTGAGAGCTAACCATCCCAATCATTGCAATAAGTTAATGAAATAGTTTGACAAGGACTGAGGCCTATGATCAATTGCAATTTAGCTTGTAGGTTTGATTCGTTAATAATTAAATAGTTAGTATAAGCTAGTCACTTGGTAAGTAACACTAAATTACTCTGTCTTCAATAATTATAATTACTAACCTAGTTATTACATGACATTCTGTCCTGTACCTCTATATTTTCCACTTTAGTGAGCGCTATCCCGCCTAGTTAATTAGTCATTACGATGAGTTAATAAAATACGTGGACACGGACTATGGTATAGTATGGTAAATTAAAGCACGCCATATACATTTCTTTTCTTATACTTCCTGCTTTAGTGAAAGCTAGTCAGCTATTCTGTTAGTCATAGCAGTGAGTAATAATTTGTAAAAGAGATATGTTTGATCAGGACAATTTATCTTTTGACATTAGTTATAGGACGAATACACAGACTTAGTAGCTAAAGCTTAGTACTTGTCATTAGCACTTATACGTTTATTTAATGCTTTTACACATGTTTAGTGAAAGTGTAAGTGTGAGCATGAGTCGATTCCATTTACTAAAAGACGATAGACTACCCCCACCGAAATTGTACTAAGCACTTAGTGACACTTAGTGACAAGTTAGAACAAGTTAGACAAGTGCATAGTAACTAATGTCGTCTAAACAAAGCATTGTTCAATGATTGTGTGTTTGTTTTTTAAAATCTGTTTCCGTTGTAATGACCCCTAACATTATCCCACCCCATATACAGAATAGAGGTTGCCTTCCTGTCACCTCAATAAATACTGTAATTTTTTGGTAGTTACAGTGACTCTTAATGTCTCTCAAAGTCCTAAATTAATTTATTTTCACAACTACTATTTAACTTATTTACCTGAACAACCTTAACGTAACTTATTTGAACTTTCTGCTGTACTTTCTGCTTCCGACAGCAAGTACATTCTGGGTTCCATCTATGTCGTTCTCCACTTGTCTCGCTTTCCATAACCCTCTGCTTTTGTCAAGAAAAGGATTGGACGTAGTAGAATAGCCGCGTCTCGATCTTTTTGTATTTAGGGGACCATGCGAAAAACCGCAGAGCGGCGTTCAAGCGAAGTCTCGCTGACAGAATACCTTATCTAGAGAAAAAGGCAAATTCTTTTATGTTAATTATCCAAAATATCCTTAAGGATATTTTCACTAGTTACTTCATTTTTCGCTAGATGAGGTCTAAAATAAATCTAGATATAATCAGCGTATGACGTAGATTTTCGGAAGAATTCGTAACATTTTTTTGCGCTATACCTCCAACTTATCCATGTTTCTTCTTTCAGCTGTCGTCGGCTTTAAGTGTCCCACCAAGCTCCCGAACAACTCTCCCTCGGCTAGATTCTGGCCTTACCCAAGATTCGCCGTTCCCGGGGACTGCACACGTCTTATCACCTGCGTGAACGGCCATCCAAGGCTCATCTCCTGCGGAGACGGTAAACTCGTGGATGAATCCACCCTCACGTGCGAAGAAGCCGAATTAGTACCGCACTGCGCCAATCACATAAGGAAATAAGTGCGTGTGACGAATGCCTGGTCTTTAATTTTTTTTATTCTGCGGCGGTTGACAAAGATAATCGTGAAAATCTTTAGGACTATTCAGACATAATCGTGTTTTGACTATTTAGTTATCAACATTCATCACCGCGTTCTCTATTTCTAGCTTCTATTTTACATAAAAAAAAATTGTTACCGTTGATTTTAATTCAATTTGCTATTACGTTTGAATTTATTTCATGGCTATGCTAATGTCACAATGAAGTTTCATCGATTATTGAGTTCATTCCATCGCCGTTTTAATCATTTGTCATTAAGTCTAAATTGCGTGATAAAACTCTATTTACATATTCCAAATTTTTCTTGATTAATTCTAATCTTTAAATCTACTATTTTTTTAGTTAATGTAATCCTTAAGTAAATATTTGGGCCGTATTACTAATAGAAAAAATATAGAAAGAAATAAAATTAAACACCAGGTTATTTATAAAAGAAAATAAAAAAACTAAATAAAAATAAGCTATTTCAAGTGTACTGGGAAAAATAATATTTTGCGAAAGCAAACTTTTCCAATTAGTAACGAAATGCAAATCTGACGAAAATAGAAACCCTGTTGATAATGTAAATAATTGTTTTTCAAATTTTGTAACTTGACATATATAAACTCGGTTAAAATATATTGTAAAAAAAATCACTGTGTTTTCTCATTTTAAAATATTGCTTGTAATTTCCAATTGCACTGAATGAAAAGATTTCTTTTATTTGCAAAATTGGTTGCATGTAGGTAATAAAAATATTGTCATGCCTCTAAAAAGCAGTAACTCCAGAAAACTCGTCTTAAGGAGAGTTTCTCTGATTAGCCTTAATACTACCCCTGAGCCTTTTCCGGTCCCCTGAAGGAAAAAAACCAAATAGGTTCCAAAATAATTCACTTATCATACGGAGAAACTACTATCCAACAAAACAAACTGACACAATAAGAAAACAAAAAAAAACAAGATCCGAAATAATAATAAGTCCCGTTAAATAAAAAAAAAAAAAAACAAAAAAACCAAGATGTATAACTTGTGGTACTTACATGATCAAACAGAGCGAAAGTAGAGGATACATGTTACAGGGCCCCTTGCAGATTCTCTTCAGCTTTCGAGACCACCCTTCTCGAGCCGAGCCCGCGCCAAGGACTCATTACTTTTTCCTTCCAATTTCAAAAGTAACCTCGGAACTTATTATTGAAATTGCACAGAAAGTATTCTATGTAATGTCAGATTATTGCTACCGCAACGTTAGCAACACCATTCATTTATTACCTACATTACGATTGTTTGCTTTAATTAATAAATGGAATTTTGGAGCTGATTTCTATTAAGAATTAATAGAATTCTTAATACTAAGAAGAACTGAATTTTGAATACTCGCTTTTGGCATTCTGTGACAATATAATAGGAACTTACTTGCCACATTTTAACGAAAAAAGTTCACCTTGCCATATTATCAAGTTAGCACATTATTTTCGTTAGAGGGAGGGGGAGAGGGAAAGGGAGAACCAAAATCGTGTACGGCTTGGAAATTTTAGACATAATTCACTTAAGGGATGCGACATCGACAAATTGTGGCGTGTTCGTATTTTTGAGTAAGACGTATTTTCGATATGGGCTTGTTTATTTGTTCTAGTTGTTCTTTAACATGACATGATGCTTCATTTCCTAGTATAAGAATTTCTTCCCAAAAGGTTAACGTCTATTTGGATTAACCAATGATAATAGAAGTGAGTTAGAGCACTTATGAAGTAGGACTTTGATTTCCACAAATATCATTTCCATTTATTTTCCAATAAGATTGTAAAGAAAAATACCCAAACAAGTATCTAATTCCATAAAAGTATTATTTATTTAACCATACATTATTTGATTCCTCATTATTTATGATGATGTAAAAATGTCGACTAAACATTACGTGGTTGTACAACTTTATATTTCTCGCACCAAAGACCCCCAAAATAGGGGACGATTGTGCATTTTTATTAATCTAGTGACGTTAGTTACTGCGTGATTAAAGTATTAAGTCTTCAACGGTGGAGCCCGTTCAAACAAAAAAAATCATAACATCGAGTTTCCCCATCAAAACTAAAGCATGTTATATTGTAATCCACGACTGAATTATGGAGCACCTGCCACTGCCAAAATACTCGAAGAATTTTGACGCCAAAGACATCATGGACATCCATTTGTGGAGGTGTTCCATTTTAAAAGTATAAATTTATAAAACTTTAAGTTTCAAACCTTCGAAGTTTGTGATACTCTCTTGGACAAAATAAAAATATTCAATAATGCATTACGATTTCCAATCTTACTTTATTGGAAAATGGCTGCTCTCATCAACACAAAACAAGGGTGGTACAAGTTTTGTGCCAAAAGCTTCATTTTCTCACAATTCTTAATTAGAACCTCTAAACAATTACGTACAGAAAGTCTAAGTGTGATTTACTCCCCCAGGGCCCCTAAACATCACATTTATCTCGAAACAAGTTTATTTTTGTGTTGTAGACAAATGTAGTCATAGTAGTAAATTTATCATTTAGACTAAATTTGAGTTGTTATCTAACCAGCGAGAAGATAATGCCAAGTTCATATACTCTAGTGACTTCCTTGAGAGTAGCACCTAACCAAATCCTTCCTTTTTGATTCCAACCAGGTTTGGGTTAGGTTAGTTACGCGAAAAACATGTTAAGTCGTTACCTAGTAAGTGGGAAGATAAAGTAAAGAAAAAAAGATTGTAATTTCAGGATTTCACTTCATGACTCACATATTTTATTGACATTTGTGTAGACAACTTGATAAATTCTTCAAAGTTAGCAATGGATTCTCCAGCTACAAAATTATGATATTGACAAAGATGTCAAATTATATTTAAACAAGGCGACTCAATTCATTACTTTTAGAACCTTTGAGAACTTTGAGAAATTACTTTACAACCAGAACATTCCTAATGTCTGAAAATGCGCCGACGCTAATGTTCCACAAGAAAAATATCTACTTCTTCAGTTTAATATTTTGTTTTAATTTGAATAAAAATAAAAATGTTTTGAAAAACAGGTTTTTATCTATATAGATAAATATCAGATGTTATCAGATACATTATCGGTATTAGAATTAGGGTACCAATTTGTTATGTAATAGGTTCTTCATTGAACAGTCGATCATTTCTGGTTGGGAAAGGATTTCTGCGCTGAAATCGTTTAAAGGCGTCTTTCTTTGTGTTCTTACAGTCTTACAGATATAAAATTTGAAAATGTTTATTTTATGAAAAGAAAATGGACAAAATACAAGTGTAAAAATATTAAAATTGATGAAATATGGTAAAATGCACTAAATAAGTATGTACTTTAAATATATTTCAAGCTCTACTAATAACAATAACGATATATTAAAGTAATATTGCTAGACATTATCATTTATTATTAATTTTTTTTAATGGATTTGTGTTTATATTCATATTGTTAAACGTAAACTCCATATTATATTCTCTAATAGCCATTATCTATATTTGAACAAAAATTATGCCTGAACTCCAGGTTTCGTTAATTTAATGACATACGGTAAACATTTCACCGTTCCAGTAAGTATGGGTATGTACCTGCACGTAAAATTTTCCAAGACTCACCAACTAGTTTCAGAACATTCCGAAAAAGAGAATGGCGTTGAAACTCGTCACGGATATCTGAAAATTTTTTTCGGTGAAAACGAGGGTCATCGTGCCAACGGTCATCTCGAACACTTAATTGTGAGTAAAAGTAAAGAATCCTATACCGATGGTCTAGATTTTTTTAAAACTAAATTCTACTTACTTTCTACATCCGATTACAATAACTTCCAATCGGAGAGCGTATACAAGAAATCCTATAAAAGTAAATGGTATAGTCAGCCAACTTTCCTATAGCACAGTATTATATTACATTGTTTCAATAATTATAAGTTTTCGGACACTTTCCGGACATTAATCGACGTACTCATTAGTGATACTTATGGTATGGAACTATCTGTTCGAAAATAGAAACGTATTAATTTTTTTCTTCATTTTTATGGAGTATTGTAGTAATTAGTTTTGCTTCAACAGAAACTAGACCAGTTTTTTGGTAAAGTGCTCGTTTCTAACGAAACAAAAAAAAAAGAGAAAATAGTACAGTTCATGTTGCATGTTATTTTATGTTGAATGAATGTTAATTAAACTGTTAAAATTTCCAATTGACCTTATCTAAATAAAATCAAAACTTGTAGTCTATACATTTACTCTCGAATTTACCCTTAAAAGTAACCGCAATTCTACAAATATAACAAAAATTCTGAATCCAGAAACTATACACATGCAATTGTCTGCAGAATGTACGTTTATTTGTTTTGAACACAAATTAGCATACGTGAAAAAAAATGGATATTATTTTCTTACCTTCATCGACCATATATTGGAGACAATTGTACAAAACAAGGAACTTTATTATTTCTTTCTATAAAACCGTAGTTACCATATCCCATGTCATGGATTTATGTAACGTATAATTTTTTTACTCATAATAAATAACGTAAAATATACATTTTCCCAAAGTTTTTTTAATTATGAAGTAAAAAAATATGGAAAATGTTTACAATAATTAGAGCTACGTGATTTTGAAGTGGTAAAGAATTTGCTTCTTGCAGCATATTTACCAAAAGCTATAGAAGTGACAAATACTGCAACTCTGCAACCGGAAATATGGATCTATCCTTGATTTTTTTTTTAATATACTATATAAAGTTCATTAGAGAACATGCAGGCTGCTTCAGTAACTTCGACAACGTCTGATGATGATGACATCGCTTCTTTTTAAAGAATAATTGTCTTCCTGTTAAAGGCTTTAAACTCCACAGTAAGTAAAATAGGTTTTACTTTTGCACTATTTCTCTTACTTTTGATTTTCTGTATATTACCCGTGGTGGTTTTTTCCTTAGAATCGAAAATTCCTTTTGTTCATTATTTTTCTCCCATTTCAACATCAGTCCCTATTTCACTTTTATATGACGTTAAAGTTTTAGTAAGTATGCGAGAGATCAGGAGTGGTTTGGATTGCTCGGTGAACTAAATGTTTCTCCGTGGAATCGACCTCTCGCACCGTGCTGGTTTATACCTAGGAGCATTCCCACCGCTGGATATCCAGTCGCCACAAAGCTGATCTTTGCCACAACCTTTTCAAGAGTTGTGGTGCGCCGAAGGCTACGCGAATCTGGCATAAGCAGCCTGATATCTGGGCATCTAATAAGGCCCCATCTAATAAGGTCTATTTTTTAATATGTTCACATAATTGGAGAAAATTGGGTCGAAAATTTTAAATAAATCTATAATATTTTATAGTTTTTATTTTCAAAAATTGAAAAACTACTAAATTTTGCAATTCCAATATAATGTTTGCTATCCTTAAATTAAAGGTTATCTGATTTCATAACTTCTGTATTTTAAGTATTTTGGGGTTGATTTTTTGTTATTAGTTATGTATGTTTGCTTTCAAATATTTATCTAGAACTATATTTGGGTCTACATTGTAGGTGTCAATTTTATCACTAGTGTTTTTCCTCAGATAGAAAAATATGTCTGTAATTTTTCAATGTACACATGTTGTACTATTACAAAAAATCGATGACTACACTATCGACTGAGAACTGTTGGCGAAATAGCCCGGAAATATTCAAATAGTGATATTTAGAAACCTTTTTTTTCTATAATAGGCCTGCAATATATTGTAGAATAAGAATAAAATTCTATCAAACTGTTAGCGTGGCAAAATCGGGATGTTTTACGAAAATGCACTGTATATTACAAATTGAGTATTAGCTCAAAAAAATTTCTTATAATTTTTTGTTCTCTTGGAATTTTACATTCGGAAGACCTTTCTTGTAAAGTTTAGAATGGCTGGAAAACTGCGTGAAAAGCAATAAAACGCATTTACTAATACATAAAATGAGTTAGCGTAAAAGCAACTTGATAATGGTATAAACTTACTGAACCTATTCTCTTTCACAAGTGAAATATAACCCCTAAGAGCATTCGTTTTCACCATATTAATTTAGCCGTAAATGAAAATATGCGTTAGAATTTTCCGAAATTTTAAAAATGTAACGTAGGTCAGATAAGTTCTTGTACCCTCATCTAACTTATGAGAATTTTAATTTTCAACCAAATTATTTGCGCTGTCCTTAAAATATCGATGTGTTAAAAGTTGCCAATACTACAGCGTGTCACAATTAAAGCTAAAGAAGTATTATAAACAAATTGTAAAATTTCGAGAATTTTCGTAGTAAAAATTTATAGTTTTCAGTGTTGGATACAAGCTTTATACGTTGCAATTTGAAAGACAAATGTAATAATTTTTTTAATAGCCGTTTGCTTTTCAATAGGTTACATATATTATGAAGAATAAGATTTTATTCCTTTTGAATAAAAAATAGCTAATTTTTTATACAGAATTTCTGTAAAAATGTCGAGATATTTTATGAAAAAGCACAATATCAGCTTAGAAAGTAAGGGTTAGATCAAACATTTTTCTAATAACTTCTTGTTCCTCGTGAGATTTTACATAGGAATGAGATATTATTCTTCTGATTGTTAAAGGTAATTCATGGCTTAGAAATTTACGCAGGCTATGAAATTTTTGAAACATCAAAATCAGGGCAAATAAAAGGTTACATTATATCACTAACATGTACAAAGTTCATCATGCAACATTATACATAGATTTAGAGAAACTTGCACATATATAAGAACGACAATTGGTATCTACAATCTTTAGACATGACCGATTTCTCCAAGATTTTTTTAGAAATCTAACGTTAACGAATGAGATCTAAATGTTTCTTCACGACTGGATTTGATGTTTCTTATAACTGGAAAACGTCTGCATGTTATCTGATTGGGAGTGCTCAATGATCTAAAAATCTTGATTTTATCTCAAAATTGACGTGGTAACATCTAAATTAAACGAAAAGAATGCGTACCTATATTATGATAACCTACAAAATTTTACGTTTAATCGAAAAATAAATATGATTCAAAGAAATGTAATACAAACTTCGTTTTTACTGAGAAAACGTTCATATACATTCTAAAATTTCTTATTGAAACGAAACACTTCTTAGGCCAAATCTACTGAGTATTCGAAGAAGAGTAAAAAAACTCAGAACTGATTCTACTAAAACGAAAATACTATACTCCTATACTTCAAAAAATCCCAAAAACAGGACGTTCAAATTAAATAATTTTTTGAAATACAGCATAAGTTTTAAAAACATCAAAGCTGCCAAAATGAAGCACTTTCTTTTTTAAATTTAGGTTTTTTTAGGGCTCATTGAATCAAAGTAATATATTCAGTACAACAAATGATTCTCTTTTAACAAATATTCCTTATTGGCACTATTCTTATATTGCCTCGTTAATATTTTGAAAGCGACATATGAACTTCACAGTAAATCTCTTGGGTTTTCACACATGACGACGGCTTGAATGAACAAACTAACGATGTACATACATATGTACATACCAACATCAATTAAGTGGCCCCGTAACAGCAACACTGACTTTTCCCATTTTATCACAACGAATCGGAATGGCAGCGGCCTGACAAGGAGAAAACAGAGAAACGGCTCGGACTTCGCTTTTTCGCCGTTGGAGATTAATAATAAACACACGGTAGATGTAGGTTTCTGGTTCACTAGATATTGCTCTCTTCGGCTATATTTGTTTGTTTTTATGTGTGTAACGAAAGGCCGCTAGACCGACAGGTTGCGCGTTGACCGACGAATTGTAGAAACATTCTTCTTTCCAACATCACTCAGCTTACAAATAAATAATTAATAACATTATTAACAGCATGCACAGCACTAGCAAGTTATGCTAACAGAAAAACATAAATATCTTTCTGCTAACGTAAGGAGCCTGAAGACTTCCGTTACCGACTTCAAATTTAGTACCAAAAACTTAGAAACAGGATTTCTTTTAGAATGAACCTAATTGTAGCTTTTGAACAAAATAATCATTTATATGGCAATTATAAATCACCACAGCAACTTGTTCCAATTGAGTCCAAATTTTCAGTTCATCAAACCTCAAACGACCTTGCCTTCTACACACGTTCAAGGACGCTTCGAGGAGAGATGAAAGTCTCGTCTTAATTTTCGTGTTGGTACTTTGTCATCATTGGAGCTCTTAATACCATTATTTCCTTCTTTAATTCCAACACAAAGAAATCCCTCCTAAAAGCTCTCAATCGTTCGAACGTATACGCATTGAGGAAGAGGAGCGGTATAAAAGACGAAGCGCTGACCTATTTGTTTAGTTCGCTATGGTTTGCTTGTAAGAAAGGAACGTGCTGTGTTTCATTTAATATACTGGGTGTTTAAATGTTTATTGTCAATTTTTAACCAGTTTGTGTACCTTAATGAGTTCGACGACGTGTTGGATTTTTAACAACTTATAATGAAGGTTGGTATATGGCAAGAAAATTGTTTTTTGCATTTTTTTTTTTTAGTTGAAATTTGTATTTTTTTTAAACCTTACTTCTGTGAATTTCTTTAAATTCAATGATTATATTTTCTCATTAGGCGCAGAGTAACTGCTACCTGAAATAATTAAACACCTGTTAAGTTATCCAGTTATCTTGTGGAGTCTATTGCATCTCTCTCTACTTTAGTTTCTGTTGTCAACACAGGTACTCACAAACTGACAACTTTATTCACGTTTTTGTAAAGCATTACTTTTAAACATATTTCAAGTAATAATTATATCTAGTGGTGTAAATAGCTTTCAGATTCTACCTGAGGCCGTATAGGAATATCACGATTTTTCTATGATCCTCGAAGAAATCAAATGATGTGAAACCACAAATCTTTTAAATTTGATTGTAAGTAAATTTGATTTTGAAGTTCTGTAAGAACCTCTGAGATTTCTAAACTCTGGGTATTTCTTTCCAACGTTTTAAATTAACATGAAATTGCTTGGAACTTCCGTAAACTATCTAGATTTCCTTTGAGATAATTTTTTGAATGGAAAATTTTGGGTGTCAGAAGAGCCTCTGGAACCTTGTTTCCAGATTTAAGAAATTTTCTGACGTTTAGAATTACAATTGAAACGTTCTAAATCTCCATACACCTTCTAGAATTCACCTTTTGACCCATTTTGGTGTTCCAAAACATTAAAAACTGAAATGAAATGGTTTGGAACTTCTGTTAACCCTCTGGAGCCGATATGGGTCATTCCATAGGATCAAAATTTAAAGAAATTTTAAAGTCTTTTTCGGCATGATTCACTCTGTAGTATTCGAAATCGAAACAAAAACACATATAGATTCAATGGAGGTCAATTAGAAAAATCTAGATGTTTTATGGTTCTTGAAGAATGAATAAATTTAGAATTGCTTTAAACCAACTGGATTAAATGGTAAGGAACTTTTGTAAATGTAACTTTCCAGAATAAAGAGGAATTTTTATTGTATATTTTATAGCGTTTAAAATTAAACTTAAACTTATTTAAAATATCTGCAAGTTTCTAAATTTGATTTTAAGATAAGTTTAAGGTTCCAGAAGAATTTATACAATGTTTATTCTATGCATGTTAACTTCTTAGCATTTAAAATTAAAATTCCAAACTTTATACATTTCAAAAACCGTCTAGATTGGCTTTTAAAGCCATTAGGGTTTTTCAAAATTGTAAAAACACTAGTAGCATATCAACCAGTATGTCTGCCTCTGGAGGGGCCCAGCAACGCATGGCAGTTTATATTTCCTTGGATTTCGGGACCCGGCAAAAAGTTTCGCCTTAAGTCCCGTTGGCCCATTCTTTTCTATCATTCCATCTTTCTTTCCTCATTTATCTTGGACTCATCGCCTTACTCACTCCTTGCTTCCAGCTTCTGCTTGGTCTTTCGTTTTTCCGTGTTCTTTCTGGTTACCATTTCTTGGTTTGCTTTGGAAGACTTTATCAAACAAATTTTGCAGAGTGTACCGTTTTCGGGATATTTCAGATTAGGACGAGTTACGCTCTAATTAACAAAAGTTGTAAAGATATTAAGGAAATGCTTAATTGAACATTTTTCTTGAACCAAAAGGTCGCTTTATTCAATTTTTTTTTCTTTTGCTATTGCTAATACCACTCAACGCATTGAATTATACGAAATGATTCATATTTGATATTGTCGCCTTTTGGGAAATTCATTTAGTTTTTTTCTGTCACACTTAAACGGCCGTAAGCCAGTACTAGCGAGGGGATGGTGGAAGTCAGAGGTCAGGGATGGAGAAGAGGGGAGAAGATACAATCACTTTATTTGTTTATAAACGTAACGATAACGACAGTGTAACGTGTAACGATACTCGATAAATTAAGTATTATTTAGCTTAAGATATTTGCTTCAAACATTTTAAAGTGCTAATAAATAAATTTAAACCATTTCATACGTATAACTTATGCATTCATGCCAAGTTTTAATAAAGTATACATTATCAAACCTTATAAATTACAAAGAAACTTCGCTCCAACACCGTGTGTACGTATAGCCTCATATCATTCGTAGGTGTGACTCACACATTAAGTGTGACGGTGTTAAGACGCTGTTAAGACGGTAACATATTTTTTCTATTAAGAATTCAATACTATAAAAAAATAACATTAATTACTTTAACTACGGATTAAAATTATTTCCTCAGCGTAAATATTATGTGATAATTTAATACGTGGTTATTAGAACCGAAAAATAGTATAACGTTTACCAACGAGTAGTGACTAATATCTACGAAAATAAGATTTGTACTGCCAGCCGAGAGGTAAACATCTGAAATTGCATTAATTTAATTAAAAAATTGAATTTAGCATTTGCTTAACATTTTCAACATCTGAATACCTGAATATAATCTTCCATTTCGGAGCAATTTAACTTAATTCGATATGTTTTCGTTCACGTCAATATGTCAGTACTGCTTTTTGATACATACCCTACTTTAAGTACAAAATGATATGCCTCAGAAATTGCACGGTCTGATGGTTAATGTTTTAAATTAGACTGTATCAACTGACTTTATTGTATTACAACAATAAGATTTGCCGCACAGATCAACTATAAACTTCGCAAATTCTCATAATAAACATTACCAGCTACAACAGTGCGCTCTATGTAGGCTCACTGGATACTGTTTACAACAGAACTGCAGCTGTATTAGAGTCGGCCTGCAATTAAAAATATTATGATAAGCAGTAATAAGAAAGTGAAGAGAAAAGTTCCGTTCGAAATGGGAAGAACAATACATCCTTACAATAGTTAAAGGTAAAAATGTTTGTTATGTAATACCTCTGTCTCCGTTGCTAAAAAAGAAAATATTTAGAGGCGTCGTAAAACTGTACATTCGAAATTTGTAGAATATATGACAGAAACTTTACGAAGAGTGGGAGACGATAAAACAGGTGTTCTTAGAAGCTGACGATTCGTTGTTTGCGATCTTTACAAATAAAGATGAAATAGTGTCTGTTACAAAATTTATCCAACTTTCTGCTAATATGTGACGTATAATGTGTGTAATGTGTGATATTTCTACGCAGTTGAAAAGTGACTTAGACAAGTGTGCTTTTTTTCACTGCAAGTTGATAATCAAGTAATGTGGTTGACACCTCCCGGGTGGCCATGTTTATCAGGATGGTTTTTAGAAATTTTACGTACAAAGAAGATCTTTTGACGTTTATTCCATTGAAAGGACATACTACTGGACGAAGTACAATTATTCAAACAACACTATGAACCGATTTCCGAACTGGAATCTGGCTTAGAGATTTACATTCTCTGGTGAATATTACAGAAAATTAAATGAATTTTATGAGCAGCTGCAGGGGAGAGACAAAAAACTAGGAGAAATGATTTCTGATATAAAGCATTTAACCTAACCAACCGCGATACCAAGCATTTTCCTATTCTTTCAGAAAAGTATCTTAAACTCAAACAGAATCAAAAATCAATTTGAACCAAATGACAGTAGTTACCACGAAGAAAAAGTTTCTAACTGAAAGGATAACCTTAAATATCGTTTCAAGGATTTTAACGAAATTGCTTTAGCAACGCAATTTTGCTTTTGTTGTTTTACACTTCATGGAAATTGAGATCAACAACATTTTACCATTCGATTATGTGGAAAATTTGGAGAAGTCATCGTTGCAACACAAATGGAAGTGATTGTGTTACAAAATGATTGAATTGCTTTAGTAGCGCAATTTTACTTTTGTTGTTTTACCCTTCATGGAAATTGAGATTCAACAGTTTGCTATTTGATTATGCGGAACTTTGGAGAAGAATCGCTGCAACAGAAATGGAAGTGCTTGTGTTGCAAAATGATTTAATTTTGAAATCGTTAGTCTCAAATACAAAGTGTATCTGGCCTTTAGTAAGTAAAGAAAAACATTCAGTTTTATGTCGTGTTCTTTGAAAGTGAAAATGTTGTTTAGTTCAACCTATTTGTGTGAGTTTTCATTCTCCAATATGAAGTTTATCAAGAACAACTATCGCAATAGGCTTACAGATGTACATTTGGCTAATTATGTTCGGATGGCTGTTTCATACTAAACTGCGCACATCTATAAAATTGTCAATGCGTCTGAGTGTCAGCCTTCTCATTAAAAATCATTAAATCGTATTTGACATACTGTGGTATCTACATGCTATGCTACATAGCATAGCATGTAGACATGCTATGGTATCTACATAATAATTGTATTGTTTTTGACATTTACGATTATGACTGAAGTAGTTATGTTTCTTTTGGTCTTCATCAGTACGGTGCAGCCTGTTCAGAAGGGTTTGGAACAATCGGAGGTGAAACATAAAACAAAGGACTTTGATAAAGACCAAAAGTCAGAAATACGTGTCTAGAGTTGCATTTTTTCACACATGTTTGTGGTCACTGTCCGTTTATCCATTAGCTTATATCTTTTACCTCATAATTCTGCTTTAATGTATTCTTCCTGGGCTTGGATCATCACCTCGGTGGCTATAACTGCCACCGCGGTCACGCTTAACAAACCAACAATCCTCGGATGTTTAGCCGAAATCGCAAATGTGCGGTTGGCCCCTTGTGTGACGTCCTGTTGTGATGTAAATAGAATCTTCTCAGCGCTCAAACACAAAACAAACTTTTTGGAAGAACATAAAGTAATATACTCACGTTTAGATTGCAACCAAACCTTGGTATATATGGGAGAGGCCAAACAATATTTAAAGAAACACATGGACCAACATAAAAACTATATCGCTAACAACCCACTGCATTCAAGTTTGATAGAACATTCTATTGTTAACAAACATATTTTTGATTTCACCAACGTCAAGATCTTCGACCATGAGTCACATTGGTTTAAGAGATTATTTTTAGAAGCCATTCACATAAATTGTTCATTAATTCTGTCAACAGACAAAGCGGTTTCCAAGGCATTACGAAATTTCATAATATTTTATTTAAATCATATTTCAACAAATGTACAAAACCAATCATAATCTGTTACATAGCACTCGCATATCATTCACGCCTTTCCGTTCCACAACGTCATTATCCTATAAAACCATCGTTAAGTTAAAATAAGCATAAATATTAAATGATAACAATGTTATCCCATTACACCGTTTAAACCGTGTCTCTCCAAAAGGACAACACTGATACTACCGTTAGTTAAAGAATATGTTTACGCATTGTTCGTGTTTTGTTACGCTTTTATTAAATTATCTTTATTATTTGAAAAAAAAAAACTTACGACGATAGACCCACAAGTATGTTGTAAAAATTATCGTTCTATTTGTCACGTTTAATATGTAAGTAACAGATAAGCTTTTTTCTTGACATACACTCACATCAACTTTTTCGTTCCGTGTAGTTTCACAATGTTTACAAAGATAAACGAATCGATGAAGATTTTCTTAATTACTAAAAATAAAAGAATAGCACAACTGAAGATCGTGTTTGTGATAATGTCTTATTTCTACCATTAGAGAAACGAAAAGAGTAAATTCTACTGCGATTCTGTTAAAAACTGTTAAGTGGGTTCGTAAAAAACTTAGCCATATTCCCTCACTACCAGACCCCACCCGGAGCGGGTAAATTCTTTTATGGTACTTATTTACCCAAACATCCTTAAAAGCATTTGGATTAGTCATTTCAATTTACACTGGTTAAAGATACTCGCCTGGCTTACTACTACTGCCACTTTTGTGAGATATCCCACAGATTACTTTGTCTACTAGTCGAAATTTAATTTAATGTCCAAACAATCTTTGTGTACGGGTTTTTCAATTTTTGAGAAAGAATAATTGTTTTGTGGTGTATATAAAGATCTAAAGTAATATATATTACAGCTTTACATTTAATTGTCTTTCAAAAATACTAACATATACAACTATCATATGGGTAACGTACCACTACCGGCATTGACTTGCCCTGTTGATGATAATTAATCTTTACATTGATGTGTTAAGATAACATTGAAAGTTTGAAATAGAAATTGTAACGAATATTAAAAAAACCTATTTTTATCTACTACAGGAAAAAATATAATTATAACTCTCTTTTTTACAATATCTTCGTTGCCGTCTGCATTTCACTTTGTCAGTGTCAAATAAATTATTTGTTTTGTCAGTGTTAGTTAGTGTCAGTATGGATGCCATATGAATAATTAAGAACATGTCAACCACTACAATAGAAAGTCGCGAAACATATTGTCTAATTGTCAATTAAGTAGCAATATAATGTAAGGAAAGTGCATTCCTAACTCCGAACAACAAAATTAAAAAATCCCTTTCACTACTTCAGTGATAGAAACCTTGTACTACCCATACAGCGAATAATATTACTACCACCTACTTGGTGAAAACAGAAGAAAGTCGTGCAAGTAATCAAATTAATTAAAATATAAATAGTATAAAATTATCTTTGTAACAGATACATATTTCATACAATGATGGACATAGTAATTGTAAGGTTGATTAAATGATTTATTGTTAGGAAATTAAATTTAATAAACAAAGGTATTTACGACGGGTAAGTAATGAACTCTTTTTGTGAATTTGTGCACGATATAGCCAAAATAATAAATAATTTTTCTAGGTTTATGCTATTACGTATGGATTTTTGGCCCATATTATTTTGTTGATTGCCAATCTAAATAATTGTGTCGAAGTAAGACCTGTCTATTGTCCCAAGTTCTTTGGCCATAAGTTACACCATCGACCTGGACCCCGCTTACCTGTTATCTTGCCTTGCATTATTAACTGTAAGGTGTCCTAGTTTTTGCCTTTAAGTATATGTCTGAAATAAGCCATGTTTCTTCTTTTAATCGTGTCAAGAACATGTTTGTCTTTAGTCACAAAATTTATAGAGAGCCTAAATTTTGCTTTCTGTTTATTACAATAAGCGTTTGTGATTTTCTTAAATCCTGAAATTAAGAAGAAAATATGTAGACTTTCAGCTATTGGTCATTACGACGAACTAGTTTATCTGCCATTTCTAGTACACATTGTAAACTTAGAAAGCATAGTAGATTTAAACGTAATTTTTTCGTAACAAACCTTAATTAGTCCAATCAATAGAGGCTACTTACGTGACAAAATATACTACCAGAAAACCGACTTTAGCACCACGTGAGAGATACTCCGCACTTATATTCTATTATGTACTTTAATCGCAACTATCATTTATAAATTTCTTATGTAAATCTTTATAAAAAAATTGCGTTTATTTTTAGGATTTTGTTATAATTTTATGAAAGAATATTGATGCTCTGAAGTATGAATGATAGAGAGAAGAAAGCTAACTTGATAAAATTTGAGTCCACCCAATCGAATAATTAATATTGACAAAAAACGACAATTTCAACGTTTTTTATTTCAAAAAACTAACTCTGCGCTTTTTTAAGTTGTTGGGCTGTCCCTTTGCAAAAAATAGCAGTTTATATGTACTTTATATGAACAAAAACAAGGCGCTGTCAGATTATTTACTAGTTTTGGCACAATTGCAATTTCAATTTTTTAATGTACTGTGTTGCAGTGAACCTCCATACGTTCGATTTCAATTTTTATACACATTGTGAGAGTAGAGCCATAGTATTAACAAACGTATACTCGCATACTCTCATTTCTTGCCAAAGTCTTGCGAAATATGTAAAAAATGCTTGCGAATGTGACTGAAAACGGCCGAAAGCCATCGAGTATAAGCTGAAGAAAGCGTTTCATATGTGTACAGTAGCAGATGCGCGCTTCTGCGTAACTTACGTTTGATTATTCCACAACGACTATAACTCATATTTTTTTATATTCATGTGTAACTCAACCCAAGAAAATAGCCCTGATTTTCTTTAGCCTCAGATTTCTTTAATATTCTACGAAAAAGCTACAACTGCATGTCCTTTGTGACATATCCTTATATTTGTATTATACTGATAAATAGACAGGCATATATTTATTGAAAAATAGTAATTATTTTTGTTAGATAAGTGTACAAATATTTAAGCAAATATAAATATTTGTAAATTGCACAAAATGTGCTTCTATTACTAGATAATACTGGACCCTACTACTGGAATCTATTACTGGACAAATAGAAAAGAAAATTACGAAGAAAAGCTTTTAAGATCGTCCCGGCTAATTGCTCTGCTAAATGGGCTAATGCTACACCGAATACTGTATTCTGCTGTGGTATGCTGTTTTATGCGTTTAATGGTTTATCGTATATGCTTTCTAACCTCACTTTTAACTAAGTACATCGTTTCATTATTTACACTCATATAAGTACAATAATTTACAATTTATCACATTGTACCATTACCAATATCCAAGTAATTAAACATGGTCTGAGAGGCTTAAAACCAAACAGAAAACGCATTATAGGCCAGAAGAATCTTACGTCTCAGTGGAATTTTGGAAAGTTTAATCTTCATTATAGGAAGCCATCGAGATTTTCTCCAAAGAACCGTTATATAGACCATTTGGACGTGTTTCAATAAAATGTTTGCAATTCTAAATTGGCTCAACCTATTGCCAATATGGTAAACAAGTGAGTAACTAAAACCAACTTGTTTAGATTAAACATGACAGAACCATAGATACATTACGAAAAACACAGAACATAACAAATACAACCGTTTCACACCTCCCTTCGTGAGAAGGAATTAAAACATCATCATTGCATCGCCCCTCATGCGTCAAAAACGATTGACAGTGTCATTTCTAGTAGGCTTTTCCTCTACATGTATACATTTTTTCCCTCTGCTCCCACTACCCGACTTTTCAGTCATGTTCACGTGCATCTTTCAACTAATTTGCAAGACTAGCGTAAAACGAGAGCATAAGTTTTTTTAGTACTATACTTATAATTTCATAGTGCACTAAAAAATTGAAATTTTAATTGGGCCAAAACTAAAGCTCAACAGAACCTATTTTTTGTATACATAAACTACTATTTAGTAAAGCCCATAATAAATTAAAAAATGTTATGAATGAATTATGAACTTTCCAATAAACGCAAAGTTTTCCGGTTTTTCGCCCATTCACAGCATTAAGTTAATTTTGATTTTTAAAGGAAAACTAAAAAAAAAAACGCAATCTTGATTTATAACAAATTATTAACTGAGAATTGCGAGTGAGAAACTTAACAGAATATAAGTACAAGAAATCTCTGGAAATTCTCTTTTCTTGGAGTATACTCGAAAGTAACTTGCTCACATCATATATATAATTTTTCTAGATCGTCCTGCTGTTCCTCCTCTCAATATGCGCAACACTTAGAGCAGAACCCCCGAGGATCAAGATCCGAACACCGCCATTCTACAGGCGCATGCCTTCGTCACCGCAACAGTTCTTAACGAAAAAATGGTACCAACCCCCGCGGCCCCAACCGGTACGGACGAGACCTATTCCAGTCCACATGCCATCCACCCACAAGATACCGATGGGTATGCCTCAGGCACCCCCTAGGGCTGTCGCCCCACCGATAAGGACCTTCTGGAAGAACACCCAGTCTCCCATGAAGTTCGCCTTCCCCGAGAAGGTGTACCATAAAACCCCGATGCACGTGCCAGAGCAGATGTTCATAAAAGCGCCGACGACAAACTTTTTGGATCAGGTAAGATGAATGCGGGAAGCTCATCCAAAAAGGTTAAACTCATTGAGTAGATTTCACAATACATATCTAAATTCGCGTAGTATACAAATATTAACAGTTATTATTTAGTATGGAAAAAAAAAAAAGAGAACTTAATCACAATGTATTTCATATATTTCACCGAATTTCTACCCGACAGAAACTTTTTCTATTTCTCTTATCAGGGTCATATTCGATTATCGGACGTTAACCATCCACCAACCTAACCTATCTTGGCTCTAGTAATTTGGTCCACTGCGATTTAAAAGTGAACTATAGTTGTCTGACCCAACCATTTACTTACATTCTCTGGCTATGGATATCTTACATTCTTCGTCTGCCAACACCACATATTTCAGTTAGTCTACCTTGTAAATACGATAATCTAGCTTTAGTAGAATGTAAATTCTGTCTCATCAGTGATATCACTATATCCATATCAAATACCCAATCGTGCTAGTTTATTCGGGGCAGTCTATGTATCCCCATTTCGAAACCTTTCACAGCTTATTAAAAGCCGCATCTGTTCACGTTCATGCCTCCACCCCAAGAAACGTATCTCAATATTTTGACCTGACGATGTTGGGTAATGGCTGCACTACACATTTTTTACCTCAGTTATTATTAATAGTATTGCTGTGATAACATATCTCCGAGGTGCGTTGCAAGGGTCCATTGTTGTTCAGGAAGCTTACTAAGAACCAAATACTTAGCTTTTCCTGCATTGAAAAACCCATAACCTTGACATGCGTCTACAGCATGATTTGGTTGCAAACCCTCCGAATCAGGCACCGCCTTAATACCTAAAGATATCTACTGATACTACATATTAAGAAAATTATCATAGTGACATACCATTATCGTCTAGAGATTTCAAAACAAAACAAAAATACATCGGCCTTGTTTTCCAGGCAAACAAATTCAGTCCAGTAACCACTGCTCAAACATTTATTAAAATGTTGAGATTGGCACTTTTCAACTTTTCTATGAAGCCTTTCTTCTAATGCATGAAATCTGTGTCTGTTTCTTGTCCCATCAACTTAGGAGTTGGGGTTGGAGTCCAGATTTTCCATTACCTTCTAACTTAATTAGCGGCTCCCGCACTCCCTCTGTTTCATATTGTCCTTACATACTTCTTGGGTGTTGGTCTGGAGGCGTTTCCACCATTTTTCAAAAATATCTTTGTCAGTACCCACAGTTCCGTATGTTTATAAAATAAAACCAGCAAATGCACACCATCTATTTCATATCAAGTTATCAATATCAGCGTTCAAAAATCAATCTAACTGAATACTAAATAGGGATTTAATTGTCACATAGAAAAAGATATCCTTATTTTGAAATTTCAAAGAGCATATTGAAACCTCTGGTAATAATCTATATGATCTATATTTGAAATACCTATAATCAAACTCCTATATTAGACTAGACCTAAATTAAACCTGTATTGGACTATAATTCTGTTAAAGACTAAAGTTTACTTATAGGAATTTGACCACCAAATACAGACGAACATCATACCGGCAACTCACACCAAATCCATCAAACAGGTTGGAGAGATTGGTCCGATTCACACGATCCCGGCCCCAAACCTAAGCCTGAAAGACAAGCCTATAATCGTCAACGATGCTCGTCAAGATTACAGTTATCAGCACAGTTCCCCCTACTTAAAGGCAGAGAAGATCCACTATTACCAGGTGACCGAACAGCCTGAGCAAACAAACTCGATGAACGATCAAGAACTCCAGCGACAATTCCAGGAACAGCAATTGCGGCAACAACAAATGCACCAGCAAAAAATCCGGTTCCAAATTCAGCAGCAGCAACAACAACAACAGCAGTTACACATCCAACAGCAAATCGAGCAACATTTGCAGCAAAAAGGGCACATTCTAGACGACATTCAAGTCCAACCGCAACAGCTTTACTACGAGGCATCCACGCCAGTTCAAACAATTCAACAGCCTCCTGGAGAGATTTTTCTCGGTAACAATATAAGCCCTAAAGACTTGTACCAAATTATAAAAACGACCTACCCGCAGTCCACAGACAGCGCCCAGCAGCAGCAGCAGAATTTGCAAATGTTCCAACATGAGCAAAACTTCGACATGAGCACAGCTGCCAGCGATCACAAGTCGAGGATCCAGCCAGAGTACCACTCGTTCAATTACAATGAGCAAGAACATCAGGCTAGCCAGAAGAATAATTTAGCTAAAAAAGAACTCTCCTCACTGGTGACCGCTGGGTACAATCTGCAAGGAGATACTGGCGAGATCGTACCTAGAAACCCTCTAAAAGAGCCGGAGGTGGTTCACGGTTTCTTCGAAAACAGATCAGAACTGGAGAGGAATGACGTAGAACCCCAACAGAAAGTAGAAGAAGAAAAGATCGATGAACAATTGTTAGGTTCGTCACATTATTCATCTCTTCCGAATCAAGAGGCTGCAGATAGATTAACTAAGCTGCAAACCGCTGGAAAAATAAATAGTAACCTTATGCAGTTGGCAGAAAATGATAACCAAGCTTCCGAAATTTATCTGGTAGAAAATAATGATGGGCATGGACAAAACAATAACGACGATAGCAATAGCCAAACGGTGGAGTATGAACAGTATTTACAAAATAATGCAAATAACGATGAGGAGCTAAACTTCGAGTTTGGAGATAGAATAAAATCTACGAAGACTTAGAAACTAGATTTTCGTTTTCATTGTTACTGTTTATGTTGTGTTATTATTTATTTTTCACTACTTTTATTTATTTTAGCTATAAAGTTTCATCACTTTTGTTCAAATAGAAATTATTACGTTTAGCATTTAATTTAATAAAATCGAAAAATCTTAACACAATTATTAACTTAAAAATATCCTACAAATACCTATCTATGTATTTAGATTTAGAAAATCGTGTCGTGTAACTAAATTCCTCAGTAAAAACAAAAGCTGTCGATAAACTAGAGAACACTAAAGAAATAAACTTCGGGAACCTCTTACGGAAACAGTTTTAATTAAAACAAACTTTCACAAAATAATCAAAACCCAGATACATTTTTCATGAACCTTATATATCACTTTAATGACCATTGCCAAACTGAATAATGGCGCTGGCGCTGTAAGATTTACAGTGACAAATATATGACACAAGAGAAATAACTAAAATTAGACGATGGACGAATTCGATATTAAAACATTACCACCCAACTTTGGTAAGTAAGAAGTTGTACAACATCGCTTAGTTTTACTTATAAATCAGAATGTAGGTTTTTTACGCTTGAATATTCAAATAAGTTTCAGTTTCGACCCATTCTGATACCGTCAAAGTACTACAGGAAAGGTACCAAAGGAAGTATGACGAAGTATTAAATTCCATGTACTGCATGATAAAAACAATCAATATAGAAGTTGATGCAGAGCTAAAGCAAGAAATAAAAAATATTAAATATCTCCTTAACGGAGAAAAAGAA
The DNA here is from genome assembly GCA_963576515.1 of Cryptocephalus primarius. Classification (NCBI taxonomy): domain Eukaryota; kingdom Metazoa; phylum Arthropoda; class Insecta; order Coleoptera; family Chrysomelidae; genus Cryptocephalus; species Cryptocephalus primarius. The sequence continues at coordinate 9,576,991 of OY754950.1, forward strand.
AAAATTGGAGTTATTATCAGTGATTTTAAATGCTTACTTAAGAATGTAGTATCGTTAGAATATATAATTAAGGATATATTGATCACACCATTTTAGGATATTTTAAAGGATGCTAAACATGGAATTAGATTCCGGGATATTGCCCATGATTTAGAAGAAGTGAATACACGTAGAATCGTTTATGTGATGGAACTCAGACAAGTATTGGACAGCAAAGAAAAAATAAGGTCGGAGAGGTATAAAACACTCTTAAAGGAAACATATCATAAACTTGACAAAATGTCGTTTGAATCTTCGAACGCGCTAAAAAAAATTATCGACAAGGAAATATTGGTGAGTTCACTTTTATTCTACAGGAAACTATTGCCCTTTTGGGGTTTTTTAGTAAAAGTCTGAAAGTTATATTCTTCAATTAAGCTGCAGAAAATTCCAAATATTAAATATATAAATTTTTTCGTATGCCGTTGAATTATTATTTTTCAAAGAACATCAACAAGATAATTGTAAGCAATTGCAAAACCTACGCAGAACTGGAAAAAGAACTAAAACTCCAAATATTATACGACAATAAAATGTGCCAGGAAAAGCTACGGGAAATAAAAGAAGATTCAAAGGAAATATTAATCCAGGTCACTTCTCGACATGCAACGTACGTATACACTTTAGTTCAGTAATTAATTCAGAGATGATGAGGTTTGTTATTGCAATTATTTTGTTAAAAATTTGGGTAACGTCGCATTGCTCTACCACATATTTCCAAAAACTCCAGAAATAAAAAAGCTTAAGACCTTTGAACGGTTATAATTGATGGAATTTCAAATTTAATACATCTATCTCTATATTCTTTTTTATTAGAGTTCCAAATTTAAGAGCGCGTTGTACCTCTTTTAATCGAGTTTACGGCAAACTACTAGGAACATATATTTCTTTATCAGATCATATACCATGTTTTATTGAAACAAAAAAGAAAAATTCAGCTATTGATAGAGTTTATACTTTAATGAGAAAAAGGCAAGCCGGTGAGTAAAATGAAATTTTATTACTAGATTCCAAAGCTCATAATATTTGGTCAACAAATAAATGAGTTTAATCAGATATAAATTCATCTTTGTATTCCGTAAAGTGGTGCCCTCATATTGTACTGTAAATGACTTACATAAAATATTAAATTTATAGTGACACTAAGACATGCATACTACTTCCTTAGGTCGGAAGTAATAAGCTAAGAATTACAAAAGTCGTGAGAATTCAAAGTTGTTATTTTATTTCACTATATTTCACATGCAGTGCACCTTAACATATGTGATAATATTTGGTAAAACTAATGCAATTATACACTTAACATTTTCTATGAAAACATGCACAGACACATATAGTCACGTCGAGGTCTCGAATACAAGAAGTATATCAACGGCATATGCAGAGTGCTCCTAACGTAAATCCATCAATGCTAATGTATCTAAACTGTCATTAGTCCTTAGATATTGCTCAGATCTTTGCTGCTTCGGTTTGTTCTAAATTGTAACGGTCGGTAACGTAACCGTTATTTCTGAATTTTCGGAAATATATTACAGAAACTTGTATCTTCTATTGACATCCCTTCACGTCTATTTTGGTAATAACTGTGGGACACCCTTTGTAAACCAACTATTTGTGTGATGCACTTTTTAGCTTTTTTAAGGATAAATTTGAATCTGAATTAAAAGCGTATAAACCGGACCAATTAGTTGAAGGGGTGCATCAGTTGAAATCCCATCATTCCCAATTGTTAACTAACCTTAGTCAAGAAAAATTGTCGCCGTTAGACAAGAATAAAGCTTCCCAATGGCTGAAAGAAATGCAAATCAAATTAGCTTCTTTAGGTAGGTAACAAACTTGTCGACTCACAATCAACTTCATAGCATCTCAAAATTTTTTGTCCATTAGATAAAGACGCCAGAGATATATTAGACATGTATAAGTCATACATCATAATACTTTTTAACCGCTACTTTGAAGAGCTTGAAAATATCAAACTCCAATTGATCCAAATCGGAACGATCGACGAGGATTTATTCGACGACATTCACTTACAGATGTACACTCCCTCAATTTCAGAACTTAACATCAAAGTACAAGAGGATCTCGACAGAAACAATGTAAGTGCCACTTCAAATCAAACTGGAATTCCCTTTTTATCGAGATTGTATTTCGCGCAAAATGTGAAACGTCAGCCAAAAGAACATCTTTTAATTTTTTAGAAAGCCTGGAATAAATATATCGAAAAAATGAAAAACAATATTTTAGAAACCTTTGAGTGCTTAAATGACGCAGCATATTTATGGGATAACCATTTTGAAAGATTAAATGAAGCACAAAACATTGTACTTACAGATCTACAGAATACAGTTTCGAGGAACATTATTGATGAAGAGGTAAAATTGTTTATATTCTTCGCCTAATTACTTCTATTACTGCAACATAAGTTCTCATAATCATAGCTGTGTAGATTTAATTATTCGGCAAACATAAATGTTTCTTGAAAAAAAAACTAAGTTCCTTTGGTGTATTTATCAATCTCAGTTGTTTGTAAAATCATTAATTCCGCAATGGTGACTTATTTATTCTAGAACGCAATATTAATTCATAAATCGGTGTTTCGATTTTTTCAGAAGCTAGAGTCAGAATTTAACCTAATGATAGACTATTTGCGACAGAGTCCTTCAATTAGTCAACTGGAAAAATTATATGAAGCGGTCACAAACCAACTGGATAAAATCGAAAAAGAGTATGTAAAAATTAAAATATCCTCAACCCATAATGTAACAGACTTCCATTTAGGAATCACATCTACGCTCAAAGAGAAACCACAGCCTTACAAAAATATCTGTCCTTTGTCGAAATCGACATCGAGGTTTTTATGGCGGAGCTGAAAATGTTCCTCGTGTTACATCCTCCGGACGAGGCCAAGGATCCGAAGAAACAAAGGAAAAACTCCACTCAGACAGAGACCATCATTCAACCAGATGAATCATTAATACCAACACAGATAATTTTCTGTGATTTTCAAGTAGATGCAGTCAAAAATTGGATGTTCGGGTATGCCCAACAAAATAAGTTGTATGGTTTATGTCACATTCGAAATCATATTACGATAGCATAAGAAAATAATACAACAAACAAACGAGAAAAGAAGTGACTAAGAATTATGAACAAGTGTAACTATTTAAAGATCTACAACTACCCCCTTTTTAATCCTTTAATCCCGCTTCTGATTTTCGGTCGATTTCGTTGATATTTTCAGTCTATGGGAAGCGATACAGAATTACATGCACATTGGGAGAGAGGAAATAATGCAAGAAACCAGGAAATGGGTCGACAGTCAGGTAGAGCAAGTCAAGAACAGGTTGTCGGTGAGAATGAATTTCCATAAACTCCAATACGAAAGGGTCAGGCATTCAATATACAAGTACAGACTGCGAGAAATAACTTTACATACCAGCAGGTTCGACAGACACAAACTGGTATGGATCTCATATTTTTAAAGAATTATAAATATCTGTAGACGTTAATTCAGCTATTACAAATATTTTTGAGAGTTCCAAAGTTGAGGTATAAAAATTAAATCGTTTAATACTTTCTATCGTACAAGATATTAAAATGTGTCGAAATATTAGAATATATGAATTTTCGAAGGATTTTACGTTTTGCAGGTAATAATACGACAGTGTAGGAAAAATTAAATTTAAAAGGCAAACTCGCATTGTTTTTAGAAACAAACCAAAAATGCACGTTCTGTTAGGTGTGGAAATCAACGAAACAGAAATTAATTCATCGAAAAGTTAATATATTTGTACTACGTTATTAACTCGCCTTCGTCCCGTTTGTCTTTTCGGTTCGGCAATCGATTTTAAATAACTTCCCAATGACCTAAAGACTTTAAACTTTAAATATAGCTCAGAACTGGATTTCAATGCAATATGAACTCGCTAGTTAGAACGAGAAACTAGTGAGAAGAAAGAAAAAATTGTTAAAAAATGAGTCCATATAACCCATGAAATAACTTATTATAATGACGCAATACATGACATAATCAGGATTGATTGTAGATCGGAAAATATTTTTCATGTCACTATAGCCAGTTTTTCTCCAAACATCTTCAGTCATAAAACACGAAAGAAATAAAAGGCACAGCCAACAAAGAAACTCTTCGAACCTGCGGACGATTCGCCGGCACTAGTCACCTTCAAGGACGGTAGACTAAAACCAACACACAATCGTCCGAGCTTACAAAACTAACAACGCAGGACCTGCGGTATTTACAAATAAAAAAGAAAGAGGAACAATAATGTACGCTACTTGAAGGGACCACATAACCAACTGCCTGAAGGGCATTAACCTAGAACACCTGATTCCAAGAGTCTTCATGTCCTGATTTCCATGGCGACCGAAGAACCGAGCCTCGTCCCAACGAGCCTCGATCACTCGGTGCGGTAGCGAAGGAGCTAACTACTCCTAACAGTTCTACCCGTCCAGAACACCCACAATGGTCCATACGACCGTAGTCCAAGTCCAAAACAGTAGTCTGTACGACTGTGGCCCTCTTCAAAACACCTACAATGGTAATGTTCGTGGGTGTTTGAACGATCGCCTTTCCCGTAATCAAGTACGTCCTTCTTCGGATGCATAGGTAAGCTCGGAGGTTACGGCAATGACTCTTGAAAGCAACTCGTGCAAATCCATACACAGTGCCCTCAAGCTTATATGCTTTCCTCGAAACCTATATCCGCCTTGACAGAATTACATTACCAGAACGATTTCGGAAAAGACAACGAGAACGACCACTCCTCATAAACAGCGATAGGAAAAAAGTGATTTTTTTTCCTGAAGCGTCTTTGACGTCTTACTCGGAACGGCAAGATCACGATACAACAATGCTCGGAACCAAGTAAAGCCCTTCCCAGGTTTGAACAGAATGTCCAATCCTGCGGAGGACAAGATACACTCGCGTTGCCCCCACCGTTTGTGTATACATAAGGTAGACAAGTGAGCTATAGTAGATAGTGTAATCGATCTGGGAGAGTGGTCATTATTCGCTAGGTGGCGTTACCAATATCGAAACGGAAAGCGAAATTGCCGTTTAACACGTACAAATTGTTTCAAGCCTCGTCACTTGAATCGTTGACTGAAGAAATTTTAACAAGATGCGCAACGCGGTGGTAAAATGTGTTACGAGTTTTTGCTCAAGCCCAACCTAGCGCTGCCTCGGTGTCAGAACAGTAAGCTTGGGTCCACTAAATTGAAGAGTATTTACAGGTTTCTAAAGGTGTCTAGTTGGTGAAATATCGCCAACGTTGCCGACTCATTAGAAAAGCTGAGAAGTGGAGAAGTCTCTATTTTTATTTAATCAATCGAAAAACGACAAGTGACTTTCATAAAGGATTTAACCGACAGTGTTTTTAAAATATGCACTCAAAGATTAAATACAACATTGGTCGCATTTGTTTAAAAAAATCAATCAGTCGGAAAACCATAAGTGTATTTCACAGAGGATTTAACCGGAAGAGTAATTAAAATATGCAATCAAAAACCATTGGTCGCATTTTAAAAATCAATCAATCGGAAAACGGCAAGTGCCTTCGGCAGAGGATTTAACCGGCAGTGTTTTTAAAGTATGCAATCAAAGTTTAAAAATAACATTGGTCGCGTTTGTTTAAAAATTTCAATCAATTGAAAAACAATAAGTGTATATTACAGAAGATTTACCCGGAAGGGCAATTAAAACATGCAATCTAAATTAAAAAAAAAAACATTGGTCGCATTTGGAAAAACATTTAAACAGTTGAAAATACTTAAGTGCATGTTGCATTCCTAAGACTCTAAAATTCGGGATTTTTTGTGAGGCACAGTAGGCTTGACGGACGTAATTATGATTTGAGCAGCTTGGACGAACCATCGGGTCGACTTAAATACTTCCATTTTTATGAGTTGATTGATAATAATATCTCTGTGTGTAAGAAAATGATCTGAAAATAGGTCGAATGAATTCGAAATTTAAAGAAGGTATTGCCTGATTTTTTTTGCTCAAGTTGTATTCTGTTGCATGGTCCTTGAAGGTGTTGCCAAACGACTGCACACAACTGATAACATATTGTAGAAAAATATGTCAGGAAGTTACCAAAACTTTGGAAGTTATTGCACGTTAAAGATATTTTACACAAGTCACAAGAAGCTTTAGACATTAAGAATTTGGCTAAATAACCAAAAATGTATGTAATGGAACAAGTTTCTAATGGTGGGGTGTTCGAATTTCGAAACTCTGTTTCACAAGAGGTGGATGAGTTTTCCAGTTCTTGCTCTTCTTTATTTTCTATTACAAGACTACCCGAAATATTCGAAGGAGAACTATCACTGTGTAGAGTAATGAAATCATCGCCGTCTTCCTGGCGGTTCAAGTCTTCAACTGACTTCTGAAGTCTAATATGCATGTTTTGTTGTAGTGCTATACGAAATTGTTTGGCCGATGGGTTTGGATTATATCCGCCAAGATTACGAATAACGGAAAAAACGTTTTCTAATGGGTCTTGGTTAATTGTTCTCGTTAGTAGAAACTAAGCTCCTTCGCTTTGCAAATCATCCCATAACAGCAAAACGCCACTCAATGTCCACAAGAATCCTTCTAGACAATCCGCGTTTTCTGCCATTTTCGTACGCTTCAATGGATTCGAAGTAAGAAACTGCATTGCGAAGAATCTCAGTATTTTTAATGTTTAGTCGAGAAAGCCCGCGTTTTTGAGGATTGGGATGAAATAGAAATTTGCCCTTAAGACAGTCAAAAATTTGGTCAACACGTTTAAAAAAATTGACCTATTTAGCGCCGTTTTACTACGTAATTGACCTGGGGAATGACATGGGGAATGGCAATCGCTGCAGAAACACTGTGACTAAAAATTTGAGCAGCTAATTTCACACGCATTCTTTGAAATGTAGTAGGACTTGCATGTTTGTCGGAGATTTTGAGCATACTTCTGGCTGTTGAACTAGCTTTGTCAATTCCGTATGTCCGCGTAAAGTCGTCCCAAGAAATATTATTTTCGTAAACAAAAAATTGAAGTTTTTTGTTCATAAAATTATTCCTCAAACTTTTAAGCAAGTGAGTTAGATCGTATAACACAAATTTTTGTTTCTTCAACCAAAATAAAGGGTGAAATTTGAGAAGCTCCCAAGGTTGTTAAAGTGGTCCTGGTGTTAAATCATTCTAAATATAGTTAGTTAAAATAGATAGTCAAAATGAATATTATGCTCTAAACTCTTGCTTATTTTCATTTCGTCGCATAATAAAAACATTGTTTTTCCCTGTTGTCCCAACTCTTAACTTTCCGTTTAATTTGTTAATTAAAACTGCGCCCAGCCCCGGCTTTAAATTATAAATTTTTAACCAATTTTGAATAGTTCTAATACTTGGATGTACGAATCCTAAACTTTTCAAATATTTATAAGCAGTTGGCGACTTGTAGTAAAATGACAAAGCTAAACGTTTCTCTCTAATACTTCAGGTCTCACATTTCCTATGGAGTTGTTGCATATTGACGAAAGTTTTTACTATTTCATTACACTCTCCGAAACGTGCTACGTAAGTGTTGCATTGGCCTTAAAACGAGATGATCTCCACTTAAAAGTTCTAAAACTGGCTACTCTTTTTTTTGAGTTTACAAACCGTATGTTTCAATCCCTTAATGGTTTCTTCCAAAAACGTAATTAGGGATTGGGCGCTATCCTCTGTGTTGTGGATTGACGGGCGTTATACAGAAAAATCGAAAAAAGAACTCACTAATGTTTCCCGATGTTGAGTGACAATTGGGGATGTGACACTGGATGGTCTGAATAAATTAAGAATCCGAGTCGGATTCGTCAATTTTCAGAACTCTTTTTTGGGAAGGGTAAGTCTTATGTTCCCAGCAATTCTAGTAACCTGAAGCTCTTCCTCGGGACATCGAGGCAAATAATCTGATAAAAGTTTTTAGTTTGTCATAAAGAATAGGTAACTTGTAACTTTCCAGAGTTAAATCAAAAGTAATTTTGGAAATATTATCCAACAATTACAACTATAAATAATGCACATTTCGTTTCTTAATCAAATTACTGGTAAAATACGATATTTTGACACACATGATGAGATTAAACAAACAGAAATTAAGAAATACAAAAATATCGCAAGTATAAGAAGTTGAGCCGTAATGAAATTTCCTGGAATAAATTATATCAGTTGAAATAACCACTGATGATTATTTAAAATTATCATTTAGTCCAAACGGGATCTGTTGTCAAATGATTGTTTTTGTGCTTTCGCGTATGACCATGTTTTTGTGCTTTCCCGTATAACCACTGTAACAATTGTAACATCACTAATATTTTTTAATAACTAGGAGATATTGCCAGGAATATTTGCACTTTGCGCCAGACCGAAAAGATGTGCCAACATTTTTACTAAACAAAGAGTGAAGGAGATATATAAAATTCTCATGTTTTCCAACCATTATTGGCACAACAAAGGGTTGTTAATTTTCTCAAGTTGCTCATGGTTAATAACAAAAAAAAAAGTGAAAAATTCAAAGTAGAAAAGTCACGTAGGTAATTAAATTAAAGAACTACCTAAACGTAAGGGCTAAAGTTTAAAGAAAAATGAAAAAGAAAAATCAGAAGGAGAGAAAAAATGAATGGTTGAAAAGGTGAACAGAAGATGTAAATAAAACGTTTAAGAACTAAAATTCGCGGCACAAAAACCAACAATAAATCAGAAAATACTACTTATGAGCCGTATAAAACACGACTACAATACGCACAAGTCAACGCTCATGGATTCAATACTTTAAACTGATTACATGTGCTCAAAAATTCTCTCCTTTTATACCAAGAATATTTACTCCTCATTAGAGGAATGGTAGAAAAATTTGTCAACCATTTTTAATCATTGGGCCCGGATTTCAAGAAACTTTGCTCATCAAATTGCCAAACACTTCAATTCATATTCGTACCTTAAATAATATAAATATTATCACTAATAACAATACAAATTGTTTGCTTATAAATGATAAGACATTAAATATAATATCATTTTCAATAAACTAGAATTAGAAGTTTCTGTACCGACTTTTCTACGTTTTACCGTTGGTTCTACATAGATGGAAGATCTGCCATGTACAATTTTTTCAAATGTTTGCAATTTACTAATAAGTGTTAAATAATGTATAATTGCCGTCTTTGGCGAAATATTCAACAACTGGGTTTTAACACATAGCCTAGATAAACTACGTTTAGTCAAGAAATGTTATATGGGTGGTTATGGCTGAAATACTATGGGTGTTGTGTATGTCGCGGGAGTGTTTAAAATGTATCCAAAATCTCGTTCTCATTCACGCCGGTATCCTGGCCGGATAGGATTGATTATCCAGTGGGAGGGTGGGATTAGAATACACACCCTGAGTCGGTAGGGCATAGAGCGAAAACCTGGGGGTGAATGTTTAAAGGGTACAACCGTGGCTAATAACCGTTGTTGGGAGTCCACGTTAAGCTGTAGGTCCCATCCAGATAAACTCTGGTACGAGCAAAAAGATGATGTAAAACTATACCAACAAACAACCTTAATACACAATACACTTTAATAAACAACTTATGCTCGAAATACCAAAATTGTAAATTGCAAGGGCCGCTTTCGCAATTAAAGCGGGAGTAAGACAAGGATGCATTCTGTCACCGATGCTATTTAACATCTATGGCAAATACATTATGCGTAAAGTACTCGAAAACCGAGATGAAGGACTGTCGGTGGGAGGAAGGTAAATAAATAATCTCAGATATGCTGATCATACCTTGATCATCGCAGGTGAAAAGGAAGAATTGGAGGACAGGATGGATAGACTAAGCAGTATTAGCAAAAATTACGGCCTCGAACTTAATAAACAAAAAACAAAAATAACGATCGTAGACCGGATGAACAATAACCAACCTCATATTCGAAGTATAGCTGGTGTCGAAGTGGTAAACACGTTCAATTACCTTGGCTCCATTATCGCCAACTCGAGAGGTGGCGAGACAGAAATAAGGAGGCTCGCAATAGCAGGAAATGCAACAACTAAACTAGCAACAATATGGAAATCCTCATATCGATCAATCGATCATATTTCCTATCGCAACATAAGCAGCTGAGATATCGACGCTGAAAGAAATAGACAAAAAAAGAATAAACGCTTTTGAGATGAGGGTTTCTCGACGAAATTTGCGAATACCCTGAAGAGAATGTACGTGTCCATACTGAAGGAAATACATGTTAAGACCCGATTAGTCACAAAAGATATTCAGTCAACCCTAAGGTACTTTGGACACATTTCTAGACAGGCAGATTCGATGGAAAGGCTAATCGCTGAAGTAAAGTTTAAGGGGAGGCGATCACGTGGACGGCCACCAAGGAGATGGGTGGATCAAGTTAAAGATATGGTGGGCCATAGCTTACCAGATGCAGCACACCTGGCACAAAATAGAAATGCCTGGAAAGAGACGATCAACCGCTCGAAATTTGTCGTCAATTTAAAGATTGTTATGGTGAAGACGGCACGAATGATGGAAAGGTAAGAAAGTGGGTTAGAATGTTTAATAAAGATCGAACAAATGTCAACGATGAGATTCGAAGTTGTCACCCTTCTGTTGCCAATGATGATTTGTCAAGAAATGTTGAAAAATTCCACGAGAACAGATGTTTCATAATGACATCGCCTTCAGACGATTTTTACAGATTTCACGAACTGTTTTGTACAAAATTGTTACAGACCGCTTACGTTATCACAAGGTGTGTTCCCGATGGATTCCAAAAATGCTCACTTATGTTCAAAAAACCAAGCGACTTGGTAATGCTTCGACATTTCTCACACGATGCAGTGACGAGGGACAAGGCTTTTGAAATCAAATTGTGACAGGTCGTGAAAATTGGGTTCGCCATGTCGCACCAGTATCCAAGAAACAATCAACGGAGTGGAGATACAAAATCTCACAAAAAATCATATGCACAGTGTTCTGGAATAGGAAAAGGGTTTTGCTTGCTGCATTTCCTCTCAAAGCTGAAACTATTAACGTGGCACGATATTGTGAAACTTGAGAAAACTACGACGTTCAATTGAAAACAAACCGAGAGGGATGCTCAGTAAAGGGTTTGTGACAATGGAAAAGCCAAGCGGCATAAAAACCCTCAGATGTAATTCGTTTTAAGTCAGGACTGAAACATAGTTAACATCATAGAAATTTTATCATTAAAAGATTGTACAAATATAAAATTGCATAAATATGTATATAAATATCAAATTATGCGAATGTGAATGTGTATATGTGAAGTAAATGTGTGTATGTGATAGAATGATTGAGTCAACTATGAGAGTCTCGACTAGTGAGAGTTGTGGCTGAGGAAATTCTTTACTTTTACCTCTTTCTGTATTGTCTGGAAATTATTTTCTTCCCTTGAGTTTCTTGAGTTTGTCCAACATTTTGATACAAGCACGTGTTATAATTTAATTTATATGGTAATTTAGTTCAATTGGATTTCTTACATTTTTGTGTCCGAAGGTTAATTCGAATGGGGTAAATTTAGTTGCACTATGAGTGGTGTTAAATCCAATAAGTGTTTATATTTATGAGGTTTTGATCGTTAGAATAAACTTCTTTAAGAATTCTGAGGTGTTTGATTGTGGTCGAATGAAATCTTCCAACTACTGAATTGGATTCATGATGATGAGGAATACAAAAATGAACTTTGCAAAAAGTTAGTAAATTTTATTATCATAAGTGAAAATATCCATAGGAATAATTTAAAAATGTTTTAATGCTATTTCTGTAATCATAATCAATACGCAGCGGGTTTTTCTTAAATATTTTGCTCTCTGGCAGATTTCATACAAATTTAGGTGAAGGTTAGAAGAAATTAGGTGATTTGCTACTTTCCTGTTAATTCCCATCTAATAATAATTTCTTTTGGGACTATTTCATGTTTCGTTTAGGCCAGGATGGTAAGTTTTGCATTCATGATGGTGTTTTAATAACATTAATTGTTCCGCATTCTTTTTTACGGTATTTAATAATTTTGCACATTTTATTAATTTACTCAGAAAAAATACTCTAAATATACTTGATTCAATCGTTAGAACGGTTTATCATTGTGGAGATATATACAGTACGTTTTTCCGGTAGTGGTATATTCTTTTAATAACTGCAAAATAAGGTTATTGTTAGTTGCAGGAAGTATTCTTAGGTACACTGAGATATGAGGACTCTACTGTGTTTAAAGTTATTTTGGCTTATATTCAAGATAGGGTAGATGTGAGAGAAAAGTTAAATTTGATTGACCTCATTACTTATTATTATATTATCTAATATTTTAATTGCCGTCTTAGCTGTTTCATGAAAATTGGAATGTTGGGCCTCCTGAATAGTACTTTCAGATCCAAACCCTCGCGATATGATAACAGCTTGAAGCGTTTTGATTTTTTCTTGATTTATATTTAAACTGATTGGTCCGGGGTTTTCAGTTTCGCCAACTAATTGATTTTCCTCAAAAGACGTTCATTCACGAAGTTATTTAATATTTGATCGATTCTCCATTTATTTCCCCAGAGTTGTTCACTATCAATTCATATTCAAGGGTATTAATTTTTATACTAGAAAAGAAGTCAACAGTAGTATCTAATTTACCAATCTTATAAAAAATATCATTATCAAATTCTTCTAATTGTAATCGCCACCTTTCTAATTTTTAATTTGGTTCTTTAAGAAAAACCTATGATGTGTAAATACTAAATATTCTTCCCAAAAGATCAAAACGAAAATATTTACATGCACAAAATACCATATTTACAAAAACAAATTTAAACAAAACTCAAACATTTACAAACAGAAAAAACTATTTACATTTATAAAAATATTCTCTTTCTATTGTACTTAATTTTTATTCTGAATCGTGAATATTCGTGAAGATACGCTACTGACCTATCTGATGATATTGGTCTATGTGACAATATTACACCTAAGGCTACACCACAGGCGTTTGTTGTGAGAATAATTCTTTCTTTGATACCTGGAGAAGTCGAGATCTGAGCATTTATCAAGAGATTTTTATAAACACTATGGACGTAATGAATGTCATAGACATTGATAAACGTCTCGAGCGAATTTAATAGCAACATATAGCCGGAACGTTGCTAGTTTAAAATTGGTTCGATGTCATCATGATGTGTAGGAAATAATTAACCACAATAATTTTATTACCGATTTCGTTTGCAGTAGTCGAAACAGGGTCGAAATCGAAAGCACTGAGAAAAAAGATAGTATGTGAGAACAATATACATTATTCCTTACTTCCAACTTTGTTCTGTAGAACAATTTCTGTAGAATTAAAAATATAATTTCTGGTTTGTACTTTGGCCATAAAAAATATGAACTATGTTCTTGAACAAAAGGGCGCCTGGTTAAAAAAGTGCAGTTATAGAATTTTCATAAATAGCGATTTATAAATTGAACAACAAATTACGCATCTTCAATAGTGAAAGAGATTTTGCCTTTAATATGCCCCTATTGCATCGGCCGATGTAAGATCTTTTTCACGATTGATATCTTCATTTTCATCCCAATGAAAAAAATTTAATTTCAAAAATTTAAAAAATATATAATTTTAGATTGTAATTCCTATTAATTTTGGCAAATTTTGCGATTAAAATTAGTAGATACCTATACAGGGAAAAGAACCTTAGTATTAAAATTATTCATTTGGATGTTATTATTAAATATTGGTTTCTGAATAGATCGCGCAATTCATAAATCTCTTGTCATCTTGCCATGATCCACCCTGAGAGTCATTTACAAGAATTTAGTAGCCTCATGCTCGAATTGGCGGACTTCTAAGGTGGCTATGGATTTAAAAAACTGTAGGGAGGTGGTAAAACAAGCAAAATATGAGTGTAGAGTCAGTTATTAACCTATACTGCTTACAGTGTATTGCATGCGCCCCACGTTTTTCGTTTTAAATCTTAAAAGTATTTTCAAATCAATAGATGTGAAATTCACACAATTCACAATTATAAATCTTGAGGATGAACTGTATGGAAGTATAAGTCTGTATTGGACTAGGAGAAATTGTTTTATACTTTTAGTACTTTTAAAAACATGATATATTAAAAATAAATGTTGTCTTATATGTCAATTATTTGAATTTATATCTGGTCAACAAATACTCCAAAAGTAACGTAATAATTTATAAACTATATTTTACAATTTTATTAACGATGAAATCCGAAATTCGTTCCAATGTATTTTACCTTAGGCAGTAGAAAAAGAAACTGGTAAACTGAAAGAATTGCAAAATGCTTCAATCAAATCCATCGAAACCACTTTCCAAGCAAATGTAAAACGAATCGAGGAAGTTTTCAAAAAATCCAAACAAACCTATGGTTCTAAACGTGTCATAATGTATATAACAGAGTTAGAAGATAACCCGAAAAATTTCAGCGTCCAATGTGATCATATAGGGCATGATTACGAAATAGTGTGGGAGGACATCCTGGAGAAATTCAAGATATCAACTTTTTTTTATTTGAAAGCAGTAAGGTAAGCCAGAACTAAAAATATCAGTTCAATGTTAGTTCAGATTCTTCCCTTAGATTATTTTCCGAAAATGCAAACTACCACTCAGAAGAAGTGAAACTATTGGAGAAAAATCTGCAAAAAATAATGGAAACACTATTAAAGCAAAAGAAAGAGATGTTGAGAAAAGTTCATGATGCAATACACCAACAACAAAAAAAAGTCGATGAGAAGAACAATGAAATTATACTGAAGTAAAAACTTATCCAAATTATTTACCCAAAACTTGTTCCTTATCATTAAAGTTTCCTGAGAATCCCTTTTCGATTTATAAATTTCATACAATTCACGTCTAACATGCGAAACCCATTTGGTATCTTTTCTCATTTAACTTGTTGCAATCTATTGATACGTACTTAAAAAAAACTTTAACTGTTACTACAAGCACATTTTCAACATTATTTTTTTCTAGGTTGAGACAGATTGTTATACAATTCGAATTTAACGAAGATGCGGTAAAGGTCGTAAATATAGTCAAAGAATCGATGTTGAATGAAATTACAGCTGTAAAAACCCGATTTAAAAATATACAAACCCATTTTAAACAATTATTTGCCAAACCCGCCAATCAACTATCAGATCGTCTCATTACACTATCGAAGGATTTAAATGAAGTTCTGTGCGAAATACAGGACTTCGCGAGGCTACTGAAATATGTTGCTGTTTCAGAAAGTAATCGTTATCAACATCGGTGAGAGCAGAATATGATGATTATTTTTTTAGGCGTTAGTCTTTATCGCAGCAAAATGAGCGTAAAGAAACATCGATTGGAGAGAGATTTCGATAAATATAGTGTTTACTCATTTAAATCCGATGTCTCTAGTGATGTATTTCTAGAAAATGTTATTAACAGTTGGAAACCTGCAATTAGAACCTTAAAACGAATGGCCGAGGTACGTAATTTTTAAGTGAATTGGAAAAGTTAATTTGTCTCGCTGAAGAACCAAGTCATAACGTCGATTACATCATCTTTTTATCAAAATGCATAATATTTTGTCGAACTAAAATATATTCAAGATTTCTTTATTAGCTATTATTTGATATTTATTTAATGGAAATAAAAAAATTACACTTTTGTCAAAACATCAAATTGATTAATTGTTAGATTAATGCTGGGCATGTCTTGGTTTTGTGAATAATTTGAAAAATTTAGTTGCATATACTCGGACTAAATATAGCAGCCTCCCTGTACCAGTCTGGATCTTTATCCACTCCTCTTCTTCGATAGAATGACTGTTTTATAATCTGCTTTCTACCAAAACCAGTATGTTTTATCGTACGTACATAATCCCACGTTTGCCAGCCATAAATAAAACTTGATACTTCAGGAAAGTAGTAACGATCTTCAGGTAGTAGTTTGGCACGATTTTTTAGGTAGCTTATCCGTCCGTCTTTATCGCCACCCGTGTATATTAACTTTGTGACTGCTGGATCCACAGGTTTCATTATATCTATAAAATATAAGACGTCAGAAAAGCAAAAAACTTAGAACAGCTACTGACGATGGTAAGCTCTTGGATCCATGGGTTCCAAATCTTTGGGTTTTGTTACAGGGAATTTTTCCATTTTTTGGTACCGTTGAATTAACAATTCTTCCATTTCTTTCTTGACTTCATCAGGCACCGTTCTGGACAATGGCTTTTCGACAATTTCCCTCAACCTCGATTCATTCTTTCGAAACCAATTTAACCTAAGGCGGTCTTGCAACTCTATAGATTGTGCCCATGACTTTTGAAAATCAACAGGAATACCTCTTTGTGAAACTGGCATTTTGAAGTTTTTAAACTAGCACATTTTGTCACACAAAATGGAAGTCAGCGTGACAATTGCAACATTACTTTATTAGAAAATTTTGACAGGACATTTTCTGTTAACCTGATATGATCCCATATTTCATTACAGAAACCCTTGAGAATTTTAGTTATAGATAAAATTACTGAGAAAAATGTAAATATCATTAGCTTATTATTTCAGAATTTCTACTCCAGTCATACAGTTTTGTATCTGGATTGCTCCAAACTTCAACCGACACTTCAAGATTTCCTAGAAGAAATTCAGCAACTGAGAACAATTTTTTTAAAGCAAGCTGAGGATTTTTGGTGGAATCAGTGCTCAGAAGCATTGAATGTATTCAATCAATTCTCCTCCTATTTAAATAAGTTCTTTAAAAACCTAGAAGACACATTTTACAATCGCACCCTAGAAGAATATCAAGGAATTTACGATAAGATCATGTGCAAATTAGAAGAGAGAAAAAAAGATACTAATATAAAAGTTGACTATATGTATGAGAGACTGAAAGCGCTCTATGGCCATCCAAGTAATACAAATTTATTGAACGAATTAGAACAAGACTTTAAGGAATTTTTCAATGCCACTGAGCAAGAGATTGTCGGAATTTTCCCAAATTATAAGGTAAATAAAAATATATGGAATATAAAAAGAAATAAGTTATTGAAATAAGTTATTGAAATATCCTCTTTCAGTGGGTTTTTTCTACAAATTTAACCACTCGTAGTCGCGCCCTTGTAAAATAGTATTAAACGTTGGTTATTCAAAACTAGCAACTTTTGTAAAGAATAAAAATTTTAACAGTTGCAACATACCTAACTAAATTTAACAACTAAAAGTTAATAAAACAATTAATTTCATTTATTTATATAAATTTTAATTCAGGAAATGATTGCATGTGAACAAAGGAAGTATAAACAAAAACAGGAAGAGATTCAGAAGTGGTTAAATGAATGTTACCAAGATAAAAGATTGGAATCGACGATAACGGGAATTAGAAATGAATTTAATTCTAAACTGGATTCTAAAACTTCAATTAACTTGGAGACAAAAAAAATATCCAAGAGGGTCAGCATGCATACACCCAGTCATTATATGCAAATCAAACGTGCGTATTTTTAATATAAATTTTTTGTATAATATAAAGCAATGTTTGAATATTGTAACATGTTAAATAATATTTAATAACATCTGATAATTAAATCTGATACTGTAAATCTGTACCGGCTACTTATAAATATTTTACTTCAGATGCAGAGAAAACCAGTAATACGATTGAGTTAGAAAGTTCCCACGACATAGACTGTAGCAATGGTCAGAATTTTCTTCAACAAGTGGAGATCAACTCTGTCAAATATCTGAGTAATATCCAAGAGTACATCACTGACATTTACAACCAAATAAGACAGTTCAAGGAGTTGTGGGGCAAAGAAATCAATATCATCCTCAACTTGTACAAGCTCGGCTCTGATGAATTTTAAACGATTAAATTGTTAAAAGATTTTCGAGTTTTTTTTTATGGGCAAATAAAACTCAAGACTCAGGACTTTGTAATATTATAAACTTCTCTTTCGTAAAAATATAACTCTAGGCTATGGGAAGGGGGAAATAAATAAAGAATTCAAGCTCTCAATGAAACAAACTGCTGGAATATTTCCAGTATATGGTGATCCAAATCTTGAGTAAACAGTAGAGTCTCCAATGTTGAACTGTACTTCTGAACTTGCTCATGATCCTAAAAAACACAAATTGTTAAATAGATTCTTTAAAAACATTTTTACGATTTTTTAAGTGTTAAAACCATTAGTATTATCTATAAACTGAAGAAATGTTCATTTTAAACATACAGTGAAACTTCTTTAAGAAGGCATTCTGCGACATTCCCATCTAACTACATATTTTTCTTGGCAAATTTTCTAATGAACCCCTATTAAATGACTCATCATCGCATACATACGACATCCCTGTCACCAATATGACCCGATATAAATACACGAATTTCTGGCTTCTATCAAGCGTCAGCTTGTATCTCGAAAAATCCGAAAAAGTATTCGGAAATACTACCTGGTTGGGGAATTCGGATAAGTGATTACAACTCGTTCGGCTGTCGATCCCAGTGATGGAAATTTGAATTGTTTGCCTCGTTTAGTTTCATTCAAAGGATTTATCATTTTGGTCTTTGCAGACAAAGCAATTCAAATCTAAGTGAATTTTTAAAGTGGTCGATTTACGCAGCTATAAAATATCTTCAACAAAAGAAGTAGTTCGATCTTATCTGGACAGCCAAGGAAACAATCCAAAAATTAATGGGCAGGACTTTAGAGCCAATAACGGCTGGCTAAATCGCTTCAGAATTAGGGATAACAGTTTTTAAATCACTTTCCAGTTAAAAAGAAACTGACGTCTGCTGAAGACTGGAAAGAAAGTTCATTACGTTGTAGCGCAGCTGGGGAAAAAACTATGCCTCTAATTATAGCAAAATGCTTTTGTTCTACTAATATACGTTAAGTGCCATTTAGAAAGCAAATAAGAAAGTTTGGGTGACAACTGAACTTCAAGATTTTTCAGTGCAAGAAAACGATATACATTTTGTGATCTTTTGTGGAAAACAAAATACTATTTTTAAAATGCAACAAACAAACCAAAATTATTCATTATTTTAAAATAGTTACATGTAACATATAAAAAATTAAAAATATGTATGCATGTATTATGATAATGTAAAATCTGTACTGGTATACTAATTTTTGATTGTGATACATACAGTTCGCGCAAAACAAATGTGGTATCATGTGACCAAGTGATGTCATATACGTACCAACTATACGAGGGCATAGGCAAACCACTGTTATATGCAGATTCAAATTTGCGCGCTTATATCATTTTGGAAAGAGTGAACGATATTGTCGGTTTCTTTGCACGTTCGAAAGGACGGCGATTTGACCGACATCTGAATGTTTGTTTATATTGGAGTTCTTGGATTTTAAGTTTATAGTCTGCATTAAATATAATCGTAAAGCCTGTTCACTTTATCAATTATCAGTTTGAGAACGTATTTGTAAATGGATTATACGTCTGTTTTTAATGTCTCAAAAAAATTAGCGGGAGGTCATGGAAGCAAATTCAACCTCACTACCTTTAGAAAACCTCGGCAACAGTGTTAATCTCTCTATTAATGATGTCATATTAAATTTGTTTTGCATGAACATACTTATTGTCTAAATTATCAATTATACGTTCTAATTGTTTAGAGCTTTACTTACACATTTACTTCAAATTATACATATATTATGTATATCATATGCATGTATGATAGCATTATGATGTATATCATTATATGTATCATAATCGCATTTTATGCTCCGCACTGGATAACTTCGTAATCATTAAACATTGTTGTTCAATTAAATTTAGAATAAATTATTTCATCTTTTAAGGCTATATCTTTCTTTCAAATCTATCAGTGAGGTATAGTTATAAAGAACACAAAAATACGATTCTGATGCATATAATTTGGTTGATATTCCTTTTTGATTTTATATGTGAATTTATTACAATTTTTTTCCGAGAAATATATAGCTATGTACGGTGTACAAAATTACAATCAATGGTGAGGATTTCCTTACTTTCACAAACCATAGAGACACCGTCTTATACACGTATATACATATCTTCTGTCTTATCTGACCTCATGGATGGTCATAGGCCATTAGCCTACTGGAAATGTACACCTTATTTCCGTCAATGGAAAAAACACTTACCGTCAGAACGCTATACAATACACAAATTTACACTGGAAAGTTGACATCATAAATATTACACTCCCTATTTAACGAAAACTACCCCGAGGTATATTTTTTCTGGCAAAGAGGGTGTCGCTTAACTGAAGTTTCACTGTATATCAGTGGCCAAAGAGAATAACTAGGTAACCCGAATATTGGCGAATTTTTAGTAAGTCCTTTCTCCATTGAATCAAATGTCTATACTTCTATTAAATCGTTTCAAACCATTTAAAATAGGAAGAAATTAATATATTTATGCAAAGCAATTGCACCAATAACATTAATAGACAATATTAAAGAATTATCTGAACTTTAGAACTGTTCTCTAGCAAAATGTGTTATCGAGTTACTTATTCTCCATGGCAATCGATACTGTTATATATTTTGCAAAGTGCAAATAACCAGCAAACAAAATTTCCAAAAATCAAAATGCTTTCCATCTGTAACAGTTCTTACCGCTAGAAACACCTGTTGCAACCTTCCAATTGTCCACTTATACCAGTGCGTGTTATAATCCCTACCATCTGTATCACATCTGACCAGATGCTCGGATAGTATCATAATAAATCTTTGGAATATGATCAGGAACAAATTCTTTTGATCTGCTTGAGCAGCTTCCAATTTCTCCTCCATTCTCTCGACCATCTCTTCGGTGGGCTTTTCCAGATCTTCTGTTTTTTTCTTCGATTCATCTTCCTCTGATTCACTCTCACTAGACTCTGCTCTGGCCAACTTTTCACGCGCATCCGCTAACTCTGCGCCCAATTTGATCACATGTTTATTCATCTTTTTGATAGTCAAGTGTAGTATCTCCCAAAGATACATTTTCGTGAACTCTGATGCCATCTCCTTAGAGAAGATCCAATTTGCCACCTAAAGATATTTGTAATTTTGAATATGATTCAAGCGACAGTGCAGAACAATTTGGGGTACTTTGAGTGTGATATTATTTTTTAATTTAAATAGGTGAATAATCTGAGGATATAAATTGAATATGAATTGTTTTTGTCCTAGACGTTTTCTTTAAAAAGTTAATAATGATCTTCCAGTCTTCTATTTTCATATTACACGGGCCCTAAGTTTGTTTTAACACTTACTGCTGAACATTCCACAATCTGAGTTTTCAACATCTTATCTATCAACACAATCATCATCTGTTGATGATTATGCCATAACTCGAACATATTCCTCAGAATGCAGATCTGCGCCTCCTCTGATTCTGCCAAGATTTTAAACACGTAATGGAATTTAGAGATGGCGGCAAAACTATGTGAGAAACTCTTCGAGCCCAAATTGAGGAGAGTTTGAACAAAGACATCAATTTTCAGGGGGTTAAAACGGCCGTCTCCTTCTTCTTCTGATCGAGGGTTAGGAAGGTCCTTTAGGACGGCTAAGACTTCTTGTGGAGTGCACTTCTGGCGAATGGAGACCACTAGCTGGTGAGCTGCTGAGGTTCCCGGAAGAGCGACTGAAAGCAGCGGAAAGATCGTGATCAACACAAAGACAAAAGAAATTTAAAGGTTAATTATCGTACGTTTCATTCGCGGTGCAGTAACTGTAAGCTGTAATAGAACTGTTAGTGCTTATATCAAAGTGGCTATTAAAGAAAGTCTGCCGAAAATAAACGTTTATTACACAGTTTTGTCTCCTCCACCTTTTATGATCGCTTATTTGTATCTTAAACTATCTAAAAATTATCAAGACTAAACGAAAACATTATTCTGATCTCAACCTTTTGTCAGTTAGTGCAACTGTAGTCATCAGAATTTTAAAAAAGAAAAAAGAAAATTATTCCTTTTGAAATTTGAAGTTCTACTTAAAATGTGATAACTTTTCAAATATACACAAACATTACACATTCAAGATAAATCACATAGGATGTAAATTAAAAACATTCTCTTGAATTCGTGCAATCTATTACAATATAATCTCGAATATTGAAGAGTTACGAAGACTAACTAGGTCTAGAAGACATAATGACTTTTAATAAAAGTATCTGGGTTACACAATCAGAGACGAAAAATAAATTATGCTCCAGATAATCCTTAAATGGAAAAATGTAAGGTAGGCAAGATAAGAAGGAAGATAAGAAGATAAGGAAGATAAGAAGGAAAAGAAATCTTATACACAAACATTTGAAATGAGAGTGGTATAAATTTGCGGTGACTATACGCGATTATGCGCTATTAATACCTGAACTGGCCTAACCAAAGAAGAGCGTTGTATAGGTTAATTTCCTTTGGCTCGCTTTGATAGTGAATATTCTACATATAGCCCAGTTTATAATTTTATTTGTTTGTTTTTTTTTTGTAGATAATATTTAACAGCAGACGGATCAAAAAAGTTTGTTTAAAATGGATATAAAAAATAGTATCTTGTTTTATGTTGCTTTGGGCCCCCACCACTCTGCTCGAAATGCGAAATCACGCGTTTAATGTTCCAGGCCAACTTTCGTACTTTTCTCCAAACCTATATGAAAATCCAATATAGCCAAGTTGTAGGTTTTGATGTCCTCTTTCAAAAACTGTTAAGATTAATGAAAAATTAATATCGTCAAAATAATTTCGGTGTATATTGTTGATAACATAATTGTGCAAAAACTATTCATCCGACAATATCCAAATTTTGCATGCTTAAAGTAGACATAATAACCTAACATTTCACGTAAAAATCAGCGCTTCGGCTTTAAACTGGACAAAGCTGTGAATTATTGGAAAACGGTCCATTTTAACGATTTTTTCAAGTTTTCTCGGTGAAAAATGCTCCGATTACCTTTTAGAAACCTTTTAGATTTTGAAGGTTTTTTAATTCTCTACAAATCGTCTGTACAACGTATTGCATTTCCGTCAAAAATTTTCACGCTATGGCGAAAAAACGAAATATTTTTTTTGTCTAGATTTGTCTAGATTTTGGGTTTTTGTCATCTTTGGTCCATTTTAAACAAAGTTTTTTGGTCCATCTGCTGTTAAATTTTATCCTCCAAAACAGCTTTTGTTTTGTTCTACAAACTGGGCTAAAACGGGTATAACTGAATTTAACCAGATATGGAATCCGGTCCGAATGGAGTATAAATAGCTAGAAAATGCACAACTATCATATTTACTGTACATTGGGAAGACAATCCTAAAGCAATCATTTAAACTAAGTCTGGCCGATTCTACCATTAAGGATTAAGTGCTACAAAAGACAAATAAGAAATTTTTAAGAAGTAAGTAACCCAACCGAACGACAGAACGGTGAATTTGAATACAACTATCTGACAGCAAATTTGATTACATTTATCAACATTTATGAAAAAAGTACATGTGACGATCTCCGACATTGAACCAATTAGGTAATTCCATTTCATAATTTTATGCGAAATTATGAAAACACGGCATATCCTGCAGACGATGTGTAAGCATTCGTTATGAAACTTTTTATCTCTCCTCGCATCTCCAGCACACCTATCAATTCGTGTGAAGACAAAACTACTATTCAGTTACACTTAAACAAGTAAAATTAAAAGTTACATTTGTCCATTCATGTTTGGTTTACCTTTTTGAACGGTAATAATTCCATTAATAACGCGGTTACTATGGAGCCCTCACATGTAATTTTTGTGAGAAACAAAACGCCGAGACATAAATCATTAGAACATTCGGAAACGTTCAAGTATAAATTAAATAAGAAAAATATAATTAAAGTAAAAAAGATTTACCTATTAACAATTTCTAAAATATCTTGAAAAGCGAAACCGCAAGTAAATTAAACTATAATTTTTTAATGTAGGTTTTTTGATCTATGGTTATATTTTTCGAAATAAAAAAAATATGTCAAATGAAAATAGTTCAACTTTCCTACATCGCAAAAAATCCATGGCCTCCAATGTCATCAAGATGACTTTGAACTCCTAACAACAACCCGACGTTCGTTTAATTGCTCAATATTACTCAATAAATAACCGAAACCGAGACGTATTAAGATTACGTTAATTCGACGTGCTTTTCGTAATTTCACTTGTATTGTCAATGATTCTCACCGTTACGAACCCCATTACAGTATCAAATTGGCCAGAAAAAACAACGGATAAGTGTGGTACTATTAAAACTAGCTTAGATTAAAAGCTTTTAACCTTAGGGGAAAACAATTTTGTAATACAAGATGTTTCACGATATCAACTATAACAAGGTGAACACAAAAGGCGATTATTTAGAACAGTGTGTACATTCAAAATGTATACGATATTCTCTATTATTGTTATGAAATTCTTTAAAGATTTTTTTAAAACGATTTCTCACTCTCCTTTCGATTGAAATTAAGGAGTAGCGCCAGTCTGAAGCTTTCAACAATTTCAATTTTTTGATTAAACATAAGTTTGATAAGTAAAGAAGACGAAAAATTAAACCTTTTACCTGCTTGACCAAGTAATCCTAAGGTAAATTGGGCGGAGACCATCTTTAACGACCACCGTCATAAATAGTATACATTTTGGAAATTGTTACTGGAACTTGGATATTAACTTGGAAGGTAACAGCAATTTAGTTTATTTATACTCTGGTTAGTGGGGTGATCAGTACACAAATTCTGCGAAAACCGTCGTGATAATGATAAAAAGTGAACGCCGAAACAATTTTATAGTGTATGAAAATTTTTTTAAAAGTTTAAGTTTTTAAAAAACAGTGTGCTAAAAAGTGGCGAAATTTCGTGAAGGTGCTGCCAAGAAAGGCTGCTGCCAAGAAAAGCTGCATTGTAATACCAAACTCTACACTGTTGGTGCTGATAAACTAATCATAAGAAAGAACGGTGTTTACAACCACGAAGCGGACGAAAAAAGGGTAAATAGACAAGCAATGTCAAATGCTCGCAAAACGAAGGCACAAGATATATCAGGAAGACCAAAAATTATTTGAAAACACTGGCGTCACGCTCGCCACCATCTCTAACAGCCACTAACGTTATTTACATTAGAAAGGTTCTGCCAAGTCCACTTCCTAAAAATAATGAAGATATGCACGGAGCTGTCACCGCCTCTCGGGCATTGAAATGAACAAAATAACAGTGAAAATTTTATTAACGACATAGATGTAGAACATCATGTTATTGTGTTCACATGTGATACGGATATTACTGTTTTAACGAAAAAGAACACATTGTATATGGACAGAACATTTTCCTATTGTCCCAAGTATTTCTTGGGACAATTTTTTACATTGGACTCCAAAATGGCCACTACGTATCGTTAGTTTTTTACTTATTACCCAGTTAGACTACTGAATGTTACGAAAGTTGTATTTCTTTATTAGCATATTATTTATTATATTATTCATCCTATTTATATTATTTCCAAATGTAATTTTGATGAAAAATACCTATGTATATTTAATTCAAAAAAACATTTCTTGGTGATTTTAAAACAAGCTTTACATGCAGCACTGTACATTTGGCCCAATGTTAAAATTGATAGTTGCCGATTTCACTTACATGAAACATGATATAGAAAGATAAATCGATTCTGCTTGCGTTACAAGGACCACTAACTTTTGCGAGTCGTTCCGTGCAGTTTTAAATCTTGTTTCTATGTTTCTACATAAATATTTCTTGAAAAGCTAAACGAATGTCAAATTAATACATATGACAAAATATAAAGTTTGCATGTATCTGCGAAAATAAAAGACAAAACTGTAAAAGCCAAATTAACATCGCTTGATAAATTGGTTCAAAAATACAAGTATGGGAAATTAATAGACCACACTACTTAAGATGCACTTCAAATTTATGATGTAACAGAAATAGTGCCTTTATTGTAATACACATATGTGTATAGGTATATTTGAAAAATGTGTTTTTTTTTAATAAACATTTCGTATAATGCCTTTGTGGTTTTTAATAAAATAAAGCGCACCCTTGTAATACTTCATGCACTTAATTAGGAGGAAATCCAAAAGGACAAAAAAGGTAAAACTCCAAAACAAATAAAAAAATTACAAGTATTAAAGTTATCGTGTTTGTGTATTATTTAAAATATTTTCGAATCAAAATCTGGTGTGTCGTTGTCTGGCGTAGTGTGAATTTGAATAGGCTCTAAAATGTGTTCCTGAGTAATATGGTCAAATTCTCACGTTCGTTGCTCCCCTTTTTTAACATGCTGTTATACTCAGTTTTACTATTTATCTGCAGTTACATTTCAACAGGTTTAGTACATCGTTTAATTTAATTGTTACATTATGTCGCGCTACTTCACTCTTAACTTGAGTCATATCAACTTTATCGGGTTAAGTTGACAACGTAAACGAACTACAAGTATTTTATAAACTTTGGCCATTTCATTAACAACATACTTCTTATAATTTAATATTTGTTGATTTGCAATCGTAACTATTTACTGATATCGTTGTTTTTCGGCGAAAATTACCAATGTAATTATTAACCTTGGAACCTATCCCTTTGGAGCATTGAAACCAGTCAATAAATATTCCAGGAAACCTTGGCGCCTGGCCAAGGTTTCCTGGACTATTTATTTTTTATCTAGTTAACATTCAAAAACCGTATGACATTCATTTAACCAAGTTTCATCCAAATAGAAATATTCCTTCCTTCTGCTCTAAATTCCCTTACTGTCCGTAAATATCTTCTCCTCCGACAGACAATTTCATCCGTTTCCATGAGAAAAGAATTGTTTTGCTGTTTCTTAAAATATAAACCAACTTCTTTCAAATATTTCCATAGTTTTTCGCGACTTATCTGAGTAATATCGATATCATCCTTAATACTATTATGGATTTTGTCTAATATCGGATACTCCTTTAAAGGAGCTTAACTCCTTTAAAGGAGTTTAAACAAAAAGCGTTAACTTTTCTTCGTATAATGTTCTTAGAAATATCATCAATACTGATTGGTTTCTTTCCTTCATACTTTTTTGGAGGAGCCAACTCCTTTTTTCCGTTTTCTATGAAACCTATATATGCTAGCTTCTCTCACCCCAGTCATGTCAGCGCGCGTTGTAATTAATTCGGGAATAGTAATATTGTGCCGAACTTGTGCATGCCATGTTTGAAAATATCTATATCTGCACCTCTGTCACCGGCTCATGGCCATTATACTCGTTATACCTTCTTAAAATTTCATTACTGTATTAAAAATGGTGCGCAGTTCACCCGCAGCCGAAAGTAGTTCCTGTTGTACCTGATATAAGGTCCTGCTATAAATCAGGTTGTGAAAATAAATGTTTTGTGCTACATTACAATTTACACTCTCTTGGAAAGAACATTCAAAACCAAAAGACAAATGTTGAAATAATATAATTACTTATATTAATTTATTTATGATTCAATTTATTTAATGAACATTGATCATTTATTTATGATTTATGATTCAATGGCATTTTTTTCATGATTTTCATCTTCGAATCAAGCCAATAGGGTTTAATTCTTTGCGTATGAGCTGTCGTTATGGGGTCGACATAGTTTCCTTGGTGGTTAACCGTTTCGTGGGCAGAACCCTATTGCTGTACGTTCCGGTACGCTGGCCATTCGTCAGAATGGATTACCGTTCCCGCCTGCACTTCTCGTTGGATGGTCATATAAGCGTACCTCTGTCTCTGCGTTCTACATAAGAACATAGGATTTCTTGAGAATTACAAAAACCGAACACCCATTTTCCGTCAACGCGTCTGCCATTATTTCCACTTCCACTTCCACTTCCACATCGGCATCTTCATATTCTGGTCGCTCATCGCCTTGGAACATTCTGCCACGATTGTACTCACCCTAAGTGGGCTTCATCGATCAGCACTGGATTATCTACAGTCCCTATCATCTGCTCACGATTACGTATCTATACCGTGAAACCGAAAACTTCCCGGCACATGTTGAACCCATCAGTTATTGTTACTGAGGACTTCCAGTTTCGTCCTGTAGTATTTCGAATGGCACATCAAAACAAAACAGGTATACCAGTTCAAGAATCTCCGTCAATCTGAGGCTGCAGTTAATTCTGTTGTTCAGGTGGGTGTAGTAAAAAAATCGATTGCCATTTCTTATGGAGCTGGTAGTTTGGCAACTTTTCTGTGGATCCCCGAAAACGGTAGTGTTTTCTCCATTTTTCAGCTTTCGTCGTTTTTCCTGCATCTCCGCTCCACAACGATGACACGGATCAACTTGGTCTGCTTCACCCAGTAGTTGGTGTTGTTGAAGATATTATATATCTCCTGCCATAACGCAGCTGCCGTAAATAACAACGGTCTTGTAGAATTCTTCCAGCAGCATGATCCTCGATGATTAAAAACCGTGAACTAAATATGGAACAAGAATTTTGGAATATTCCTACTAAATTTCAGAAAAATATTAGGATCACGATATACTCATGCCAAGACTGAGTTAATTCGTGAAATTGACGTGAATTGACAAGTGTATTTGTCCTAATAAACTCTCACATTATACAAAAAATAACCGTTATTACAGCCGGTCTAATGTTGGTACGCTAAAGCGCACCCTAAAGTAGCTAATCAAATCAGGTAGACTACGGCGACAGGTAGAGCGCACGCCAAAGTAGCACCGGATAAAATATATTACAATGATCGTTACTCGGTATCTAAGAGGGTTTACACAAATTTGGTTTTTTATACGAAAATCGCGGTCTACGTGAATTCGCTAAACTACGAACATGTTAAATTAGGACTTATTTTGCTAGGTGGGATACCAAGGCGACCAACACCAAGGACGGGATCAGGATCCAGACGACGACCGAGGAGGACTTCAGGAGGACTAAGAGGATGCTGGAATCACGAAAGGCGCCCTACCACACCTACCAGCTTCAGGAGGAGAAATCGGCCAGCGTTATTCTGCGAGGAGTTCCAGAATACGTCACAGAGGAAGAAATAAAGGAGGACCTGAACGGGAAAGGATTCCAACCACAGAAGATCACCAGGATGATGAAGACAGTCAGGGCTGACAAGGGAGGAGCGAAGAGGATCCCGATGCCACTAGTGTTGCTCCAGCTAGAAAAGAAGGAGGAGAACAAGAAAATATACCAGCTGGCCGAGATCACCCAGTGCCGCATCAAGGTCGAACACCAACGACAACGGGGAATCATCGGGCAGTGCTACAGGTGCCAGAAATTTTGACACGGGCAATCCCGCTGCACGGCACCTCCTAGGTGCGTCAAGTGCTCGGGATCGCACGAGTCCAGAGACTGCACCAAGCCCAAGCAAGCCCCGGCCAGATGCGTGAACTGTGGAGGAGCTCACCCGGCCAGCTACAGAGGATGCACGCAGTACCCCACCCCCAAGGAAGAAGCCAAGAAGCCCCAACAAGAGAGAAAACAAGGAGTCAGCTACGCCCAGGTAGCTAGAGGAAGACCGCAACGGACGACAACGGGAGGAGCGGAGACAACGACAGAAAGGACCCGGGAACAACCGGAAACCATTCTTCGAGCCATCAACGAGATGAAGAGGATCTTCGAGAGCTTCCTACAGATCGCCGCCAAATTCAACCTGACACCGACTCATGGATAGGACAAGACCCGAAGAGACTGAGAGACAAGAAGGACGAACTACTGGAATTTCTAGAGGAGTATAATATCGACATTGCATTGATTCAAGAGACATTTCTAAAGGTAACAGATCAGATTAATATTCGAAATTTTTCTATTTACAGGAAGGACCGACCAACTCAAGGAGGAGGAGTACTGATCGCCATAAAGAAGAGGATAGCACACCAGGAGACACCACCCTACCGGACGGAAAACGTCGAGAGCGTGGCCATCGAAGTCGAGATGGCGGACAGGAAGATCGACATCATCAGCGCTTACAAACCACCGAGGAAGGAACTTCAGGACGAGGAACTCAACACCATATTCAAGGACCAGGACAAGCCGAAGATACTAGGAGGAGACCTAAACGCCAAGCACAGGGAATGGAATTCGAGGAGCGCCAACAGGGACGGGAAAAGACTGCAGGAACACGCAGCGAGATTCGGATATGACGTCATAGGACCGGAGGAGCCAACACACTACCACTACAACGGACGAGGAGACGTACTGGACACCTACATCATGCAGGACACGGGACTGGACTACGACGTGAACACTATGGAGAATTTATCATCGCAATCACAAACCCGTGATGCTACAAGTAGGGAGATGGGAGGACCGACAGGAGACAATCGATTGGGAAGAGTACAGGAAGCACCTACGGGAAGCGAGACGAACCGAAACGCTGGACACCAAGGAACAAATTGAGGAGGAAGCGGAGAAGATCACCATAGACATCAAGGAAGCCGTGAGAAGGAGCACCATGACAATTCAAGAACCAACCAGAAGAGGAGACATACCAAGGACCATCAAGGAGATCAGGGAAAGGAACAGACTCAACAGAAGATACAGGATTAACTACGACCCGGACATCAAGAGGACAATCAACAGGAAGAACATGGAAATCAAGGAAGAACTAGCGGAACTTAGGAGCAGCAAGTGGAACGCATTTCTGGAAGGACTGGACGAGGACACTGGAGCACACTGGAGGATCATGAAGAGGCTGAAGAAGAACACAAATTCTACAACGAGAGCGATTCACAGTAAATCTGGTTTATGTTTTAGGGACGAAGACAAGGCGGAAGCATTCGCGGATACCATGGAGGACCAATTCAGGATGAACGTAGACCCAGAGGACGACGTCGACTTCGAAGAGGACATCGACAGGAGGGCAGCGATGCTTGGAAAAAGAAGAAGCGACGACGATCTGGAACCCACGACGATGGAAGAAATGGAGGAAATCATCAGGACGCTACCCACCAGGAAGGCACCAGGACGGGACACCATAACCAACAGGATGATCAAGAAACTACCAGAGGAGGCCAAGAAGAGGATGCAGGAGCTCTACAACGCAGCGATGAAGAGGAAGTACTACCCACGACTATGGAAGGAAGCGGATGTCATCATGTTCCCGAAGTCAGGAAAGGACAGGACATTCCCACAAAATTACAGGCCGATAAGTCTACTGAGCAACATAGGAAAACTACTGGAGAGAATACTACTGAGGATCAAGGAAGAAGAGGAGAGGCTACACATCATACCGGATGGACAATGTGGATTCAGGGAAGGACACTCTACGGAACAGCAGGCGCTGAGGATGGTGGAGGAGACGATCAAGAACATCAACGAGAAGAGGACGACTTGCATGGTACTATTCGACGTGGAGAAGGCATTCGACAGGATATGGCACAACGGACTGATTGCGAAGATGGACGGACTAGGATTCAAGGCGGCGACGACCCAGATGATACAGGACTACCTAAGAGAAAGGAACTTCAGGATCAAGGACAAAGGGACGACATCGAGCAGCAGGAGGATGGAAGCAGGAGCACCCCAAGGATCACTATTAGCACCATTTCTGTACAATATCTACACCAGCGACATTCCAATAGGGCGAGGGAACAGCAACACCAGGACCTACATCTACGCGGACGACACGGCGAAGGCAGCGACATCGATGCAACCAGACAAGGCGGCGGAGTACCTACAGCGAGAAGTGGGCCAGATGGACGAATGGGCGACGAAGTAGAAAATCATGATCAACGCGGAGAAGACCGAGGCAATCTACATAGGACCGAAGACGAGACGACCAAAGACAAAAATCTGGATGAGGGACATGGAACTGGACTGGAAGGAAGACGTGAAGTATCTAGGAATCCATATCGACAGAGGACTAACATGGAGGAAACATATCAAGGAGACCGAGAAGAAGGCCAAGGACTGACTGAGCAGACTAGGACCACTCATTGGACGACGGAGTAAGCTGAAACTGGAGACGAAGAGGAGGACCTACCTGGCAGGAATTCGACCGATCATGACGTACGGGACAGCAGCATGGGGACAAGCAGCAAGGACACACATGGAGAGACTAGAAAGGATACAAAACCAAGCCATGAGGAGGATGACGGACGCACCATGGTACATGAGGAACGAACAACTACGACGGGATCTGCGAATTGAACAGCTGAAGAGGACCATCAAGGAGAGGACGAGAAGGACGATCACCAAGGCAATGGAGCACAGGAACCCACTCATTAGGAAGGCGATGGACTACGACGAGGACGCACCATCAAGGCGGAATGGACCCAAGACGGCGATGACGGAGGACTAGGCACCTAGGAAGGACCAAGGAGGACGATACCACGAAGAGGAAACCAGAAGCAGAGGACAGCAGGACCACCTGGACGAGAGGAATAGAAAAACACAACAAGGATTGCGGAGGAGATTTAAACATAGAGGGAGAACTAGGGAGCTGTATAACTCAGCTTTGTGAAAATTAAGGACAATAAACGATAGGTGGGATATACCTTACACATATTAACTACAAATGATTCTCAAAATTGATCCAGGATGCTCGTAATTATTAACTATTTCTATATTCTTTCGTAATTACATTTTATAACAGTCAAACACATATCAAGTAAATAAATATTCAAATTCAATAATTTCATCAATTTTTAAATGCGAACAGTGAATATAAAATAATATTTTCTGTTAAACGATTATATTTTGTGGCTTTCCAACGGCTGAACAGGTAAAATCGCAAATTTTATCACGATCGGTTACAAGCAAATCGAATGTAATTTTATCTCATTACGGCTTGGTGTAGAAACGATGTAATATTTGAACATCTGTTTACAGATTTTATTCGTGATTTCTGTTTCCCTTGTTTCCCTATAAATCTGTATGAGTGTGTAAACTTGTTGATTGAGGTGTGTATATAAATAGCACTATTTTTGTTATATTGTAATTTTCCAAGGTCACAGCCTTGATGAAGTTTGAGCATACTAAAAGAAATAATTGAAGAATTTGACTCGAGAAATAGATTTGAGACAAGAAATTTGAGAAATTTGAAGTGAATGAAATTTTGAGTACAAAAAAGGAAAACTAATGGCAGTCATTAATAATTTGATGTATAATTTTCATAACATCTTTGCCGGAAATGTAAAATGTTGGAAGTATCATTTACAAAAACTTTAAATTTTTCTAACACTTTAAATGAATATTAATTATTAATTAATTAATTAAATGAATATACCATATAATATATGAAGTACCGTAATAACACAAAAATTGGCCTTTCCATCTCACAGCCTGAGGAAGTATAAAAATGACTGTTTTGTCGCTACAGATTTTTGACAAATAGTTCCATTCGGGATTCAAGCTTACACGGAATTTGTTGACTATCTAGTGAACAACTACATTTCGGAACAACACTAGCTTAAAAAGTTGAATTAGTTACCGCTTGATTTAAGATCAGAGGTACAGGTATTACTGGCAAATCACCTTTAGCTTGCTAAAACAGGCACGGATTTAGAAGTTGAACAAAATGGCACCACAAGCGGTAGAAAATTGAATATAAAATAAACTAAATGCAGTATCTGTTTTG
The DNA here is from genome assembly GCA_963576515.1 of Cryptocephalus primarius. Lineage (NCBI taxonomy): Eukaryota > Metazoa > Arthropoda > Insecta > Coleoptera > Chrysomelidae > Cryptocephalus > Cryptocephalus primarius. The sequence continues at coordinate 9,610,618 of OY754950.1, forward strand.
GGTTGGACTTTGTTAGATGACTAATTATATGTTTAATGTATTTGACGTGGAGGCACGGCACCTAAAGTTATCAATTAGTTCGTCAAAATCAAGTTGATACAAGTCTTATAGAGTTTTCTAAATGAAAATCTGTCAAATTTCATCTCGATACGAGACTTTATGTGTTTCATATATGAAAATGCAGATTCATATAAATATGTTGAACTGATGGTAGATAATGAACATTTACATACGCTACATATAATTGGGTATGTGCTCGTTTCGTCTATTTAAACTCTAAGCATCGAGACCTTTGTAACAGATTTTTGGTAAAACACTTGTATCTGCAGCCATTTCTAAATAACTCGTTTTGTAAGTTCTCTGAGCCGTGGTAGTAATTGTTGAATAAATTTAAAATGTCACGAAAATTTTGACGTGTCATAAATAGTGCTGGAATTCTTTAATATATCGACTATAAATTTAACATTTTTGAAATCTGATAAATTGATAATTGATTGATGTTGATGGTGATTGATTGTTGACTGAACTCAGCAATAAATTCGCTTTACATGTTGTAGTATTCTATTCCCAAAAATTGGCTCAAAAATTGTTTGCTGGATAATATTTTTTAATTTGGAAATTCACAGTTCATAATGGTTTTGTCGAAATCGTTCGACAGTATTTTAATTTTAAATTAAAGTTTGTGTATTTCATTTACAGCATCGAAAACAATTTTATTTTTACTCTGCAGTTTTAAATTAGTGTACCATGAAAGTACATTTCAAATTATTTTTTTATTCGTACATTTTTATTCATTTAATTTTTTATTTACTCAGTTACATGTTAATTTGAATATTGATTGAATTGATTGATTGAATATTGATTGATATTAATTTGCGCTGCAATCATTGACATTAGTTACCATATACCATTTCGTGCCCTCTATTCGTTTTCGTTTGTCTATTATTCTTCATTAGTGTAATTTTGGACCTTTCTCATTTTATTGGTTCTGTTTGAACCCATCATGTCATCAACATTATTAAATTATGATTTTACCTGGGAGCATTTAAATGGGGTTTCAAATTTGTCAAAATATGACTATTTGCATCATCCGTGGAAAAATTTTCCAAAATTAAAAAGACATAATATGAAACACAAAACACATTTTTGAGTGTAATTAATACACGCTATGTATTTCCAAATCGATCCGAAAGTTCACCTGAGGAGAAAAAAAAAGGAGGGTAGGATTAATAACTATCGGTTGAACAGATGCGGAAACATGGTACTTTTTTTCTTGTTGGATGATATGACCAATGCTGTTTTTCCAAATAAGTTTAAATAAGTCGTCATGACAAACAGTGGGAATATTTTCTAAAACAAGATTTGATAGTGTGAAGGCAAAGTTATATTTTCGCAAACGACCCTTTACTGTAGCCCAAACTAACTATATGGGATTAAAAACACAATGATTAGGTGGCAACTTTAAAACAGTGTGTCCATGTTCCGCTGTTAAATTGCGAATAAAATATTACGGTTTAAAATTATGATTTTTGATAAGGCCTAATAAAAAATTCTTTGCTGCTGCATTTTGAACTTCTAAACCGGTGCCGGTTCGTTAAATGCCAAATCGTTAAGATCCCATCGTTAGTACGGAAATTCAGTCAAACGTGTCGTTAAGACTTACAAGCTTTTCAGGTTTTACCTACATTTTGGGTTTTACTGAATATTTCGAAGTTTCAAAGAAAAAAGGGCCATAACATGTTAAAATGGCAGTAATTAGGAAAATACACGAAAAAGGCAAAAAAGGCAGGCACTAGGCATTTGCCTAGAAATCCGCTCTCTAGTCATCACTAAGCGTGAACGGTTAGTTAATTTGACAAATGTGCTTTGTGTATAACCTGCAATTTATTTACACCCAAAGGCGCATAGATGTCTGCCATTTTATTACATTTTTCATTTCGTATTGTGTTGCACAAGCTACTTCAGGCGTATAGTTATTAGTTTCAGACCGCTATAATAGACGCTAGTAGACGCTATATGAGACGATTAGCTCGCATTTTAGTAGAAATACGAAAATTTGAGAACTATAATTAGGTACTTTGCATCCATCTAAATTTCAGTCGATTGTGTAAATAGTAGCTGATTATGATCAGCTATCAAATACAGTAGCTGATTATGATCACGAAAACAAAATATTCAGATGTTCATCTTTAGCATTACAGCTGGGAACAATAGTGAAAAATGGAATACATGCAGCTTTTCCAATAGAAATTTATAAAGTAGTTTCACCTTATTTGAAGGTAATTAATCCTATGAAAAAACTATGCTTATCCGTATAATAGGTAAAGCAGGAAGGGAGATTAAACCGTTCTCGTTTATTTGTGTTGCTTACAACATGATGTTCACTCAGCTCCACTTGGCTACTTTATAACGTTTCTATAAAAAAAAACCAAACCGCCTAACTTAACTCTTCTTTCCGGAGGATTTTACAAAGGAACTGGTACTTCATAATATTTCTAAAAGGAAAAACAAGCAGAATTACAAATTAATACGGTTTCAATACGTTCTCTTCGGTCGAATAACCACTACCATTTAAGTGTCACCGTCGTGTTGTACTTTGCGACTATTTTGATGTACCATGTTAAATGAATGGAAAATTCGATGAAAATGGCCATGTCAATAGAAATTTGTTAATTTATATGTGTCATTGTGAAATATCGTACGAAAATTAGTGCGACACGTGTAGAAGACAATCCACGGATGCAGCAGAAAGAGAAATTGGTGTCCCCTCATACTTGCCATATTGGATAGAAGTCGACGAAACAGCGGTTCGCAAGAAAGTGAGGTTAAATGAAAAATAGTTTTTTTCTCAAACAGTAAAAGGAAAGGCAAAAATTGAATGCGCATATCTTTTTCTACGGTTTTTTATTGATGAGTGGTGATTTTTTGGCGAGTTTTTAATTTTCATGCTGTTAACCTCTTATGGAAAATGGCATTTTCAAAAGGCTATAACTTTTGAACGGATCATTTCCTAAAATTATAACTGATGTTTTCAAACGAGTTATTTCATGTACTCTCTAGTCATCAATAGCTTTTATCAAAATTTCATGTTTAATTAGGTGAAGGTCTGCCCATATATCAGCGATACTCCATCTTTAAATTTAAATATTTCAGGCTTAATCTCACAATCCGTTCCTGTGCATGTACTTCTACTAAATTTCCCTATTCCTAAAAAGAATGCTTCCACTGATCATCGTAATGTTAAAGAGTAGTAAAAATGTAAATTTTGCTCATTTGAGCGCTAGTGGAACTGCCTGATCTACACCTAACAGTTGCTATTTACAGCAAAACAAATTTTCAACCTGCAACAATTATTTTAAATGCTGGTATCAATTGAGCACGTGCAACATGAATCGACGAAAATCAACAACCTACAAGCCTTGAATTTTTCTCGGCACCGAATGAATTGGGCAAATGTAATTCAGGTCTGCCTTGAATCGACGAAGAACCATTTCATCCGCTTATCTTGCGTTTCCCCTGTGTTCATCTTTACGGTTATCCGTTTCGAAAGCGAAAAAATAAAGGAAAGTAGCGGTTGAAGCACAAAATGGTCGGCAAAACAATGCTCTTTCGAGTCTACAGAGAACTTAAACAATGCCAATTGAGAGGCAACGAGCACAATTAAATCAAAATGAGGATTACGACAGATAACGTTCATGCGGCAACGGTAAAAACTCGTCAGGATGGAATTATAAAAAATCGTGCATTATATGATCCCCGATTAAACTAATTCTTCAAAGATTAAGGAGCGCGCATCTTATGACGAGAAACTCACTGTACGTGTTGCGCAAGCCGCTATTTTCCGTCACGCTGAGCTTCTTAAATGTTTTTACAGTAATGAATGTATGCACACAATGTGTTTGAACTGGAAATTCGATGCACTGAAGCAGAATGTAGCAGAATAATAGCTTCCCAAAAAAAAAACAGTTGTGATTGATGAAATTTCAAACGAATTTTAAAGTTTCCTATGAATTTTTCTCCCGTATTAATTATCATTATTTGTAACAAATAAAATAACGCTTCAACATCGTACCGACGTTTCATTACAACTGATTTAAATCTATTATATAAAAATGAGTCGCTGAATGTGTTGCTAAGCGCAAAACTCGAGAACGGTTGGACCGATTTCGCTAATTCTTTTTTTAAAATATTCCTTGAAGTACGAGGATGGTTCTTACGGAGAGAAAAATTCTAAAAAAAAAAAAATTTTAAATTTCCTGAAAAAGTCTAAAAACAACAATTTTCTATACTCCCATACAAAAGATTTGTGATAATACTTAAAAGTCAATTTGAACTTTAAAAATACTAAAAAAAAAATTTTAAATTTCCTGAAAAAGTCTAAAAACAACACTTTTCTATACTCCCATACAAAAGATTTGTGATAATACTTAAAAGTAAATTTGAACTTTAATACCATACGATAAAGTTTGTGTTAGTGGAGAGGTTCCGGGAAGGCAAAACAATTGAGTGACGTTAGTATCGTATAAATATTAATGTCAATATTTGTCAATATTTATTTTTTTAATCAGACACAAATTGTCTATGGTAAAATGTAAATTGTCTGTGGAAAATGTCAATTGAAATGTAAATATCTCTTTGCTGTGCATCTATAATATTACTAAACCTAAAATACACAAATTTCTATAAAATTAAAAAAGTGTTGTGTGTTTGTAACTTAATAAATATGCCTCCTATAAGGCGGCAGACAAATTTAGGCAGGAGAACCCGAAATGCAACAAATCAAATGCATTATCAATCTAATCGTACTGCCCAGGAACGTGAAGATTGCAATGAACGTGAAAGAATTCGCTTAAGACAGACCCGTGAAGCGAGATATTCGACTAATAGTGGTGCAAGTTTGAATCGAGCTGCTTTATGTTACGATATGTCAATTGATTACAGTGCCTACAACTGTGTTGCTATTGGACCTATGAACTCAGTTTGCCAATATTGTAAGGCATTGAAATACAAAAATGAAGCCAATGGATTGTGTTGCGCAAATGGAAAGGTGAAATTGATACCATTGCTTCCACCTTCAGGACCATTGTACTCATTAGTTTTAGGATTAGGAACAGATTCAATACACTTTTTAAAGAATATTCAACAATATAACGACTGCTTTCAAATGACTTCATTTGGAGCATCAAAAGTAGTTCGGGAAAATTTTATGCCAAATTTTAAGGTTTGTAATAGTATTTGCAGTTGTATGTTAATTAATCATAACTATTATAGCCCATATACATTTTTACAATACATTTTTTCAATCAAACAAAAAATATCGTGTACCATAAAGTACTACAATAAAAATGAAACTTGATTTAGAATAAGTAAAAATAAAATCAAATATAATAAGTAGGTATCATAATAAGAAATCTGAAATTGTGATTTTCATTGTGATTTTTTAGTGACTATTAAAAGAATTTTGTGAGTTTTATAATTTTTAATTTTTGACATAATGTAATTGTTGACTTATTAACTTAAAAAAATAAAAAATTAAAAAATCGACTGTTAGGCGATACGAAGTTCGCCGGGTCAGCTAGTTGTTAAATAAAAAAGAATGGAAGTTTTAAGTAACGATTAAATGAAGCAAACGCGAAAGTAATAAACAAAACTAATATTTTGCTATAGGTTACGCTCTATCATTAATCACTTTAATATGCAGATTTTAAGCAAACACATTCTGTTGCTTTTATAGACGATGAAAAACCGAATTTTCTCTGATGATAAATATGCAAACACCTCGTCCATAACTTGGTCATTTTCACAACATGTAATTAATTGTTGCTTCCGTTCTCTTCTAATTACCCTAATAACTTTAAAATACTCATGTTATTGTTTTAAGGATTAAACTTTCTTCCGATTACATCACTTTCCCTAACATCGTGTTTAATTCTCAACAATTCAAATAAATTTTAACCCAATTAACACATTTAAATTTCCTTCTTTATTTATAGTTATATTCTAAAAATTCCTCAGGCGCACCGAAGCTGCTTATCTCATTCGACGGAGATGTTCAGAAGAACTAATTATGTCGAAAGTAGCAGATCAGGTGGGGGAATCCGCTAGAACTATCCATTTTTTCTTTGAAAATTTAACAGAAAAAAATCAGTCGCCGCGACGATTGATGGGTAAAGGTTTCCATGATGGCGCGTCGTAAGTGGTGAATTTTGGAAATAAAGTAAAAAAATGGTGTGGTGTTTGAGGATTTTTCGTGCCCTGATAGTGAGTAGAAAAAATATTTTTTTCTAAGATTGCTAACTTAAGAGTAAAAAATAAAAGATTAAATTAAATCTGATAAACGAAACAACTAAATAATTGTGAAGATGGACAATAGTTGTTTAATTCGATTAAATTAGATTCCTTCGGGGTTTTATTACATTTTAGAAAATTTCCCTAGACCTTTAAAATATCAATATTTTTTGATGAAAATGAAAAGGCGAAATGTCAAAACCACTTATTAAAAGTTGTTCACACAAGATTTGATTCAAAATTTTTTCACATTAATTTAGTAAAGTTCTATAGTTCACTAAAAAAGTAAGTTTATTAAAAATGAAATGATTGTATAATTATTATTGTTAGGTCAACAATGGCTCTTAATAAAAATCACAATTTATGCTTAACACATCAAACTTAGAACGCCAACGTTAAAACTAGCAATAACAATAAAGTTGATTCTAATTTTTCGTAGCGGTGATGTTTAATATGGATGTTGAAAAATTTAAATGCAAATTATTTTAAAAAAACACCAATGGGATTCAGAAATTTTAAGACTAATTAGCGGGTGTAACACTGTATTCTAGCAATTCTAGTCAACGAATCTTATTGGATCTTCTGATTAAGTCTTTCTTTAAAAAAAAAACAATAAATGGGTCCATTCTGTACCCTTAAATTCATACCCCAGAATCTGATCGGTGCAAATAAGACAAGACTGTTCCTTTATAACTTTTCTAAAATGATCTGCATTTTAACTTGTTATTATCAGTTTCTTTTCATATTTAACTACATAATTTTAATAAACAACTAATTTTGTGTTTTCTTTTAAAATTTTATTTAGAAGTAATATATAGTAGAATTCTTTTATACTACAAATCAAAATTTATTCTACTCAATTCATAAGTAGCATATTTTATCAATAATCTTCATTTTTACATAACACGCTATTTAATAATGCTTCGTGGGAAGATATTTAACTAATAAATTACGTTGTAATCGTATTACACAAATATCCAAATTCGAACGTATATTGTAAATCATCCTAACTTTACGTTTACTTTCGTTTCTTCATATAAATAGCATTCACGCTTTCAGCTATTCACCACTCTGTGGGAATCAACGGCCATCACAAACAGGAAAACTTACAAACATTATGATGCTACAAGGAACTTCCAGCATGTTGCCAGCCCTTACCAGCCCCCGTCTTTCATGGACTGGGAGGTAAACTTAGATAAGTTTTTTATGCAAATTTTAACCCACAACCAGCATAATCAATCAAATAGTTTTAAGTTCGTTTCAAAATTCTTTTCTCTCGACGAAAACAGATAGGCCTTAGAGAGGCAGTTCATCAGGCCCTGCTCAGACAACACTACCTCGACCCTAATTTGCAGTTAAGGTTGCAAAGTGCGCCGATTATCGGCAAACAGAACATGGCCACGCCTTTCGGTGACATAGCAGTCTTGGCCAGGGGACAACTATACGCCTTGAGTGGAGGAAATTTCGCTTTTGTCCAGGATCCCTACAGTAATGACTGTGATGAATGCCATAACGCTAGGAGGGGAAGATGTGGAATATATCAATGCGAGGTGTGTACATTTCATTTACATTATTTGCATATCAAACAAACAAACCTGCATATCTTTCTGTATTATGTCAACAAATATTGGGCTGAAAGAATATGTTGTGATTTAAAATGATATTGTCGACCCTTCTTTATTCCTGGTTTAAATAATTTTTGGTTCATACACTCTTTCATCAGATAAATAATACAAGTATGTAAAACGAGACCAACAATATGGTAACAAATTACCATTAGGCAATAGCATTTAGGAGGGCCTAATGAAAGTCTAACGTCTAACTTGGAGGGTTCAGTTTATTGCTTGAATTAGAATTAGTATAACGCGCAGTAAACAACTACTTGCAGTGGGTCGTACTTAAAAGGGAATGTCGATTTTGAAGTATTGAAATAGTTTTTAGAATTACTCTCTCAGGAAACCAGATTCATACTCTGAACATATCTCATACAAAAAGAGTAAAAAACGTTTTTCACTTTATTGTTTTAATGTCTATCCGTGACATTATATGGTGCGTACTTCCATATTTTAGCATGTTTTATTTTATTTTAAGTGTTGATCAGTTCTGTGGTTTTATGCAATAATAGTTATGTTCCGCTCTTGGGAACAAGAAGTTATATCAGCTGGTAAAGAAGAGGTAAAAAGCACATTCTAGCAACAAAAGATGCCATTTGTCAAAATGTTGCAAAGAAATTATATTTCGAGTATACGAAAATTTGTTGAAAAAGAAGATAAGTTCATCAGAAGCAATCATCCAAACATATTTTAACAGAAGTACCTTGATCAACCATGTTTAGTACTGTAACCTCTGGTTCTAAAAGGGGAAAGGATCGACAGAAAACAAAGAAACTGCATTAGACGTTTCCAAAATTCTTTCCGAAATGGAGATGTTGTGAACGCCATATATAATATATAGCGGAATATATACATATAGCAGAAATGAAGTCTCAACACTTGCTTCAATTAAATGCGAAATGAACAAGGTCTTTGAATTCCCCAAAATCGAATTTAAATTTTTTTTAAGAAACTTGAGATTCATTTTTAGAATGTTCGACAAAAAACAAGTCCTCATGGAATCCGCAGAAATAAGACGACGTAGAATCAGTTAATTATACATCTTAATAGGAATAGAGAAAAATGCTTTGATTCTTTCATGAAAAAAAAAAAAGAAAAAAGACCAATATTCTTCAATGTCGCACGAAACAAAGATGGGTAAAGGATTCTTTGTTGTCTGCTAAAAATATTGTTCCCTAGACCACCATGAAGACAAATTAACGAATGATTGTTTGAAGAATGCATTCAGTTCATATTGGTGCCTCGATTGCTACCAAGAAGTGTTATTATAATGGATATCACAACGGACTAATAGAAAACGTTCCCAACTATAAGGATTACATTTTTACAAAAAAAAAAAGTTCATTCATCATACAGTAATTTATTCATTCATACAGGAAAAATGGCATTTGGAAGTTCACAAACTTTTGAAAAACAACATGAAGAAACAATAGCAAAACAAGGCAGACACACAGTTTGGAGACCACAACCATATCACTGTCTTTTAAATCCCATAGAATTAATTGGGACGCAACTGAAAGGAAATGTTAAACACAACAAATATCGATCCGCAATTTTCGGGTAAAGTAATAGAGGAACTTTCTTTAACTTCACTCAAGGACCTCACTGATTACACCATACAATTGAAAAAAATGTTCTAAAGCATGTAATTGACGTTGAATACAATCATAAAAAGCACCGGGAGTATGTTGAACACCTAATTATTGATGATACTGAGGGTAGTAGTCAAGTATGGAAATTCGAAGGCAAACAACCCATCCAATGAAATTATTTAATGGTCGAGAATATTTAATAGATATGGAACATGTTCTGGGTCAGCTTGTAACCATCCTTAGTCACTTACAACCATGTATTCAGTAGAGCTAATTATGTAGTTAACCTCGCACAATACAAATGAAACGTCAAACTTCCTAGATGCACAGAGTTTACAGTGTGCATGATGCTTATGAGCCTAATGAGTTCTTTAGGAAGATACAAACAGTCAATCAGACTCACAAGGTCCACGCATAACGCAAACTCCATGTATCCAGGAAGTGTGACACCTTATTTGTAATGTGCGACATTAACATGGATGTAAGTGACTGAGGATGGGTACAAGTTGAACCGAAACATGTTTCAAATTTTTATTAAATATTATCAATCACTAAATAGTTTTATTGGACTTTATTGAATAGTTTGACTTCGAGCTTTCTTACCTGACTTAGTTTATCCTTATCTTCGAGAATTGACTTCTTTAGAAAATGTAGTAGTGATGATGATTCTTATGAATCTGATTAATTATACTAATAATTGTAGTTTTGTTTTATTTGTTTGTATTTTACTTTATGTTAGTGTTGTATTGTATTTGAAAATATGTGTATAGATATATTTATTGTTTCGACAAGTTTTGTTTTTAACGGTCTTATTTATAAACGCATATTAACGTTAAAAATGGGTTTTAGCTTAAAATGCGTTTAGAATGTGTTTCAAGAAAGTAACTGTAATTACCTCCATAGTAATACATGATATAATACATATATGGTAATAATACATGAAACAAAACACTAGTTACATCGGTGAAACACATTCTAAACGCATTTTAAGCTAAAACCCATTTTAACGTTAATATGCGTTTATGAATAAGACCGTAAATCCTTAACATAATCGAATTAAGAATGTTAATTTCAAATTTCGTCAAATTTGATAATAATTTAGAAGAGATCCAAAATATATTTAATACTTTTCCTTCCATTTAGATCAAAAATGTATTTATCATCTTATTTATGAGAAGTTATGTGTGTTGACCCAGTACTTGTACCCAGATTGCATTAATCTTTAAAGCATAAATCATAGATGCCAGTAGAATTTTGATAATTATTTTATTTTTTACGGAGTGCCGCACATTGTCAATAGCCAGCATTCATGTTTTCAATTCTAAAATTCCCCCTATGTATTTTCTTTTGCTAGATCTATTAGTTTGCTAGTTCGCTATTAGTATGTGATTAGTACTTAGCACTTCACTGCTTATGATAAGCATAATGATATTGAAAAGTCGTTTGTCACTACAACGTTAGTCTCTTTTTGTCCATCTCCTAATTTATTGTAATTTGATAACCTACTAGTAGACCTCTTCTATTTTTGTAGTACTTAAATTCTCAACATCAGGAACGACTAGTTGCCCTGTGGACAGTTAAAAGATTGAGGCATAGATCCCATGATAACTACCATTATGAAATACAATATACCATCTCCCCTATGACGCCCTCAATCAAAGAAGCTGTTGTCAAAAAAGGCGGCTGGTTCAATTATGCCTTACCTGGGCATGTCTTTGTTATACGAAACGATTTACGAAATAACAAGCAGCAAACTGAGTTACATACAGAAGTAAGTAGAATAATAAATATTTAAACCTGGTTACATTTTGTTATGTTTTCAGGTTTTTAATAAAAAACTTCCACACAACCATTTAAATCCGGAAGTCCTTATAGCTGTAGATTCTGATGGCAAAAAACATTTTCTGCATAGTTATCCTGCATTTTACACATCGTCTGCACCAAAAAGTACCACTTATCCCAAAGAAGAAAAATTATACAGAAAACTAATAGAAACATTGGCTTCCAAGACAAGCACCACTCGAAAAGAGGAAGGCCCATATAGAATCTCCTTAAATCATTTCGGAGATATAACCAAATCAAGTTATTACAAAACTTCTACTACAGGAAGTGAAAGTATGGTACCGTTAAGTCCCATGTATGTTCCAGTCACTTCACTTCAAAAGCCTATAATAACAAAGCCTATTACTGCAATCACTACACCCAAATTAAAGACTACAAAGACAATGTTCCCAATAAATACGCCAGAGGTAATTCAACCTATTAAAACGACCTTTCATTATTTTATGGCAGAAGAAAAGGAAGAAAAAGACGAAGCGAGAGGGTTAATAACAAAACCAATGGAAAAAGTTCCGCTTATCACTAAAACCACTACAGCTAAGATGCCAACCAAAAAAATTACAACTACAGAAACATATGGAGCAGGCTTTCTTTTCCCAGAGATACCAAGAGTTAAGTCACAGAAGTACAAACCATCAAAATCAAAAATTAAAACTGAAACTGAAGGAGACTTTTTGTTTACAACTCCACCAGTGCAGCACACAAAAAAATACGAGACACTAACATCTAAAACTTCAAATAGTATTTTTACTGTAAAACACACTCCCACTGCTAATACAGCAACAATTAGTACAACTATGGCTACACCATGGCAAACATCTTTTCTAATGACGCTGCCGTTAGGAACTACACAAAGCACTGCCAAAGATCAAATCGATGAAACCACACATTTCAAAAAACCTACCATAACGACTTCAATCCTTAGAAAAACACCTCCATCAACCATCGTCTTTACAACACCACTAGTATTTACGAAATATTCAGAGGTGCCAATTAAAAAACCACCAAAACTTACAACTTCGACAAAGGCGATGATAACGACGTTAAAATCTATGTCAACACGTGTTCAAACAACCAACTCGCCCAGAAGATCGAATTTGACATCTCCTTTTAGGTCTACTGCAATGACTACAAAACCCACGTCAATAAATACCCAAACAACCAGCACAACTAGAAAACCGGTGCCAGTAACATTTACTACAAAATTGAGATCAATGATGACAAAAACTACATCCAAAGGTCCCCAAGCAACCCATAGATTCATAAGACCGACTTTTGTATCAAACATTACTTCAAAATTATCTTCATCTCTTTTTAAACTTCCAAGCTCAAAATCTACTACTGCGTTCACCACTCACTCCACTCCAATACCAACCACTACTTTAAAATATGAGTTGACAACAGAAGTTTTAGTTGAAGAAGTTATGAATCCCTTGCCAACTTTGACAACCCCTAAATTCACACAACCACTTCAAAATACTGAAGACATGGAATATGTTACTAAAACAATTTCAACCATTGCTCCTATCACATCAAAGTTAACTACACAACCTACAACTTCACCAGCAACAACTGTCATTACTTCTAAATTTACGACTTCGTCCATACCTCCCACAACAATCGGTGAAACAGAACCATCTTTGATTTTAACAAATGCCACCGCAGAATTGACAAATCCTCCACTGACGACTATCACATCAACAATAGAAAAACAACCCACAAGTTCAATTGTCACAACGATTCCTACCGAATTCACCCAATTACTTTCGACACTAACACAACAATTAACAAATACATCAAGTACTGAAGCGACTGAAACTCTTATAAAAACAGAAGTAAAACAAACTGCTAGCTCAAATTATCATCTTCTTCCCGAGACAAAGCCAACTGAACCTATAAAATTTACCACACAGTTTATTTCAGAGACCCAAACTAAATTAGTTCCTCATTTAACTAAAGAATCGGACGTCACTATTCTATATACTACACCTTCAACAGTATGGTTGACACAAACTACCACCCAAATGAAAACATCACAAGAAAAAACCGCTGAAGAAATGAAAACAGAATCAACAACAATAAAATCACTTGAAGAGTTTACTGACAGAATCAAAACAACTACAAAATCGGAAGAATCAACAAAATCACTAAACACTGAAAACACAATAACCAATATCATTTCTAATATTACGGACTATTCTACCCATCTGACAGTAACAAATGAAACCCAGACTACTACTAATTCTGCAATAAATAAAAACAATACAGAACTCCCAGACACTTTCCTATTCAATGATGACAAAATAAATGAGCCGATAAATGTAAAACCAGCAGGGAAAGATTACAGCAATGACGATATTTTCGGTCCTACAAAATCGACATCGAAATCATTTAGAACGAGCACTATAAAAGTTACAGAGTCTGAACTTGCCTCACAACTGTTCGATTCCAATAGAAAAAGAGCCTTCAAAAACTCGAAGATAATATTTTCAAATTTTTTTGAAGCATCAACAACTCCTGGGCCACTTGAAACTGTATCAAAGGAGGAATTGCCACGCACAAGCCAAAGTGTTGAAACTTCTATAAGTTATGAAGTTTGTAAAAGAAAAAAAAGTTCTTTAACAAACCTAGGGTACCTTCCTCCAATGGAGCTTACTACAAAATCGGCAGACAAGACCAACCTAACAGTAACCCAAGAACCCAGTAAAGTTTTCGATAACTTCGCAATGCAATTGGTCAACCAAGTGAGGACCATTGATTACTTGAATAGGACTGAAAATAAGCCCAGCAGCAAACCCAAGTATAAAAAGAGAAAAAGTTACATTCCAAGAAATAGAAAGTTAAACAGGAAAAGATTAATACAAAAGGAGAATTAATTATATGTAAATATAGTATAGTATTAGTGCTGAGTGTAAATAAGAACTTTTTGAATATATATTTTTAATACCTTTATTTTATTTAAAAGATGAGTTGATGAATTTATTTTAAACATACCTGCGCTTTCCTGAGCATATTTGTAGTCTGGCTCTGCTTTTTCTGGAATGAACTTGGCAAAGCTATCAGGGAGAATCTCTCGAATCCTCTGATGATAAGACAACCTGAAATAATTTAATAAAACAATTATTTGAAGAATGAAAATTTGTTATACGGTTTTATTCATAAACGCATTTTTACGTTAAAATGGCCTTTAGCTTAAAAGGCGTTTAGAATGTATTTCACAGAAGTAACTAGTGTTTTGTTCCATGTACCCTTAACATGGATGTATCTATAGTCACCTTATTAAAACACATTCTAAACGCATTTTAAGATAAAACTCATTTTAACGCTAAAATACGTTTATGGATATGACCCATAGCGGTTAATTGCAAAAGGAAACGATCTTAAAAATCAGTGAGTCTTTGATAATCCAAATTCTCTTTTCTAACTGAACACAATATCAAAGTATAAATATAAAACATATTCAGTAATTCAAAAACTTCCATTTCTTTTTGAAGTCTGTTAGTGTTTTATGAAAGTGATCCCACTATTATATTCATAAGTGTCAATTAAAAAAAAGTCGGATATGGTTGATTTTATTATGAAATTTAGAAAACTTACCTCATACACTTCAACATAGTTTCTCTAATAAACTTTGGTTTGGGATGTTCGTCATCCAGAGTTAAACAAGTGTCCCAATCTTCCCAAGACCATCTGAACTGAAAATTGCTTAAATGATATCCAAACCAACAGACAAATCTATCGAAACAAGACACATTCATGGAATCAATCCTCATGAATAACATTTCAGTAGCTTGAGCTAGAACTTGTGGCATTGTCGAAGGTTGTAATTTACAAAGCTCTATCAGTATCGCCCCATAAGCGATCTCAAGATACCTAGGAGTCGGCATGTGAAACAATTCCGAGAAGATCACTTCAACAATACAATATTCCAATGGGATTTTATGTTTGTATGGGAAATTTAACAGATGGGCGGCGCAATCTTTGCGCTCCAAATGGTACATTTCAATTATAGAGTGAA
The DNA here is from genome assembly GCA_963576515.1 of Cryptocephalus primarius. Taxonomy (NCBI): domain Eukaryota; kingdom Metazoa; phylum Arthropoda; class Insecta; order Coleoptera; family Chrysomelidae; genus Cryptocephalus; species Cryptocephalus primarius. The sequence continues at coordinate 9,625,968 of OY754950.1, forward strand.
GATGTTCTTCTATCAGAAATCTTTCTATAGAATGTGCTCCTGGTAAGATTGGACCTTCTGGGCAATCTGTATAGTCAAATAACCTGTAAAATTAATGAATTGAAATTAACTTTGATATTCTATCAGAAAAACTACAATACTAAATGTTTATACAAAATCACATTCTAAAATATGAAATCTCATAGAGTACTTATGACATAATTTGGAAATAAATAAATCAAGCAGTAAATTTGAGTTATTTGCATTAGAACCAATTTCTATAATAAAAGAAAAATAGTAATCAGTTGTCAGCTTTAATCAACTAAAATTTATCTGACGATTAATGTGTGTTTTAGTAAATATCCAGTGGTAGCAAAACATGACTGTCGCAACAGTGCTGACTGTGCAAGATATGAATTGTCGATTAAATTTAACTATCAAGTGAAGAGTTAGCTGGGATTCAGGGCACAGTTATAAAAACCAAAAATTAAATAGAACATTGTTTATAAATGCACTTTTGATATGTTAAATGTATCTAATTTGCTTTACTAAGTATAGTATGCAGCAAAAAATAAAGAACATTCGAAAATCTATCAGAAGGCAAACATTTGCTTACCTAAAAACTACCCAAGGCATTGGGTACTGATAGCTGTCATGATGAGGAGGCGGTAAAATTGAAGGTAAATTGTGTTGCAAAGCCTCACATAAAATAGAATCGAAAGCCAAGTATGGCCTAGGAATATGTTTTTCTGCCCAGTTATCCTGTTTAAGTTTCCTAATTTGACACCACAAGCAATCCAAATACTCCTCCTGTGGGTGTGGTGTATCAGAAGCCCAAACTCTAAGAGCGTTGTGATGTTTCTTTGACCTCTTGTTTAAGAATATTTCAATTTGAACGAGAAGATGTTCCAAAGATTTTTCTTTTTTCTCATACAGTTCTCTACCTACCCAGGGTAGAGTACTTAATATAGCAAAAATGTACCAATCCCTACGCACTTGAGGGACATTATCTTCATTGGCAGTATCAATCATGTTATCTAAAAGTTGTAGCAAAGAACTAGCAACTATGACATGGCAGTTCACTAAGTCAGCTAAGAACCTCAAAGCATATCTGGCTGCATCCCATTTGCAAGTCTTCAGAGACTCCTTGAAAGTTTTTACCATATATTCCACAAACTCTCCACCGAAATTGAAATTCTTTGCATTCAATAAACCCACGAGTGTAGTATAGATCGTACATTTCTCAGGCATTTTAATGGCACAATCTGTCAAGATTCTTAAGATCTTTGCTCTAAAAGTGGACAGATCGGCTTCAAGCACACTAGCCAAACCCTCTAAGTTACTCTCTAGGGACGAAGTACTTTTCTCTCCCACTCTGAGGATGAGAGATTCGAGCCTGTCCTCAATTTCCTGGTTCTCTGATACCCTGCGTCTCTTTCGATATGCTCTTTCTGAAAGGGGAAAATTAGGATAAGTAATGAATAATGACGCGGTATTTAAAATTTCAGTTTCAGATTTCAGAAATCAATTAGATCAAATTTTACTTCAGGAATGAGTTGGACACAATTTTACGAGTTCACTAAAAGCAATGTAAAAAATATATTTTGGGCAGACACGTTAATGCAATTTAAGCGGATATAAAAGTCATACCTTCTATTATATCAACTTAATGTTTTATAAAGCTTGACCTACTAGTTGATCAAAAGAATTTATTAATTCTCATTTCTAAAATATGGTAGAAATTCATGCAATAATTAAAACAAAGGTTTAGGCCACGCCAAGTTGGATATCTTAGGTAATTCAAAAACATCTGAATTAAAACACCCTAAATATATAATAAAACATATCTTCTGCCAGAAAGATCATTCAAATGGATATTTTTAATGAAAATTCATACCATATCCGTCGTCATCATCGTGGGCCCTTCGTCTACTCATTTTGAAACACCAGAAGTTTTCCAATATTCACAGTAAAAACGTCACAAATTATTGGAAAAAATATTTTTTCTTAATTTTCTCACATTTTCCACACAAGCCTTACGAGCAACGCGACCACAAAACATATATGCAACATCACAACGACATACTGTATGGACACCACAGAACGTGAAACTTTCAAGGTACACAGGTTACATCACGATTACACCGTATCTGTTTTGTGGGTTACACAACATACATAAAGTGGCCTCGAAACCATAGACAAATTAAGAGTAGACAAGGCATAGGGGCACGTTAATAATTCTTTATTTCTCAAACAGTTTAAGTACTATTTTTTGGAGTTTTTCTTGGAGCAGTGATCTCTATTCGAAAGGATAAAAACATGCCAGTTTAACATATACTAACATATACTATGCTATTATAAGTTATATTACAAATTAATGGGCCTATTCGGGGCTACACTAAAGAGCGCCGACTTGCACAAAAATGGCGCCGATTCGCACATAAATGACTTCCTGCGAAACGGCCGCGCGGAAATGTCAGATCTCTATTTATAATACAATCAGTACAATCCAAAAAACAAGGTTATCTATAAAAGTGGACTATAGGCATACTACAATCACTAGATATACACAATACTGCAACGTCTGCCACATTTAGAGTGGAAATTTGGACGGTTAAATTCAAATTGGAAATGTTGAATTTTATAAAATGTTTACGCCAAGTCTATTATAGTGCAATGCTTTTAATAACTTCGCACAATCGGTTAATTACTACCATTACTAATTATCATTTCAAACTCAAAATATTTGTATGTACTTCACAAATCGTTGGTTCATAATGCTAAAGGTGATCGAAAAATTAAAACAAGCCATTTCTGTTTTCTCTCAGGATCTGCAGGTATCTTAAACAATCTGTCTTTTAAACTATCTTTTTTAGTATTGTTTTTACACACTCAAAGGACAAACAAACAGAATTAAAAGATAATACGGTTTCAAGCCATTCCAGCATGTAGTCGAACTCCCTTCGATAAGAAGCGCGAAAACGAAATGAAAGAATAAAATATAAAAATCGTGTAATAAATAAGTACAATTATTGATGGAACGGTAATTTCAAAATTTCTCTAGGTATTAATTACAATTTCCCACATTCAGGAATAGGTGCCCTGTGGTATAATATCGTATTTAATATAACATTTCATTTCATCTAATACAAGGGGAATATTTTGTTCTCACTGATGCATTAATTTTAAAACACCTAAAGATTGTTGTAAGAAACCTGGAGCACAATGGGCCCAAAAAAGAAACATTATTGTTAAAAAAACTTACGTATAAACGAAAATTTTGACCTTTTCATATTCACATTTCATGTCACAAAGGTAGGGAATGTCATCTCCTCCTAATTATCCCTCCACGATTTCTAGACGTTCTGTAATATAATTGACACAAAACACTCAAACCCGTTAATTGTCAAATTATGAAATTATGTAAATTGAGAGTAGTGATAAACAGTTTTCTTAAATCTCAATAAATTTCAGGGCAGCATGGAGAACGAGGTATTTTCTTAACAATTTGTTATGGTTATCTTTATAATATACTTACCCTGTTAGTTAACAGCGGAGCAGCTAAAAGAGAAAGGGAACGAATGTGTGAAAAACAGTCGTTTCGAAGAGGCGATCCTACACTATACACATGGGCTTAAGGTCGATCCGAACAATTTTACCCTGTTCAGTAACAGGTCCTTCGCATTTTTTAAAGTTCAACAGTATTATTTGGCCATGGAAGATGCGATGGAGACTATCAAATTGTTCCCGTCATGGCCTAAAGTAAGCCAACAGTTTTTTGGGATAAACAGAATTTTCAAAAGTTTCAGTAACTTACACCAAAGCTAACGATCATGATGCTTAAGTGACAAATAACTGACAATTTTGTGAGAGCAGCATTTACCTAATGAACAGCCGGTTATGATTAGACCAGTTTAAGTTATAATTTATATTACTTTTTATTTCAATTTCAATTTACTTTGAAAGTTACCACTTAGTCTTTTTACAAGTATACTTTAATTCAATATATTTATGTTTTTCTGTCTATTCAAACATTGATCCAAAGTTGAAGTAATTGAATTTATTCACATATTTCAGTTATTCGTTTAATGGGCTGAAAAGTTTATTAATGTAACTTTAAACAGCAAATTGAAACTTATATTGATAATTAATATTACATAAATATTTCCTTTTTGTCCCCAAATTTTTGAATTTTGATCAATTATTTTATAAGTAAATGACATATTCAAATGGTTGTTCTTTTCATTTATAGAAATGTCATTAAATTAGTCTCTATTAACAATAAAGAGAATTGAAAAGCCTATTCTCTGAGTCAGTTAGTTATTAATGTGGAACAACTTATACAGCTCTATTGCTTCATATCACCATATTTATTGTAAATAAAGCACTATATACTTAATCAGGAATATTATATCACAGTTATGTGCTTATTACAGTCTATCGTCCATTATGTCAAAGACTTATTATGCCCATTGTGTTTATGGTGGCACTATGTAAGTCAAAATGAAATGATCTACAGCAAATATAAGATCAGATAAAGGGCAGTACTTGTGTAATAAAAGTTTCTCTAAGAAGCAACAGCCAATAGATATTTTTAATAACTAAATATGTTAATTTTGTTAGCAGTATACTCATAGATATAAAATTTTCAGTCCTATATATATTCACTTGTTTTTTCTTCCTTCATACCCAAAATAATAACGATATTACCTCTAGTGTTTAACACATGAATTACAATTTGATCACCCTATAATCCATTCTTAGGGATATTTTCGTAAGGGTGAAATTGAATTCGCTACAGGACACTATATAGAAGCTTGTGAGTCATACCGGAAAGCTTTAGAATTGAAACCCAACGACTTTAACTTAGTTGAGGCTGTAAATAAAGCAGCCAAAGAGATTATAAAAGAACAAAGAGGTTTGCATATCCATTATTTATATCAATGTAACAAACCAAACCTTGCTATTTTTTAGCTGATCAAACCATCCCTTGGTTAGGAGCAGGTATCGGAATAGTAATCAGTGTAATTATTGTTATAGCCGATTGCCTTTTTACACACAAACCGACAGTAAGTCTGATTACTTTAGAAACAGATTAGTTTAAAAGAAATTATTTCAGCATCCAATGCTTATGGCATTATTTACTATCACCATATCAATGATAGGATATGGATTAGCTAGAATGTACCGTTATTGGTCGAAGTGTCAGAAGACCGGCTTACTAAGCCCTCCCCTTGACTTGGGTGAGTTTATATTTAGTAGTAGTCGAAATTTAGTAATAGTATAAAATGATATATTTCAAAACAGCTACTGAAGTACTAAAAGTAATTAATTTTATTTCAATTGCTGTAATTTCCACATTCATTTATTGAATATTGTTCATCAATACGTAAAATGTTAAAAAAATACATATGTAATCCTATTTTATGTTCTTATTCCAGATATATTTGATAAAAATGAATCAGATCCCGCTCAAAGCGAAAACAAATTCCAGACGCCGAGGTATACAAAATCACAAGCCAGGCAGAGGTACAGAAAAGGCAAAATGTAATCATAGGACATCCAACATACTTTTCAATACTTTTTTAGTTAATATCTAAAAACGATTGTTTAAAGTTGAGTATAAAAAGACTGTAAAATCGTTTTTGTGGGTAATAGCAGTTTCAAAGATATGTACTTTTTAAACATTGTTTTAATTGTGAACTTTATTCCATACTTTGTTAGTTAAGATCCCAGTGATTTAAGTAATTCTAAGAAAATAGCTGTAAATAAATTTGGGTACTTATTTATCTACAGTAATATACAAGTAGTATTTGGATTAGTGATTGAATATGACATCGCGATTCAAAAAATACAGCATAGAATTGGAATTTAACCTTAGAAATTCCCAGGTAATGTAATTATCAGAGAACATCTAACACACTTCTAAGTATTTTTTAGGAGCTTGAAAATGCTGGATGTAGATTGCAATGGTGCAAATTGGAAAATATTTTTGCATTTAAACCCACCATCTTACCTATTTATTGATAATTCTTTAGATTCGATCATATACATTACCTTACAGAAGTAATAGTGAAGAGGGTTTACTCATATCTTTGAAGAGGTTCTTCAATCAACTGGCTCAAATGTAAACGAGCAGAAAGCTCTTTCATCCGAGAAATGGAATTCTGTCGTCACTTGGCTCAATGAAATGCTTAAGAAGAAAAGCTAAAGAAAGAAGATTCCGACTGCAGTTGGAAGAAGAAAGGTTATTGCAGCAACAAAGCACCATAGACAACTTACAAAAAGTGATAGACCAACAAAAAACGCTGATTGATATTTATATAAAAAAAATGGATACTTAGAATGTTCTTGTTTCTTTTCTATACTTATTGCTAATGAGGTAATACCTCATTTTACGAAGAGCTCAGCAATGTAAATTGCCATTTAACTAATGATAGACTTATCGTCGAATTAAGTAAGGATAAACACTATCATTTAGCTTTAATTTACTCTGGGCAACTGCTTAACACAGCACTGCATTCCATTGCTTCGACAAGTGAAGTTATGTTGGACAGTCAATAGTTCATTGAAGTGAATTATTTTACATTGTTTGATTTATGTTATCTATGTGACCTGATCTTATAAACCCACCATTGAACATTTTACTCATATATAAAAATAAACTATCTCATAAATTAAAAGTACATGTAATACTAAAGTTATAATCTTGGGAGTATTTGAAAATAAACCATTTTATTTATTTAAAAAAACTTCAGTTTTAGATAAAGACACACAAACATATCTACAGCTAAGTAGAAAACAAAATAATTTATTCACTAGTATTATTTAGAAGGCCTAATAGAAGCACCCGATCAACTCCTTATGTTACTGTGTACATGAGGGATTTCTCATAATTTCTTGTTATAAACAAATCGAAGTTATTACAAATAAAACACTACCCAACTTTTATTTATCGTAGTAAATCATCAAATGAAGTTCTGGAACATCTTATTTTCTAAGTTGCAGTGTCAGCTTTAGTCAATTTTGTTTAAATTATTTGTACCCTCCCAAAGTTCGCTCTTTTAGCTTCTGATTCGTAATCACCAATAAAAACCAGAAACCATTTTAGAAATCTTGAAGTTCTCCAATGTTCAGCAGAATGGACTTGGCGCCGCAAATATACTAATAATTATGTTAAATATTGTTCTAAAGTTGGAGGAACTACATTAAAGTAAATACTATTTTGACTTCTGTAAAATATTGTATGACAATTGATTAAAATGGTTGCACCTGTATACATTGCACCAAGATTTTGCAGTAATAATTTCTGATTTTTTCGAAAATCAAGAAATGCAAATTCAGCTATTAAAGATTTCATAGAATTGTTAAAAGCTTGTTGTTGATGAGTTAACTGTTGATTCCCATATGGACATAAGAGCAGTTCCCTTACCCCATAAGCTTGATCGCCATACAAAACGAATTTCCTACCATTAGGAAATGTAGTACAATCCTCTAACTGTTGATATAGATTTGATTCTTGAAAAATACCAGCATCATGACGCCTTCCAACAAATGCGTTTATTTACGTTATGCAAAAACTCTCTAATGTCAATATTGGGAAAATATAACAGCTTCTGTTATATATGCAGTTTTATTACGGTGTGGTGAATTGTTGGTATCACGAGGGGGCGAGAGGGGGGTGGAAGAAGAAGTTAGTTTCGTCCCACATATCAAGGAAGGCGCTCGCCGCGTTGCCTTTCCTAACATTACAGTTTCCGATCTAGAACAATATCCTATGGTACTCTGTAGATTACATTGTAGATAACCCACTGTATTGTGGGTTATACTCCGAATAGTTATTCCGAGAGCGCATGTCGATCGTAGAACGCACCACCGGATGTACCCACGTTTTACGCTGGGATAACTTATCTTTCGAATAATTCCGTCGTTTATGCGGTGATTGTAGAACCGGGCCTAAGTACAGTCCATTTAATAGTCCATGTAAATAGCCTGTCATAACGAGCGGATAACAATTTTTAGGCCTCTTCATCTTCTTCGTTTATATTCTTTTACAATCGGGGTCTGGGAAAAATGTACCACAATTCGAATCTCAAATAAAGTGAAACCAACTATACCCTGTCAAAGAATGAGGCGAAGTAATAAACCGATTATTTCGCAGCTAACCAGAGGCGTTCTTAAAGAAATCAACGAATATTAATAAATGAATTAAAATTGTCTATGTAATGTTGAGTTTCCTTAAAACCGGTATAATTGATTTATTAAAAGGTAGGTATTACGACCGCGATTGTTATCATCTCAGGAACGCTGCCCTTTTTATCTGAATTGTTGTTAACTCGTCATTAATATAACATACTACAATATTGGAAATCGGTATTTTTTATAATATTTTACGGTAATGTTTTTTTTCATACTGTTTGTCTAATAAATCCTCGGGATATGGAAGAATCGAAGAGATATGAACATTTCCTACCGAAGTACAAAAGTGGGTGCTGTCTAATCGAGGTGCAGATAAATACTAAAGTTCGGATTATGTGATTAACTATTCCAAGAAGGGACCAAACGGCTATTATTTTCTCAGTAATTCTAGGTAAGTTAAAGGAACTGATTGCGCTTAATGCTTGCGTTAACATATCAGGTGGTTATGTGTATAAGATCGGCCCATTTATTCCATTTAAGCCTAAGACAGTAGTCAGTCAGCATTGCTTATAGACGTGTACGTGTGTGTGATTAGACAGACTTTGACAGTGACTTTCCTGTGTGTTCATAGTGGTATTTTTAAAGTACGGAGATACGTATTGGAGTATGGAGAATTTACCAGGACCATCGAAACGCCCAAAATTAGCGCCGTTCTCAGTTAATGAGAAAGTTCTAATTTTGAATTGTTTCGATTCCATCAAGAAACAAAATTTAGATGCGAGTGTGGATAAAACCGTGGAATTAACCGCTGCGATGCTGAGAGTTGGTAAGACATCAGTGTACAGGTTATTAAAAGAAAGAAAGAGTGGCCCTGTTCAACCGGAGAAAAAGTCTCCAGGACGTCCGAAAATTTCCTTAGACGAATTTCTAAAAAGGGGACTACGTCGAAAAGTTCACGCTTTCTTTTTCCGCAACGAACTTCCAACACTAGATAAAATTCTATTGTCTGTCCAAGAAGACGAGGACTTTCCAAAAATGAGCCGATGTACATTATGGACGATTTTAAAGGATTTGGGATTTCGATGGAAGAAGCACAATAGAAAATCTGTATTGATGGAAAGAGATGACATCATTGTGTGGAGAAGAAGTTACCTGCGCGATATTCGAAGGAGTAGGCTAGAAATGAAAAAAATTTTCTATCTGGACGAAACTTGGATTAACGCAGGACATTCCGTACCAAAATTTTGGCAAGATACCAGTGTAACTAATCGAAGGCAATCTTTTCTAGAAGGTTGGTCCACCGGTTTAAAGCCTTCGTTGGGTAAAGGGCGACGGCTTATTATTACCCACATTGGAAGCGAGGATGGTTTCGTTGAAGGGGGAGAACTAATTTTTGAATCAACTAAGACAGGAGACTACCATGAAGAAATGACTGCGGACGTGTTTGAAGAATGGTTTGGTCAAATGATCGATCTAATTCCGAATGGTTCCGTAATAGTTATGGACAACGCTAGTTACCATTCCCGATTAGAAGAGAAATTACCAAATAGCTCTTGGCGAAAACAACGTATCGCAGAATGGTTATCCTCGAAAAAGATCCAATGTGCCGAAAACCTATTAAAAGTAGAACTCTTGCGTTTAGCCAATTCACGTGAAGGTGATTTTAAAAGGCACGTCGTCGATGGATTAGCCAAGGCGAAAGGAATAACAGTGGTTCGGCTTCCTCCGTACCACTGCGACCTGAATCCCATTGAGCTAATATGGGCACAAATAAAAGGTGACGTGGTGAGGACAAATACAACGTTCAAATTAGCAGATGTCAAAAATTTGCTTAAAGAAGCAATATGTAAAGTTTCCAAGGAAAATTGGCGGAAATGCATAAATCACGTTCTGAAAATAGAAGACCAAATGTTTCAGTTAGATAACATTTCGGAGTCGTTGATAGAACCAATTATTATCAACCCAAATGATGATTCTTCTTCAGATTCCGATGTTTGGGAAGAATTCGACGATGACGACGACGACTGAGGTTACCAAGGAGAAGGTGACGGCTGGGAAAAACTTTTCATAAACTGGCCCTTCTCAGGGCCGCAAAATTTCATAAATTAATGTACGACCATACATGTACTGACGTGTTGTCTTTCTTTCCCTCTCTATCTCGTTCAAGCGCGCGCCCACACACAAACACACACACACGCACGCACGCACACACACACACGCGCACGCACACGTAATTTTTTCAGTTATCGATTATTGCACATTTCGTCATTTTTCCCGACCGTACGCCAGTGAGTGGTTCTTCGCATGTGTCGAGACGCACAAAATAGCAGATGTTCAGGGAGAAACACTCGTAATATAAAGAGATTAGGGGAGGTAGCGTGCAAAACATTAGAGAACTCGACACATTTAGTGGGTGCCACCTTGTATCGGTTTTGCATTTATAATGAGTTTTTATTACTTCGCCTCATTTTTAGACAGACTATATATATATATATATATATATATATATATATATATATATATATATATATATATATATATATATATATATATATATATATATATATATATATATATATATATATATATATATATATATATATATAGATAGATAGCTGTATGTATGTAGTATATATGTAAATATGTACCAAGAATGAAATTATTTTATATCCTTGTATTACTGAACATTTTACCTTTGATACCTCTTTTACAATGGTAATATGATTTTATTGACCTTCCTTTGATTATTTCGCTTACCATACATTGTCTCAATTTTTTTCTAATTTTGTCCATGGTTCAAATTCGTCAGGGCTACGAAACTGTAGTCATTATTTTAATACTTACACCATGAGTGTCTTCAATATGTGTTGCTTTAAGTCATTATGGGTCTGTAATTCAGTTCTAGCTTCACACAACGGGCACACAATATAATGGTTCTTTGCTTCCGCTCCTATCATCTTGTGGAATCTTCCATTTAGTAATTCTAAAGCAGTATCTTCTGCGCGGGTTTTGCCGTATCCACTACACAAAACATATTATGTGTATATATATATACACATAATATATACCACATACCCACATATACATGTGGTCTCCTGCTCATGTCTTTTTTATTGGATATTTCAAACGATCTGCTCTAACATAACCTAGATCTGTGCATCTGCTTTCAAAAATGGCTTCAAACGAAGAATTCATAGTTTTGAAAATAGTGGATTTGATATCAAGGGAAACTATTTAGACTCGGAATTTTAATATTTATCAAGAATTAAGAATAGAAGATCTATTTGTAATATTGTACAAAACATTACTATTCCACTCCATTACATAAATGCAACTCAACCAGATTGCAAAAACGCAAAAACTAGGTACAAAACAAACATACCCAAGTAACTCTCAAATAACCTCAAAATAACGAAAGCGCTGTAACGACCAGTGCGACGTACCCGCGAAATTTTGAAAAATGGATGCAATCCGCCCTCCTACACCCGTACGGGGGCAAAATGTGTAGATGTTTTCCGTCAGGCCCGGAAAACAAAAACATCGTTTCTATTAACGCGAAACATAGTTGTATCAACAAAAATACATAGCCAAACTATGTTTTGTGTAGTGTGTACAGCAAAACACGCGCAGGGGACGCCGCTTAAGTCTTCTATGTATTATCGCTGAACAAGGTACAGGGTACTTGTCTGGCAATGTTAGATTGACCCCACATGTCAATATAGACACTAACGATTCCATATTTTCCTATAACCCAATAGTAGTGTACCTCAATCACAAAAGATTAAAAGCAAGCAAATGTGGCAAATATCCACTATACAACATAGACCATGCTACGTGCTTATTTGCTGTCAAAAGTTAAAAAAATGTCAGTTGACCACAGAACACACGTGTATGCTAGAAAATGCGGATTGTTCATTTCTGCCCACGCCTCGAAACTCAATCCACAATTATTGAAATCAGCCCCACCTTATTTGCTATACCGTTATCCCATAACATCTGTGTTTCGATTACGTTTATAGGGGGGCGTCTCTGGTGCAATGCCAAGAGACAGCCCCCACAAGTCCAAAAATTATGTGCTGGGTATGTCTTGATTGCCATACCCCACAGGCCCCATTGGAGCCTACGTGTTATCTAGTAACAAGCACCCTTTTTACGTACGCTAGGACAATTCACCTATTTACCAAATATGGATACGATTGTGTTGGTTATTTATATATGCAGCCATCTAACGACATTGCAGGGAAATAAAAAGCCGTTTTCTTAAATGTTACTACATGTATGGTAAAATGCCTAATATCAACTAAATTTGCGCCATAGATTCCTTATGTAATTGAAGGCAATATTGTTTAATCGGAATCTAATGTGTTTAGTAAAGTTAGAACCGAATAAGCCATTTTCAAGACCTGCAGAATAAAATAATAATAATAATGTCTATTTAAATATCGTCGTTTACCATAATTAATGTCCAATAATTGAGACTCCCAAACGATCCGGCTTTAAGATACACTGGTTTCTGGCATCTCTTCAAGACGAACACCAGGTCCTTCTGGATATAATTTTCCAAATTGTACCATTCCATTTCATTGTAAATTGTCTCACCGATGGACAATGTCTATAAGTTGGATTCCTTATCCAATACTGTATAAGCAGTCAGCTCTTACATACCTGGTCAACCAATTTTTGCCCCGCCAAAGACATCACCGCCAGTGCTATGAAATAACCTCCTATCAAGGAGATGGGAATAAGGTGAGGATTCTGGAAAAGTATTCTGATTAGGTATGATAGATTATGAAGATATGGATGACTGAAACAACTTACCTCAATGGTTTGGTGACCACAAGCTCCAAGGATGGCTCCAGATTGAAATAAATGTAGAAGGTTGCTGTTGCTGAAACATTCGCTCAGAACAGTGGCAGAACTAAAAAGTAATTTTTTGTTTAAAATTAGTATACGAAAGTATAAACCAATAAAGAATAATTTCGAACAGTTGTAAAGTCACTATAAAATTTAGCATCTTTTGATGAAAGTGAACATTATTTAAAAATAAAATAAAAATTGTCAACTATGCAGATTTTTTTTTAATTTCTAGTTTGTTGGTAGTAATCAATTAGTTCTATTTTACATGGTGCGATGAATCAAAACAAAAAGAACTAAAAATTGAGTTTCAAGACAGAAACAATACAAACAAAAAAAATGAACACATGTTCATGTAGCACAGATATCCTGTAAGTTTCTGTACAGGGTCAGATGTTATCCTTATATATACATGTCAGACCTTATACCTACACGTTCAATCTAGAATTAGTTCAATCCACGATCTTGATTAGATTGTATTGGCGGTTTACGTACTCAAGGCGTAAGATAAGCAGAAGCATTGGCAACTAAAAAACGGGTGAGAGGAACAGATGAGAGATAGCTTAAAGAAGCGAAAGCAATAATATACTCATTTTAACGTTTATAAAGGAAAAAAATATACAAGCCAATGGGACGGAATGAGCTCATGAGAAGCTTGTGCTCATAAGTTAGTGGATATGGTTAAGCTGTATTTAACTTAACAAGATACTTTCATATTAAAGTTCATAATTTCTAAAGAAAAAAGTACAACATACCAAATATATATAGATTATGGTTCAAAATGAACAAACAATAGAGAGTTTTTACATTTCACATAACGTCGGGCGCTATTAGCGTTTACCTTATTTTGACAGAAACGCATGCGCATTAAGCGATAGCGCTACTGAAAGTGCTTAATGCGCATGCGTTCCTGTCAAAATAAGGTAAATGTTAATAGTGTCCGACGTTATGTGAAATGTAAAACTCGCTAATAAACCAACGGTGTATTCATAATTTTCATTGTCACTTTTATATATAACGACAGAGGACGTTATTTAAAATATGCCCCATGTATATGGATGGGTAGGTTGCGGGGATATGACTGAACTACCCTATGTGGATAAGTAGGCTAAAGAGATTGTTACTGAAGTATGTGGAGAGTAACGAATTGCACTGAACAAGGAGACTGTGTGTGAGGGTTGAACTATGTGATCATTACAGAATTTCTGTTTAAGCAACGCGCGCTTTTTTAAATGTTCTTTGTTTGAATAAAACAAATAGTGCTTCGAATGTTAAAATATTTCTTTTTCGGTTCTAGTGGCCGAATCTGTGGCGCAGTCTTTTTGAGGTCAGCATATTGCTCCATCGCTGACTGATGAATGCTTTTACAGTATTCATCGCACGTCAATTTAATCCAGATGGCAGTATTCATTAAATTATTCAAATAATCATTAATTTTCAATCTTCAATCTTCTCAAATCGTCAATCGTGAACGCATGCCCAATCTTCCATCAATCTGGATTGCAGAATTGGATTAAACGATGATGCCAAATTGAACGTGTAAGGTCTGTTTAATACTCGAATCATTTTTCCATGATAACCGATTTACATTTTCAGTGTTCACCTGCCTTAGCAAAAATTTATGATAGGCCACAGCACGATCGAAACGCTTTCTTCTCTCCCAAAAAGTCTTTCCTTGACCAACTTCTACTAGCAAATTTTCCAAGTGTTTGAACCGGAAAATTAGATGTTCAACAGTCTCCCAAACTGAAAACACCAGCAGAGCTGCTGTGCTATATGTGTACCTTGAAGCGAAAAGCTGAAAAATCAACACAAACTCTCTCATGGGAGTATAATCAATATCAAATGGGACCCATGTACTGATTACACCACAAACTTCATTAAGGCCCAATTCCTCATTGATCTGAAGACACTCATTATACTCTGAGAGTGGGGCATAGCAGTAAACTAAAAGTATTGAAGTTACATAAACATAGTTTATTTTCGAGTAAAAATCCATTTTCTTGTTGAACGCTTCAAAACCAGGAGGTTTACCGAACATATTAAAATCAGATAATTTTTCATACTCTTCCGCAACTTTCTTCGCTTTTAATACGTAACAAATAAGAAAATAGTACATTCCGACGAGTGAAATTATCACGGCGTAATCGACGTCTACTGATACATTTTTATGTTCTAGAAAAGGAGAGTTAAACACGAAAAATACTTAAAAGACAGTTTTACCAATAATTGCTTTTAATAAATGAATTGAAGTACCGAGCAAAAATGGAGTTGTAAGTAGAGTGATTACACAAAACTTGAGATAATACCCAATTCCGGAGTTTTTCGTAGGCCATATCAATTGAACTTGTAAAATTTTTCTGCTAAAACGCAATATGACTGTATTGTCGTTTGCCATATCTCTTACTCTCTATACTCTTACAATAAGGAATAAGGATCCATGCATTCGATAAAAGAATAAAAAATATCGTTACCACCTTATAAAATATTTAATGAAATATTTCCTTAAAGGATGTGAAATATTTATGGCAACGAGCATTTGTTCATTTTCTGAAGAAACATATGTACTTATTACCATTAACTATTCATCACCATATTTAATTGAAGGATAAGTAAATTTAGATTGGGATGGGCATAAAAAAAAATAATGAATTCTTAATTGAAGCGACCTTTTTTACAAAGAGGCATCATTTGAATCAAGTTGAACAAAGCTAGATGATGCATTTTTGTTTTGATGCGACGTGGAAAGATAGAAAATGCACAATAAGAGTAAATTCATTTGTCTAAACCTAAATGACACCAGATTAATATCTAATCATTCATACTATGATAAACTGTGAAAACCATAAGGACTGAAGAATGCTTGATAAAAGTTAAAAATGTGTAAACAAACATTTCACTAGTAGGTGTAACATCTAATAACATTGTCGTTAGATGTTAAACTAATAGTGTAATAAAAAGGTTTTAATGAAATCATCCACACACATTATATCGACTTTATTTCAAGACTGCTTAAACAATGTGATAAGGTTTTAAATAAGTATTTTTCGAAGTATTAGAACTTGCTCTTCTAACTTGTTCAACATAAATTAAATTTATTTGGCCAGTCTATACATTCCTTATATATTTACATCATTAAACAAAACAAAAAAAAAAACTAATAAATCGCTCTTCACATTTATTTCACACAATTCTAAAGTGAATATGGTTGGTCGCACTGTAAATATTGTAATAAAGTATAAGAATGCATTAATCAACAAGTCCAGTGCTTATTCAAAAACCCAGGCACAAACTGTGAAACTTAGCCATTCAACTATTCACCAAAAAAGTGCATAAAATAAATTGCATCGATTAAAATGTAACGTTTGTATCACAATTTGTCCATTAATTATTATCGCCTACATTTTAACCTATTTACTGCAAATTTCAGGGTGAATGAAATCAAATGGTACAAAATAGAACCATATCTTTTTTTTTTCAAAGCAAGCGCATGTCCTATAAGTTAGAAATATTTTAAACAACAAATTATTACATCATTGAATCGCTGTGTGACTGAGACCTCGCCGCACCAGCATTATCTAAAGATCCCGAATTTGATTGGGTGCCTGATGAACTCTGCTGTGATTGGAAAAGGTTCCTCAATACGCTAAATGAACTATTCCCTAAAAATGGAAACAAGTTAACCTAACCTAAAACAACTTAAAACTCGCCAGAGTCAACACCAACATTAATAATAGGAGTAAAGAAGCACGAAAACATGTGACATTCTTACCTCCACTATTGGAACTACTACCCCCTGCCTCTTGGTTATTAGCACTACCATTCTGTTGTTGCTCCCCGGTGACAAGATTCTGCCTACATATTGGACAAGTACCATGTAGCTCAAGCCAAGGCCTAATACATGGTTCATGGTAGATATGGGAACATGGTAGCTGCCTGACATTTTCCTTTAGTAGGAAATCCTCCCAACATACGGAACATTGAAGTTTGATGTTCACTTGTGAGTCAGCCACTTCAATTATAGGTAAAGCATCTATAACTTCCTTCGAAACTGGAGGTGGACCTGAGAAATGGAATACAAATTTTAGAATTCATGAAATAATAAATGTTCAGTCTTCAGTTAATGAAATTACAGCAAAAGTAATCACTACTTTTATAATATGATTTTGTAACAATATTTAATAGCTATAATAACGTTTTTGCTATAATAAACATCATCTTATGTTTATCAGTACTATAGATCCCAGTAATATTTAAATGGTCAAATAAATCGAAACTAATTACTGATAAAACTTACGGAATCTTTTCAAAAAGTTCATTTACAAATTAAAGCGCCAGTTGCTTCACTTCATTTTTTCCAGAGTAAAATTGGTATTCATTCTAATTCACTTCTCACTAATACTTGAGATTATAGCTGGGAAGTTAAATGGATAGATGTTGACGAAATATCAGTTTAATGTACCAAACAAATTGTGATATCTTTCAAGTTCATTAATTTAACAGAAATAAAATTAGAAGGTACTTAAATCAAAATGTAAATAAAATGCTTTTGGGAGCAGACAGAGATAGGACTTTCAAATTCACTTTAAAAAACATGAGTACAAAATACAAGGCATAGTAATATCTATAATAGTTCCTCCTTATTTTTACTTTCTCTTTAAAAAACAATTTTATTGCCAAATAAAGGATAAAAGATAATACCTATCTGATTTTTATCTGAGTAGGTAAATTCTAAGATAACAAAAGCAATGGGCTTGTCAGCATTTTCATAAACTTGCGAGTGTTTAGTTTGACATCAAAATCTTTCAGGTTTGCATAACAATTTAAACATTTAGGACAATTATAACTATTTGTATTACATGTGTTCCTGTATAAGAAAAAGATGCAATGGTGGAATGACAAAAGGATTAAATGGCTTTCACAACTCTCACTATATATTGAAATATAGTTTGGAATAAATTATATGTGGTATCTTTTTCTATATTCTTCCAAGAATCATTACAAAAGGAGAGCATTTTGTAACAAAAATATGCTAGCATTATTTTTAAAGTAATTAACAATTGATTAAGCCTATTTTGGGCCCAAAATATTGGAGTCCTGAATTGCAATACTCTGGATATATGAAAGAACTATCTAAGAAAAATTATGATAAATCGGAATATTTGAAATATTTGGAAAATTAAATTTTTTCAATTTTAATAAATATTTTTATATCATGTTCGACCGCATTAATATTCTCTTTCTTACCTGTGCTGTCCATCTGATTTAATAATTGAGTAACAATAGAGTCCAAGCCCTCCCTTCCCCAAGCGTAATCTCCAGGGTTCCCAAGAAATAGTTGCATGTTCGTTCCTGTGCCAAAATTTACACCAACACCTAAGTTCAGGATAAAGTCCTGTAGGATATTCTCAAATGGCACATGTTGTCGCAAGTTTGAAGATGCTAACCTCGTTAAAGTCCTTAAAATAAAACAGTTAGAATAATGAAATTTTAAATAAATGAACATTGACCAATTACAGTTTTAAGATTTTGGAGTTACAGACTTGTTTCATCATTATTTTCTAAAAAATGTGTAAAATTTTGATACTAGATGGAAATGTTTATATTGAGATAATAAATATAACTAAAAATGCACAGCAATATGTAGTAACTATAAATAGCCAGAGTGGTGAAAGATTGCCTCAGCCAAAGTTTTTCATAACTTAATTAAATTAGATAAAAAAGTGTCCATGTCTTCAGGTGAATATATAAATTGACATCCCTGAAATCACTAAAAGAACAGTCTGTTGTGGTTCAATTCACTTTCAGAATAGATAATTTCATGTAGTCACTATAAAATAATGTAATAATTTACACTACTTATTTCAACTTTTCATGCAAGAATATCTCCATTTGAAAATGTATTCACACCTGGGCCGCGATAGATTTCGGCTCCGAGAATTAACTGCATACCTTCTGCCAGGCCGATCTGGTCTGTTACGTACAGGTCTTCGTTCCTCCATTAGCTGCAATGGCAAGGTTAAGTCTAACTGAAAATCAAACTATCATAAGTAAATAAAGTTTGAGGTTTAATCTCTCACTCTGTCTCTTACAGCCTCATCATCTTCCCAGTCATCTACAACTTCTAATACTTCTACGTTACTGTTTTCCGGTGGCTCCTGCAATTCTTCTATGAAACCATCAGAACAATGAGGACATGTGAAATTCTGCAAAGCAAAGACAAGACATACATACTTATTATATCAATATAAAGTCATTACTTCATAAATACCAATACTGCCAGAAAATGAGAGTATTTTTACAAAATAAGAATTTCAACAAATCAGTTATTGAAAATGAAATAAACATTTTTATTGAAAATCAAAATAACAATAGAAAAGTAACTAGCAATTTAAAAATAATATTAAACATTTTGTATGTTGTCCAAGTATATTAAAGAATTCCTGTAAAACTTACAAATGTCCAGATAGTTGGTGTTTTGGGGCCTACTAAAATAAACTTTGGATTTCAAATAAGCTCATAATAAACAACCAAGACGTCAAGTGTAGTCTGGTAGGATGTTCTACCAGTATCTCCCTCCGATTTCCATAATAAAAAAGAGCCAAATATTATATTGGCAAACATTTCAGTCCAGATATTTACATTTCGTGGATGTTAATTAAGGGCATTAATTATGATAGAAATCATCCAGTCCAGTATCTGCAGGTTAATGACTAACTGCTTCATTCAAGAAAAAAAAAAGTAAAAATGATTTGGTAATGGAATTATTCAATTGTTTAAAAAGCACTGTCAATTGCTTCATAAAATTACTTTATATTTTAGAAGGATTTGTTCTTATTTCGCACACTCACGTTTCATACACTTCAAATTTTTTACTTGAAATATTCTTGTTTCATACACCGAAATAATTTTTCCATATTCAGCATCTCGTTTCGTACACAGGTCACATATTGTAAAATAAAAACAAGATCTCATGAAATTCTATTTTAATGTGTAAATATTCGCTTAATAATTTATTCAAGTGGCTGTGCAAATCAGAGTATTTCTTACACCATTTCGTTTTAGGTCCAATCACTGCTGTACAATATCATAGTAATGCATTTCTTCTGTAAGTACTTTGAAAAGTTCAAATATATTAGGGTGATACTTGCCAATGCGTCTGTTCAGTCTATTATGCCAGCCTATGGCGGAGTGTGTAGTATGATGTCGCTCATTGTAGCATATTCATAATAATTTATTGAATCATTGAACTCAACAACAGCTTCCAGGTTTGATATATAAATACAATATGATCTTCTGGTAAGTATGCCAATGCAGCACATTTACATATTTGATCTCAAATTTCACTATTTTCTTTACATTGTGGGACAAGTCCAAGATCTTGTACTTCCCTCCAAATGGTTTGACTAAAGGGGAAATTGCATACTTCTATGGTAACTTTGGGGAAAGCATCTCTTCAGGAGTTTATTACATCACATCTAAAGTCAATGTATACCTTATGGGGAAGAAAATTGGTTATCTTATCTTGCTGTAACTTAAAAAGCCTCTTGTAGGTGGGTAGTTTCTCTGTGGTTTGGTATTAGCACATAAACAGCTGGAACAATACGTGTTGCAACTGGAGTACTTCCCAAATCTACGTGTATGGTGTACAGTTGGTTTAAAGGAGACAACTTTTAAATGTCCCATCCATAAAGAATTTTGTTGCTTCTGTAAGCAATTGTCCTTCACTGCTCACAAAAACTAGTATTCTGACTTCTTGACGTCTCGTCATCCACTAATCAATATGATTTCATTGTTTCAGTGATAAAGTCTTTTCAGTTTTTATGCACAAACATTATGTAGAGAGCCCTCTGCCGTTCTCTATAGAAACGATGTTTAATGGAGGAAAATTGCCTTTCCCGGCATTATCTGCTGCTTAGACCTAGACGCTTTAGGCCATCGTAATGGTCGGTGTATGAAACAACAAACTGAAAATGCATTAATTATTTTAGTGTACCAAACAAGAATATTTCAGGTACATTTTTAAGGTGTACGAAACGCGAGTGTACGAAATAAGAGTTTACCTTTAAAAAGGATGGTACTTTCTTTTGTTTTTATGAAATTGAACAATAACCTTTGAGATATGGTTTTCAGCTACTAGCCTTGAGAAAGAACAATTTGGAAATTATACATATAAACTTTTGAATTTTATTAACAATTAATCATGTAATAGATTAATCTCATCAAAAATATCATTAACTTCCTGTTGTGTTCTTGTGAGGTAGGAAACTTAAAATTTACATGTACTGTGTAATTGTTAGGAGCTATAGCTATAAATCGATATAAACTTTGACAATGAGATATTATTGATACATATGGCATTTCCGTTTCATTAACATGGATAACTTACGTTTTGTTTTCATTACATAAAAAGTATTTACCTAAATGACTGTTCTTTGCTGTTGATTACTATATTTTGTGGATAAACTGTTGTTATTTCTGTTATTATTTGTTTATTTGATTTTCAACACTTCAGTTGTCGAAAAAGTTACCACGTAATATGTTAAAACGTGTATATAACCATGCAGATGATTCAATAAATCCAAAGTGAAGATCAAAAATGTTTAAAACAAACATATAATGACATCATTGCTATAAGTTTACAACTAAATTCAACATAAATGATCCCGTTATAAAGATTTAAAAACATCTATGGTACCATAATATTGATTGATACCACAATCCAAAACACCATGTATATTCATTCATAAAAAAAACATGATATACGAATAAATACAGTGTAATCAGTCCTATCTGTAATCATTGAGAGCTAGTTTCTATATATGGTGAATAAGCAAACAATTAATTTCTGAATTCTTTTATCCTAAAAAATGAATGTTTAATAAAAACGAAAAAACAATTATAAGCATTAATCACTCAAAACAATTGTTATTACAATCAAGAACTTGCATAAATTGATTATTTTGATCGTGGGAGATTCTTCAGGAAATAATCCTCTCCTATTCTAAACCTAACTCTATAATCTACAGGTTGTATATTTTCAACTGTTTTTTAATTTTTGTACTCACTGATTTGGAATTCAGCAGGCACGTAAACAGCAAATCAGCGATGTGGTAGCAATCGCAAAAAAAGTTCGGAGGAAAATTAACAACGATATACGTAAAAATATTTTTGTAACCTTTCAATCCTATAAAGTGTCAAGTCTAATTCTAATTTCTTTCTGAAAAGGAAATAAATCTATTCTCATCAAGTAAAGGCCCTCTTTGAATAAACGTGCTTTGCTATTGATGCCTGACTTTCTATAAACATAACTTTGGTAACTTCAACTCGGTCTCTGCTGGTCTGATTGATTTAACCAGGATAATTTCTATGGACCTTTTGAGAAGACAACAGGATTACACACTGCACCGAATTACGCATTATGGTACAATTGTTACACCAGTTAACCAACGTTTAATGCAGTTCTCAAAATACTGAATTATCCGTCAGACGGTCAATATCGATAAATTAACATTCCACTAACAGAAAATTCATGGATTCCTACTTACAGCTGAAGCGGTCTGGAATTGTACGTTACACATATGGCAGTAGAATTTTGATGGTGGCCTCTCCTCCACCGCAGCTTCTGCCATCTCGGTAGGCTTTACGTTAAAAGAACTACTAATTTTTACTGAGAAAACGTCACAAAATGAATGCCTCAAAGATCACTTGAACCACCATTTCATTAAAATTTCTATCATGTCAGTAACACCAATGTCAAAAAAACTAAATTCCCTAATTTACGCTACCAACATATGAAATGACACGTCACCTAATTAGTTTATTTCATCAGACCATGAACACATAGATATGTTAAGAGTAGACCAGGCAAGGCTGGTCAGCATAAAAAGATGAACTGCTGATTTTTACCCTGAATGGTCTAGCTACCTTTGTCGACAAAACATGTAGGTTAGTCTTTGTCTCTCACACTGTAGGCTGTGTGCAAGAGTAAACTTTGAAATTTCTAGTTTATTCCCAATACAAAAAATACATGATTAATTGTGCACAATGGCAGAAAATTTAATTGATTTCGAAGGGTAACTTCGTTGTATTCAAATTAGATGCCATTTATCTATCGGTTTGACAATGACAATTTGTGAACCAATCAAAAACGAATACAAAAGGAGAATTGGGGGTTGCTTCTCCCCCACTCCCTTACTTCTTTTAATTCTTAAAAGCAATACACTCAAACCAACAGTCGCGAACACAAAACCTATACCTTAGAGAAGCGTGTTATTTTAAGGCGACACCGTTGACATTTGCCGCCATATTTATTCCTTGCTCTCCCCACCACTGACTACTGAAATTGGCGGGAAATAAGAAAATTGCTAGAATTTGAAATTGGCGAGTATTTTGAAATTCGATTATTATTGCATTTCTTGGTCCATTTACATCAAACAAAATATAAGTCCACTTAAAATTATGTAACACTTACAAGAACGTTTTCTTTTGTAAAGTTTCTATGAATAAGTGCTCCATAATCTTAAGTAATCTTATATATTGCTTGGTGTAAACGATCCCAAGTGTTTATAAACCAATGAATAAGTGCCACTTCCACTTCACGCAGTATTACTGAATGACGAATAACAAAGAAAACACAAATTCAAACAAAACATTTATATTTAGTGATAGAGAATAGAACTGAAATTATTCTAACATTAGAGACCGTAATAGTTACCAACAACTTTAATTCTAATGCTTTTCAGTAAGATTTGTCGTCCTCCGTTTTTAGTTTTGAACTGCATGATTCCTAAAACAAATTCCTAATTAGAGTAAAAATCATAGACATGTCATGAAATAAAGTTTATCTTCCTTTTTCTTCGCTCGATAGTTTCTTAAAACTAGAAACAAATAGTTAAACAAACTTGAACCTACCCTAATATAAATTTTTAAGTGTTCGATTAGCTGCTCTCATTACTTAATAAGCTCGCATTATTTAGATAATTATCTGCATTTTTATGTATCCGATACATTTTACTTCCAAGACTTGATGAATCTGATTTATTTAAATTTAATTGTTTCAGAAATTCCGCTTTCAGAAATTAAATCTCATGTTCTTGATTTATATCAAGACTAGAATTATCAGAACCACTTACAATAGGGATGTTCACCTTTAATGGAGTGGGCAGGGTATCATGGTAAATATTACTATAATATAATAGTATAATAATACTGTTTGTGTTTTATGAGTTTTATGTATATCAGCAGAAGTCTGGCAACATCGATGTCGCCGGTTCCTCAATGCTACTTTCATCCCCATGGTCGCGAACCCAAAGGATCACAAGAATAATAAGAAATGATGGCCCGAGAAAGCAGTGTCGTTTAATTCTCGTGATTTTTATAACTGGCACCGGGTGTTGAGGACACACATCTATCATGGACTTCCTATATTTAACATAGACCCAGCATTTCATTCCTCGAATGATGACAGCATGTTTTTTGCGTTGTTCGTTATATCTGTTTTACGCATGGGTTCAGAGTTCTTTCTCTTTCTCATACGCTTCGTTCCCACTCCGCATCATTATAAAGGAATGCGAAAGGCTAAAACTAATATGATCGAGAACCAACGACGCGAATCATCTTGTCGTGCGTACTCAGTCTATCTGGTGTGATCTATGATGTTCTATACTACGTGAATATGTGTCCTTGTGTCTTGAACACGCGATACTAGTTAAGTGGAGCTGCGAAATTCTAGATTTAACAAAAAGCATTTCTTTTCAGTGCGTACAAACCTACGCATAATATACTCACAACAGGAACTCATTTCCGAACGTAGGGTATATGTATTTACCAATTTGGATGTTCTGTTCTGTGATGGTTACTTTATCGTTCCGATGTTATTCGGTTCTGTAGTTATCAGTAAATAAAAGTCAGCGACGTTTGTGTGGGTTATGCATTGAGTTATACCCACCACCATCATTTTTTGAATTTCCTAACGTAACAAAGTCCCTGGTCGTTCCGTGTATTCCTTAATAAACTCGTTCTGGTACCGCTTATTAGTGAATTATTTTTGCGTAATGGAGACAATATTAGAACAACAACGGCGTTATCACGAAGAAAGAGAACGTTTGGTGGACGCCATGGTTAAGGAGATTCTGCATAAAAAGAATTCAGTAAGTGCTTGTCGCGTAAGATTAACACTAAATGGCGTATGGTAACTTTGAATTTTAATTATATCAGCAATAGCTGACACATATAGTATGCATCTATAGGGGTTGCTGTTTTCCCAGTCACTAGTGTCCGCTCCACTGGATGCAATGTACATGGCTGGTCGTGCTTCCACTTGGTTGCATGCATACTGCCATAGCTTTTATTGGCTGCTACTGCCAATTGTGGCAAAGTATATGGTGTTTACATAAAAATAGCGAAATCATTTGGCTACTGGGACCTATCCGCAAGTCTGTGGAGACTCCAAACTGCTCGTCATTATTTACCTTGGTACTTTTTGATTTCAATAACTTCACTAACATACAGTTATAATGATACCTGACATTCTAATCTATGCAGCAATTACCCATTTACAGTATCGTGAAACCATCAACTCTGATCACCGTCTTAAGTACTTACTGGACCGATACCTCGTTTCCACTGACCGTTTGATTGATTTGTATGAAGATAAAGATGGTCAGAGGAAGTCTGAAGTTGCCTCTCTTACGGGACCGAATGAGTTTCAAGAGTTCTACAGCAGGTTAAAGCAGATCAAGGATTTTTATAGAAAACATCCAAATGAGGTATGAAATAAATGTATATGTCAAGTTTTATGGTAAACGTATTTATTTTAGATCAGTGTACCTATGTCGGTAGAATTTGATGAATTCGCTAAAGCGAGAGAAAATCCTAACGAAGACATGGCTAGTAAGTTCTTTCCTTGTTCCTGTTTAAATACTAGTTTGCTCTACTATTGTTTTAGATTTTGTTGAGTTTACTGATGAAGAAGGATATGGTAAATATCTGGATCTCCATGAATGTTATGAAAAGTTCATTAACTTGAAAGGAATTGAGGTAAATCAAAATAATTTTAATTTTCGTCTGATATATAAATATTAATTTTAGAAAGTGGATTATATTTCTTATTTGGGTTCATTTGATCAGCTGTATGAAATTCCAAAAGAAAGAAAAACAGGCGAGTATCGTAAATATTTGCTAAGCCTCATTGAATATTTGATGTGGTTTGTGCAACGCATAAGACCATTAATGGACTTGGAAACTGACCTAAAAGAAGTTGTGGATCAAGTATTAGCGAACTGGGAGAGTGGCACAGTTGCTGGATGGCCTGTAAGGATATTGGATAACTATCATTTGTATTTACTCTAAGTACTTTTTATAGAAAGAAGCGGGTTCAGCTTTAGCAAATGTTGGCGCACATTTGGATTTGTCTGCATTCTCGAGTTGGGAAGAACTGGCATCCCTTGGACTGGATCGTTTGAAGTCAGCTTTAATGGCTTTGGGATTAAAATGTGGAGGGTAAGTTAATAAAAAGAATTGCAATTAGTTATTTAAACTGTTGCTAAATGAAAAAATCTTTCAAATTTTACACTGATTATACCAATAATTGTCTAGGACTTTGGAAGAACGTGCGCAGAGACTGTTTTCAACTAAAGGAAAAGGATCTTTAGATCCATCTTTAATGACCAAAGCTAATAAAGGAAGAGCGAGTAAAGAAAAAGAGCAGTTAAGGCAACGAGAACTTGCTACTCTAGAGGCACAGGTTTACAGGTAATAACATTTTAGAAATAAAAATAACATCAAATATCTAAATCTGGAAACAGAAAATGAACTTTCTAACTTCATTAACAGGACTAGGCAAATTATTCTAATTTTGTGGTTTTCTAATATGTTCTTGTTCTAGGCTTGCTGACTTGGTGTCTAACCAGAGAGCGGCCACTAAAGAAAATGTCCAGAGGAAACAAGCTAGAACTGATGGTGAAAGAGATGAGAGTGAAAATGAGGAAAGTGAAGATGACAGTCCTGATGAAGGTGATGATGATGTGCCCTACAATCCTAAAAATCTTCCATTAGGTTGGGATGGAAAAGTAGGCATTTTTTATGTTGTTTAATGATTAGTTTAATTTTTTCCATTTTTAAGCCTATTCCATATTGGTTGTACAAACTTCATGGCTTGAATATCAGTTACAACTGTGAAATTTGTGGAAATTATGTGTACAAGGGTCCTAAAGCCTTCCAAAGGCATTTTGCTGAGTGGAGGCATGCTCATGGAATGCGTTGTCTTGGCATTCCAAATACTGCTCATTTTGCGAATGTGACGCAGATAGAAGATGCTCTTGCACGTGAGTACATACAATAAATGTGTTATCTTATAAAATGCACTAAATTATTCCGTAGTGTGGGAGAAACTCAAAGTTCAAAAGCAGAGTGAACGTTGGCAACCTGAAACTGAAGAAGAGTATGAAGACTCGCAAGGCAATGTGGTCAACAGAAAGACATATGAAGATCTTAAAAGACAAGGCTTATTGTGAAGTGTTTAATGTAATAAGTATTTAGAATTAATTTTAGTTTCGATCATAATAGTTTAGTTTCGAGCTCTTCTGAAAAGGTTAAATAAATGTCAAAAGTAATTTTGTGTACAAAAACTCATTAAAGTGGGGACCAGTATTAACCACATCCACCTCGACTGCAAGCGTTACGTCTTGGGGGTCTATAATTTGATGAACCACCATGGCCCATCAAGGGATTGTAATCTAGAAAATAAAAGTTGAATATCAAATAAAGACATTACCAGATCGTTAAGGTGAATTAAATAACAGTATAAAATATTTTTTGTTCTGTACCTGTTCTCAATGGTTTACTATCGCTTCCTAGAGTATGTCCAGTGGAATCATTTTCGAATAATTTCCGCAACTCTTCCTGTTTCTTCTTTTCTTTCTGCAATGTGACAAAAATGTAAAGGTGATATAAGACGTTCATAAGACAAATGAAACAGTTCAAATTTTACAAAAATAGGATACCCTAAACTCTACTTGCAACAGTTAATACATTTTATCACATACCTCCTCCATTTTCTTTTTATGTTCTTCAGCAGCTTTTCGATGTTGTTCTTGTAGCTGTTGGTTTCTTTTCTCCTGAGCTTGTAATCTCGAAAGTAACAGGTCGGGATCTAAAAGGATAAAAAAATTTAAATGGTATTTTAAAAATTATACCTTTTTAGTAAAACAAATGGATGACTGAAATAAATGATAATAACCCAGCCTGGAGTGTAAATTTTTGTGTACTTACTTTTGTGGTACTTTGCTGCATAATCCGCATCATCTTGCTTCCTCCTGAAGTTGGCTAGAGTGTTCTTTAAATATTTTTCGTAAACGTAGATGAACAGGACGATACCCAATATGATATACCAGCCATAATTCTCTAGTATGCTGATCACTAGAAAAATAGGTAATTAACCACTGTTTAAATAAATGAGTATTAGGCTATAGTGTACCTGGAATTGTTGATAAATTATTATCGAAAATTCCTTCGGATAATTCCATATTTGTATGGCAGCATAGATAAAGTCTGACAGAAAACACAAAACACACGAAAACTGACATTGACGACTTGTCAATTGTTAAGTGCATAGAGAAAAACAAAACATATACCTTAGAGAAGCGAGTTACAAGACACGACTTGTCATCTTGCATTTTTTATACTTGTATTGTAATATCATGTTACGTTCTTTATCTCAGATATAAAAACTAATGTGGTAGCTTTATGTTCAGTTTGGTAGTAGAGACAATCGCTGTCACTACGTGTTTGTCGGAATAAAGTTTTTAAAAACAAAGTTTTAAATCTTTGAAATTTAACTAGCATAACTACCGTGTTAATTTAAGGTGACGCCGATGACATTTACCGCCATATTTATTCCTTGCTCTCCCCACCACTGACTATTAAAATTGGCGGTAAATTCGAAAATCGCGGGATTTTGAAATTGGCGGGAATTTTGAAATTCTATTATTATTGCATTTCTTGGTCCACTTACATCAAACAAAATATGAGCTCACTTAAAATTACGTAACACTTACAAGAACGTTTTCTTTTGAAAAGGTTTCTATATATAAGTGCTCCATAATCTTAAGTAATCTTATATATTGCTTGGTGTAAATGATCCCAAGTTTTTATAAACCAATGAATAAGCCCCATCTCCATTTCACGCAATGTTACTAAATGACAAATAACAAAGATCCGAAATAATTTAATGCCTTGTTGAAAGCTATGGGTACTGTTCCTAGGAAACGTACTTGGCATATCAATTGAGTTATTCAAAAAATTGAATTATTGAGTTATTGAAAAAAATGGAGTTATTCAAGGACGATCTAAAGTAAGTTCAACTGTTTAACTATAACATATGAGATGTATATAGCCATTATAAACTAAATAATTTTTAACATCTACATATATATGTTTCTATAGAAAATAATATATAATATATGGAAATATTTCATATTTAACTGTTTTCTAGATTAAGAATGAAGAACTTAAAAAAACCTACGAAAAAAGACGTTAAGAGAATATTCAATGAAACAAAAGAAGAAAATTTTTAGAGTTGACCGAAAACTATTTTAAACGGTTGCAAAATGCTGAATAGGAAGTCTTTTTGAATTTTTTTTACTATACTTAAAAAATGTTGTGGAATTTAAAATATAGTAGATACTTTAAGGGGGTAGTATCGCTTGATGCGATGAGAAATGTAACGGTCGAGACTTTGCAGTAAATAGGCAACTCATTGAACAACCTCGACTGATGTTTTTCTACCGTATGATGCGCCTTTGCCAAATTGCCGAAATAAAGCTAACACCTTCTGGTGCAAAGGCAAACATACGAATATGAGTGTGTTTATAAAAGGGTTCAAAAATTAAATTTCTGTGTAATACTGAAGTACCTAAATTTATTCTGGAAGCAGTATTATAATATAAAACAGTTTTTTTTATCCGAAGAAAGGGGAAATGCGCATCCGCACCTTCAGTGACCATGCGAGACCGACCGGTGTGTGGGGTTGTACGTCACCTGTACGACCCACTAAAACCCTACCTCTTTTACCTTAACCTCGTTGAGATGACCATCTTGGACCCGCGTTAGCATTACTCAAGATGGCTGTTCTTCGCCTGTTTGGCGTCTGTTCTGTTTTTGTTTCGTTCTGAAATTTCTCTTTACGGATTTCTCACTGTTGTGTCACACCGTCCTCCGAGCTTGTGTGACCTCTTCATTCTTCTGACTTTATCTTATACTACGTATATCGAGAACTGCTGATCCTCATCGTTTTTCTGTGTTATCGTCCCTCTCGATCGGGACAGACTAGACGCGAAGGGTGCTGCCATTCTTCATGTGGTTTGGTCGTCAACTAGACCATTTTGTTTCTTTATTCGTAAAACCGTTTCTACGAATTCAGCTACGACGTTCCAGTTTTCTTCTTTCTTCAGCATCACTTCTACTATGATTTCGGGCGTAAAAAAGCCGATCATTTCTGTAAGTGCCTGTCTTTGCATGTTCCATTGGTTGCACGTAAACAGCGTATGTTCTGCATCGTCTACGGCATGTCCGCATGCGAGGCACATAGGGCTTTCTACTTTTCCTTGTTTGAAAAGATAGTAGCGGAAATATCCGTGTCCAGACAGCAACTGCGTTAGATAAAAGTTTATCTCCCCATGATTTCTCTCTATCCAGACTTTCACGTTGAGTATGAGGCGCTTAGTCCATTTGCCTCGGTTTTCCGCTTCGTACCTCTGTTGCCACTGTTCCACGGTCCTAGCTCTTTCCTCTTCCGCAATCTTGGCTCTGCAGATACCTTCAGCGTCACTTTCAGCGTTGCGTCTTCTTTCATAGATGGCCTTACGTTCCAGTGCTAGCAGATCTACTGGGGTGGTTCCCGCAATAACTAGAACTGCCGGTTCTGACACTGAGCGATATGCACTGCATACTCTAAGAGCAGCCCTGCGCTGTACCCTGGTTATCCTTTTCCTGTAAAATTCTTCCTTCGTCTTCTCTCCCCATATCTGAGTACCGTACAGAAGTATAGAATTGGTCACAGACATCAGAAGTTTCCTCTTGCTGGCCCTTGGTCCACCTATATTACTCATCAATCGACTGAGCGATTGTGTGACTGTCGATGCTTTATCTGCTCCTTTCCTGATATGTTCACCAAAGCTCATCTTTGAGTCCAAGGTGAATCCCAAATATTTAATATGCTCCTTCGTAGTAGTAGTAGTAGTAGTAGTAGTGGTAGTAATCATAGTAAAGGTGTTAAGAGGTTGAAGTGTGAATCCAAAGGAAAAGTAAAAGTGATGGAGCAGCAAACCGATTTAAGTTCGTTATTGGCTTTATACGAAAATTTTCAGCAAAGTGAAGAAGAAGAAGGAGCAGCAGCAGCAGCAACAACAGAACAATTTGAAACTTGTTTCATTCTCAACTCTCGGTTTGCGTGTCTGAATAGTGGATTCAGTGTAAACGTAGGTCTAAATACTTTACAATATTTCGAACCAGCCATCAGCATATGCATTAGCGATGTAAGTAGTCTGCAATTTGACACTTCGGAGTGGCAGATATTTATAAATCAACTTACTTGGTTACTCGATGGATATTTCAATGGTTCCGATGAAATTTCTCATCTGAGATACATCTGTGGTGATAACATTATATTATGACTCAACAATTTGAAGGTAAAAAGAAGATGGTTGTTGTATCCAAACATTCCATTTCACTCTATTTAACTGAAAATAATATTCGTGAACTGTGTGATATAAACAAACAATTCATTAGTATAAAAATAGCAAGTTTAAAAAGAATTAGATTTTTAGAGTATTATAAGGGTTTTTAAAATTTTATTAGTAGGTTAAAAATATTCAAAATATTCAAGATGTGATTTTAGCATTTTGTGATGTTACTGCATCTATAGAAAGTTATTGCATCAGAGAAATGATGTATTATAATAAGAATAAATTGTTGGAAGATTTAAGCAAATTGTAATCTAATGCAAGTTATATAATAAAACCATGTAAATAAGTATAATAGTTTATTATTACTACTACATTAGCTAACTACACATTTAATTACATATTAATCTTAACTAAAAAATGGTACCTTCCCCCATCAACAAAATTTATTACATATTAATCTTAACACTAGAAATGGATTCATAACTTACAATAGCTTATCTAAGTATAAGAGCGACAATTTTTGAGGATTTAAATTTCGCTCAAGCACAATTCTTTTTCTTCTTATATATTGGCCAGATCTATTAAGATCGTGTTCAGATCCCGTAAGAGGTGAAGTTTCATTATATCTTACACAAAGTACGTTATTTACTATGGATTAATATAAAATGCTACTTTACATATTTCCAGATCGAAATTTTTGATAACTGATATGGAGAACGTTTCCATCATTGGTGTAGGTGTCTCTTTAAACATACATAATCGTATAAGATTCCATTTTTTCAATCAAATTCTTTCGTAGATTGGCAACAAGTGGAACCTTTAAAAAAAGCATATGCATCAGCGTCTTCAGTATACAAATTAATATTGCCGTAAAACTTTGTGCGCCCAACCATGTAGCTAACAAATCCGCCAGCGATGCAACTTCGATTTTTAAGAGCTCGTAATTTAGCAATAGCTTTGCTGGGCATGATTTTATCTCGTTCAGTGAGGTTTTCTTTTAAAACATCATTTAAAGGTTCGCTTACATATAAAATATAGAATCCTGGGACGCTCATGGCTCTGTAAAATATATTGAAAATTACTGGTTATGTTTGAGTTCGACGAGGGCTTAACATATAAAATTCAAGATATATGACTTAAATTATTTTTTTAATCTTATTCATTTCAGTAGACGGATGGTCATATTTAATAACTGAAACAAGTAATACATAAATAGAATACATACATACATACATAAATAGAGTTAGTAATTTAAAAAAAATAATTTACCTTCTTCCATTTCGAGGTGCAGATAGGGTAACGGCGGTAGTAGGCATCATTAAACTAGTCACACTCAACGAGAACACTACAGATTCAAGTAGCGCGACTCTGAGCAGTGATAGTGTGGAATTCGAATTTGCACGAGTTATATATTTCCCCCAGTTGCATAAACATTCCATTTACGTATGTGTAAACATCCTTAACGAAAACACGTTTGCATGACTATTATTATAATTAGTAGCAGTCGCATAAACGATTCATTTAAATCAAATGTGCACTTCACAAGTGTGTTTAATTATATATCATTATCTTTGAAGAATTACATTGTATGCATCCATAGAAAAAACACATTCGCGCGACATTATTATAATTAATTGCACTTGCATAAATAATCTTAATTGTGCTTAATTATCTCTACATCTTCGAGGGATTACATTGTAAGCTAAATTCATAAACGACAATTAAGAATTAATCAAGAATTTCCCACAACGAAAAAACACATAAAATTAGTTAATAAAAATTAATCGACAATTTCCAATAACGACGGGTGTGTGTTACATATGCACAATTAATTATGAAATTTACCTAATGGGTATAAAACCAATTGAGCACTTTTTCGTTTTAATTTCATGGGAAACGGTATATGTACACAGATACATTAATTGTAAGTCACGCAATTTTTCAAGTGGGTGACATCCACAAGTGGTACATGTGTTTTCATATGCTTTCGTTGTGAAATGATTCAGACACTGCAGATGTTAGTCCTTATTAAAAGTCGTCTGATTTTTCAAATGGATGTTTAGATAACTTTAATGGGAAACGGTATATGTACCTAAACAAATTATTTATAATTGCAAGTCGCGCAATTTTTCAAGTGGGTGACATCCACTGGAAAATGTTAAATGAGTTTTGAGATTAATAGTGAATTGGAGACTATGATTTAAATGATGACTGAATTGAGGCAATGCTTGCATGGAAATGATTGCATTTCTTTAAATAGTATTGCTTCCTTTCTTTCCTTTTTATTATAGATCACTGCTGATTGGGAGCAGGAGTAATTCGAGAGCGAATTATGCGTCAGTCTGGTCGTGTGAGCATTTCGCATTTAGACGAAACGATATCGGAGACTCAAGAACGTACCAAGCGATCAAATATCGATTGAAAGCCGACGGGGGAGTCGGGAAGCAAAAAAAGGAGACGTCAGCACGTCACGATCCAGAGCACTTGGTGGAACACAGATAGTCTGCTCCCGAGCTTGAGATGGTCATGTTGTTGATAGAATTCAATAAAATTGTGTTTCTCATCAAATTGCATTAGTGTTAATTTTAAAAGAAAACTATATTCTTACATGTATTAATGGCTACAGCCTGTCAGGTTAGGTAGTCAGCTTTGTTTGTTTTCATAGAAACTTTACAGGGTACCAGTTCCTCTCCAGGATCCTCCCGAAAACAGTGTTAGGTTAGGTAGTTTGGTTCTGTTTCTTTTTATAGAAACGTTATAGAGTACCAGTTCCTGTCCAGGATCCCTCTGAAAACAGTGTTAGGTTAGGTAGTTTGGTTCCGTCTGTTTTTATAGAAACATTATAGAGTACTGGTTCCTGTCCAAGATCCTTCCGAAAACAGTGTTTGGTTCTGTCTGTTTTCATAAATCATTATAAAGAATTTGTGCAATCACGCGTTTTGGGTCCAAAATGTTCGTTTCATCTTGCAGCGGAACATCTGTTTGTCAAGGTTTATCCATATCCTCTCGCAAGCCATTCATAATTTCTCCTTTGTTCCCCACCGGACACACTAAATTCCTCGATGTTATATACTTATCATACACCCCATCCCATACCCCCACGAGGCTACCAACAAGAAAAGATTTGCATATTTTGCGAATAATTCTGGTATATTCTATTTAATCACTCGTAACATTTCTTACACTTATCCATCATCCGTGACGACGGTCGTTTAGCCACTACCACATCTCGGCTAGGCACACCCGCGTTTAAAATATCACAATGGCAAAGCAGCGAAAACCGCGCCGTTTATAATTGATTTTCACTTATTTCTCCACATTCTTTTCACGAAACTTGAATATAGGCGGAAAGTGGAATAATCAAACTTTATTATTATCGTTTAACCAATGAGAATAACATATGAGAACATTTAAAAATTTCACTTTGAAAACCGCAAAATTGGCAAAATTTCTCACTTTTTATTTTATTTTGTTTAATGCTGGTTTCCTAAAGTTAAAATTATTTTTCCCAACACCCTAATACTGTCCTCTTTTACTATAAAAATTGCCATTTGTGAGATCTTGGTGCCATAAGAAAAATGTTTACCTTGGTATGGACGAACACGTGAGTATCAGTGGAAAATGCCATGTAATATTTTATAATCTAGTTATTTAGAGAAATGTAACGAATATGTTTTGAACTGTAAAATAAAAGTGAGA
Organism: Cryptocephalus primarius; assembly: GCA_963576515.1. Classification (NCBI taxonomy): domain Eukaryota; kingdom Metazoa; phylum Arthropoda; class Insecta; order Coleoptera; family Chrysomelidae; genus Cryptocephalus; species Cryptocephalus primarius. Next base: position 9,661,325 of record OY754950.1, read on the forward strand.
TTATAAAAATGATAAAAAACTTTAAATATTATAATTATATCAAAAAATAGAAATAAAAGATAAAAATCCACACAAGTGCACGTAAAAAGTATACTTAAAAGGTAAGTGTTTATTATACTTTCAATAATTTGTATTTTACGATAAACATTTACAATAAAATTATCTGTTATTAGAAATAAGATGTATAGAATTCTATCAACAGTTGCACGGTAAATCTGTATTTCAATAAATAAAATTGCACCATTTAATATAAAATATATTAATAATTGAATTATTAATTACTATAAGTATTTGCATATATAAGCGTTTTCAATAAAACAACTGAAATTTTAATATAAATGTACATGTTATAGGAAATATAATCTAGTGGAGTGGACACAACACTCGCATTATGAGTTCTAGTGCTGTGCCTATCCCTTTCTCTTCCTTTTTAAAAAAAAAAAAAACAGAGGTATATACTACTCCAAACACCAAATGTTTTATGAAAAATATTTTACACCAAAATTCTAATATCGTAATAAACATTATAAATGACGTAGATTAAGAATATCTCGGGGTTTTCACTTCTTCCGACACTCTAGTGAGTGCAACGTGTTTTTTTCCTTTCATTTTCTATGTTACCATAACGTGCAACAAACTAAAATCCATTTCAAAATTGTTAATAGCACGATTCTTCGCCTTCATATACTCATTAGCAATAAACCATAGACGCAGCATTTTTCAAATAGCAATTCAAAGCATCTCAGATGAAACAAAAGTGTAGGAACATTGTAAATACCTATAATTTGTATACTTAGGTACTACTTTTTTCAAAAATTAACGATGCCAATTAATATCGCCATTTTATAATGCATTCCTTTAACATCTACAATGTATTTCACAGTCGTTGTATCTGTATATTATTGAGTAAATAAGTAGGAATCTATTCGAAACCTATTTCTTACAAGTAAAAATAACCCACGTTGTATGATGATTGGCGGTATAAGTTTTAGGAAAAAGGTAACTCCAACAATTATAGATAACGTAGTAGAGCGAAACTTATCTTTATTGCGATAATTGCAAAATTAACAGTTCAATGTAATTTAATAACACATTCAATTATCTAGGTGAAAGTACAGTGGAATTGGTAGAGTTCATTATTCCGCTCTTGTTATTAAATGATTGATTAATTTCAGCAAAATTTACTGTTTCGAAACAAATGTTAATACTTAGTGAAAATTCTATGATAACTTCCCTTTCTAGAATAAAAAATTTTCCTAATTACCATTTTTTCCCATCTATTCATGATACAGTATCGCTCAATTTTTGGGTAATTCAACTAACTTATTATCTGTACATGTAATCAAATTTAGCCTTATTCGTAGTCCCAACAATTGATCCCTTAAAAATATTTGACGAGCGACGAGCTTATGCGGAACCGCGTACCTTCCGAATGAGAGAGGGAACCAGCGGACTGTCATTCACAGAAAGACTTTGAACTCTTACACATGTACTTACACTTATATTGTTTAATATCTGAATTGCATTAAAATATTTTGAACCAAAAACGTGAAATTCTCAAAATCTGCACATTGAGAAGATACCAAGGCCTCAAACACCCTAATGAAAAACAGCGTTATCGTGGAGATCTTTCTCCAAGCAGAAAGTGTTCATATAGGCGCGGCTATGAAAGTTTTCACTTCCAAAATTCTGCTCTTTAATGTCGACGCTCAGTGTATAGAGTTATTATAAGTGTAGTCACTTTCCGAATTGCCGAAAACCATCCCCTCTTGTCATCTCAACCCCCTCACCCGGACGGATTACTGGCTGAGCAAGAGAAGCTTGTGTTCATTTTGTACACGGTGTCTTCGCGCAAGGTTGTACACGGTGCGACAAACACACCCATCGTCAACGACTAACGCCAAATTTATTGGAAAAAAGTATTTTTTTGCAGCACAACAAATCGTTATCGAAAAAACAAAAATCCCTTTTAGCCATTGAAACTTCAGACTATCGAAATTTACAAACTGTAGAAGGTAACGCACTTGTATATGTCGGTGGATACTGTTTACGTAAGTGTATTTTAAAACACTCATGTGACATTTGTGTCAATTACAGCAACAATAAAAAATCCGATAGAAGTACCAAATTTTGCGAACTAAAAAAATATAAAGGCAGTCATGGTGGGATATTTGGAGGTTTAAACGTCCCTCCAATTGATTTTATTAATTATTTATTAGCATTAGAAGAAATTTTTACATCCAAATTCAACGACCTCTGATACATGAGGGCGTAGGAATGGCATTGCTAAATCTATTTAAAAATGTTAAATTTTCACACCCATGTCCCAATTTCCCTCATATTTATTTTATTTCTCTATACACAAGAATAGGAATCTACTATACATTAAAGTGTGCGAATAGAGAAATAAAACAACAAAAAAATAATAAGGAAAACCCTAAATTAAATGTATTAAAAAACATGTAAAAACTAAAAAGATTAGCATGGTCTGTGGTCGGATTAAGTCGAATTCACCTTTGGTGAATATTTCTGGGAAAAATTATAATAACATCGTTGAAACAAACGTGTACATGATGAAATCACGGTTTTTACCATCAAATAAATCATTCACCAGAACGGGATCTTCATGCTCACCTCAATGACACCTCACTCGATAGGTTTATAATTATTAAATTAAATTTTAATTAATTGTATACCAAATAAATAATTTCATGTTTTAAAGCCATATCTTTGTTTCAAACCTAGTGAGTGCTCCCTCGCCCTTAACACCCCCAGTAGAATCTGTGAGATTTTGTCATTGATCGTTGATTGATTGGCTCAGTAGCAGCTCTCCTCAGTAAAAGTTGGGATGAGGGCGGCGAAATGACGCCGGCGAAACAGCAACAGAAAAAGTTACCCTTTTTTTAGTGGAATAAAGGAGTTAAAATTAATTTCTTGACTTACCCTAAAAAGTACATGAAAGTATAAGTCTTTCAGAAGAAAACAAACTTCGAAACAATCCAAAATGTTTATACAACAAAAAAGTTATAACATTTTATATTAAGCGCTCTAGAGTAAACAAATTAACATATCTCAACAATAAATTGACAGAGCCGATTTAAGCAACTCGCATTCGATTCATTTTCCAGAGCTTCCTACTAAAATAATTTAAGTGAAAAATATAAGTTATTCCGCATCTCGCAATCAAAATACGACGTTGAGGGATCATAAGATCGATAAGATCTAGTAAGTCCTTCCAGTCCCAATTGGTACAGTTAAAAAAAAGCAATAAAATTTAGTAGCCATGTTAACGACATACAAAGGCCAGAAATCGCTTCCATAGGCGTGCAATATTTAAAGAAATACAAAATAGTGTTACTCACTTTGTCAAAGAAATTTTATGACGAAATCCCAAATTTGTGGCTCATTTGTTTCTGTAGCTATTAGATTAGGGGAGGTTTGCGAATAACCGATCAATAAGGATAACAATGATTATAATTATAAAAGAACGTTCGCTACGTAACAGGTCTGTTTCGGATAAATCCTAGTCGAATAATGAATAAAAGTCAAGATCAGCACGTCGCATCTCCTCGGTCCGTAACCTTCAAATCCATTTACGACGGAAAGCCGTCGTACTCTAATTCCATCATTGACGGCGCTAACATTCGGCCATCCTGTTCTCGAGGCTGTCCCCAGTCTCGTCGTACTCTGAAACAAGTACAAATTAATTAATACCTTTACTTAAAGCTGTTTGCACACACTGTGCAAACGGGGCACCAGATGTTCGAGCCTTGTGCGTTTCTTTTACACTCATCTCGCAAAACATCAAATGCTTTTCCTTACACCAAGCTTGCAAAACTTCAGATGTTCGAGCCTTGTGCTTTCCTTTCACACCCATCTCGCAAAACATCAAATGCTTTTCCTTGCACCAAGCTTGCAAAACTTCAGATGTTCGAGCCTTGTGCGTTCCTTTTACACTCATCTCGCAAAACATCAAATGCTTTTCCTTACACCAAGCTTGCAAAACTTCAGATGTTCGAGCCTTGCGCTTTCCTTTCGCACCCATCTCGCAAAACATCAAATGCTTTTGCTGATCCCTCGTTATTCTCTTGTCAATTTCTGACCTTAACTCTTGGATATTCAATCTGGCGAGATCTGTTTCAATCTCCTGCGCGAACTTACTGTCGGCCAATCCCTTAGGTTTGTAGCCTCCCAGGGCTTCGATTGGAGATAAGCCCAACGCCTTATTAAAGGTCGAATTGATAGCAATCTGTACCTTCTTAACATATTCGTCCCATTTATTACTTGAGTCACCGGCTGCAGAAGTACTCAACGCGTTCAGTATTGTCCTATTATACCTCTCGCACTGACCGTTTGCTCGGGGAGTTGCAACTGAATTCAAAATATGTTTAATGCCATAACTTTCACAAAATATTTTGAATGTTCTAGACGTAAAGGCCGTTCCTCTGTCTGTTATCAATCTTACTGGAACACCAAATAAATGTATTACTCCAAATAATACCTTCGTTACCATCCTGGTGGTTGTATCACGAACTGGTTCGATAATGCAGAACTTAGTGAATCCGTCAACTATCACCAATAAGAATTTATTTCGTTTCGTACTGGTTTCAAACGGACCCAAATGATCCAGGTGTAACGTATGAAACGGGACAGACGCTTTTTCGATAGGATGTAAAAACCCTTCCTTCTTACCACCTGGTTGTTTGTAGTACATGCAATTTAGGCAAGCCTCGACATATTTCTTAACGAATTTCTTCATTCCTGCGAACCAATAATTTTCGCTCATTTTCTTCAGGGTCTTCTCTAGGCCAAAATGACCATTCTCGTCGTGAAATAGTCTACATACTTGCCATCTTGTAGCTTTCGGAACTACCCATGCTACTTTTCCTTTCCCTAACTTCCGATAAACTTTGTCGCCTCTTAATTCATATTCTTCAAAGTACTGCTTCGTGCTTCTATCAGCTACTTTGTCACTTAAAATAGCCCTTATTTTACTAATTTGGTCGTCTTGGATCTGCGCGGCTAGCAACCAATCTGCTTCAGTTATGTCGATTGCAGAGATATCAAGACCTTCTTCCATTGGATCTCGACTCAGTGCATCGACATGTCCCATCCTTTTCCCAGCTCGGTGCACAACTTCAAAATCGTATTCTTGAACTAATAACCACCAACGACCTATTCTTGGTACCAGGTCCTTTTTGTTAAAGGCGGTTCGTAAAGCGTTGCAATCCGTTACAACTTTAAAATGTGAGCCCAATAGGTAAACTCTAAATTTTTGTAGAGAAAGTACCACCGCCAAGGTCTCTAATTCATAAGAATGATACCTTCTCTGTTCTGCCGAAGTTTGCCTACTGAAATATGACACTACTTTAGGTTGACCATTATGTATCTGTATTAAGATTCCCCCAAATCCAATACTACTTGCATCGGTGTGCAATTCTGTTGGTAGTTTCGGATCGAAAATAGATAAAATTGGTTTCCCCGACAATCTCATTTTAATTCTGTCAAAAGCGTCCCTCTGTTCTGGTCCCCAGGTAAAGGTTACGTCCTTTTTAAGAAGCCTCGTCAACGGCTCTGTCAATTTACTATAGTCCTTTACATATCTACGGAAATATCCGGACAAACCCAGGAATTGCCGAACCTGCTTCACAGTTTTTGGAGTTGTCATGTCTTTTACTGCTCGAACCTTTACTTCACCCGGTCTGATTCCATCTAGACTAATTTCTTGGCCTAGATAAATAATTCTCTCTTTGAAGAAATGACACTTCTCCAATCTAAGGGTTAAATTCCCTTTTTTCAATGCCTCCAACACTTTAGCCAATCGCTCAAGTCCTTCCTCGAAGGTATTAGCAGGTATCATCAAATCGTCCATGAATGCAAACACTATCTTATTCAAATATTCTTTTAAGATACCGTTTACTGCTCTTTGAAAAACAGCTGGTGAATTTGTTAAGCCGAAAGGCATCCGGAGAAACTCATAATGTGCATCGGGAGTGACGAATGCCGTTTTCGCTATTGAATCTTCCGCCATTGGAATCTGATAAAATCCCGATATCATGTCTAAAGTTATAAAGTATTTATGATTACCTATGCGATCGATCTGATCATCTATTAAAGGCATAGGGTATTTATCCTTAACCGTGATTAGATTCAGGCGACGATAATCGACGCAAGCCCTATAATCTCCTGTTTTCTTACGCACTAGTAATACTGGACTAGCATACGGCGAATCCGAATTCCTGATTATCCCATTATCGAGAAGATCTCTCATCATGGTGCTTAATATCTCCCTTTCCTGCACCGATATTCGATAGGGGTTATAAACAACGGCGTCTTCAGTTTTACAGACAATGTGCATTTCTGTAACGTCCGTTTTACCCAACTCCTTTAGCGAGAAGGCAATTCGGTCAATGAATCTTGTCAACAGAAGTAAACATTCCTTTTGACATTCCTTAGAGATATCTCCGAAATCTACCAAATTCCTTTCGAGTCGCGATTCTACTAAATGCGCGTCTAAAAATCTGTTTTCTTTTAGTAATAACGAGTCATTTGCTCCAATCATAATAACATGGGGTTGGTTCAAAAAGTCACTTCCAATAATTAAGTTATATTGTAAAAGTTCATCGTCTACTATGACACACTTTACTTTGGCCTTAACCTCGTCGACACTAACGTCGACTTCAACATATTTATTGCTGACAGTAGTATTTCCCAAAAAGCATCGTAAAGAAACAAACTTTCCGTTCTGTATTTTCAAGTTCAATTTCAGGGCTACCGATTCCTTCATCAGCGTACAAGAGCTTCCGGTATCAAGTAAACAATCAGGTACAACTGCATTCTTAATTTTAGCTGCCTTGACATATGGTCCTTTATTAATTACATTTATCGTTTGTTTACCATATTTTTTTCGCAGACAATTTTCCTTGTTATGACCAGCACGTTTGCAAATTTCGCACTGTCGAATAGGTTTGGGGCAATTTCGGATGAAATGATCTCCTCCGCAATTATAACAAACTTTCTTATTCGGGACAAAAATGTTTTTGCTTTTGGCACTTTTTTCGAATCTCGGATTACTCGCAGTCGCTGATGATGTCGTCGGAAACTTCTCAGAATAATTCATGGTCGAGACGTTATCGAGGTAATTCACTAAACTGCTGATAGTTCGAAATTGCGCAGCCCTCGCCGCTAATTGAATTTGATTGTTATTAATACCCTCGATTACACAATCGACAAGACTTTCTTCTGTTATCCCTAAATTCAATTTTCTTAATTTGGCTACCTTTTCAAAACAGTAATCAGTGAGTTTTTGACTTGATGAATGATTGTAATTAGCCGCGTCAACCAACAATTTCCCAAACTTCATTTCTGTTGGAAACGTTTGCATAATGGCAATTTTGAATTTCGCCCACCCACATATTTGCTCCTCTAGCGAATCATACCATTTGCGTGCATTACCCCGGAGCCGATTAACAGCAATTTTGAATGTTGTTTGATCCTCCCAATTGAAGTTTTGTTTAAGTTCTTCGATTTTTCTAACCCAAAGAGAGGAGCTCAAATTCTCTCTGGCAGGATCAAACTCAGGAACTAACGCTTCATTAACAGGATTGTTAGTACTCACAGTTGTAGTCCTTTTCAATTATTAGGTTTTATAGGAAAAGGGCATTTATAATTGAAACGACGATGTATAATTTAATACAAGCGTAAAGCCTTTTATTCAGTTAACAGAACGAGCATCTAATAATGACTAAACTTAAAAACTGTACATGCGAGATTGTTTATATTCATTTACACTTTCATCAGCGGTTTTAATTCTCAAGGAGATATTCTCCGAACGTTGAATTTAAAATTATATTTTTCTCTTTTTGTTGACTAGGACAATTATATAAAACAAACCAATACTCCCACTCAAAAAGAGAAAAATTGAATCAAAAGAAACAAACTTACATTCGGTAATTAGTGTAAAATTTACAATTATCTCATATGCTTGCTTGTATTATCATATTATTGATATCTTGGGGAAAGTTATACATGGTCCAATATTCATTGCAAGGATTGGGAAAACCCCTAAAAACCCAATCAGACCATTATGTAACATTATTATTAATGCGATTTTGATCCTGGACTTCCTCCAATCCCATTTTGAAACGGAGTTCCTGCAACCTTGGAAAAGGTAGAGACTTTGTCAGAGCATCTGCCAATTGGTTACCTGTTGGAATATATTTTAAAACTATCACATTTTTGTTCACTTGTTCCCTGGTAAAGTGATATTTAACATCAATGTGTTTTGATCGTTTATGAAAAACAGGATTATTGGCTATTGCTATGCATCCTGTATTGTCTTCGTATATAATTATAGGTTCGGTTATACTACAATTAATATCTTTCAAAATAGATTTAAGCCATAATGCTTCTCGTACACCTTCAAAAAGTGCCATGTACTCTGCTTCGGTGGACGATGTTGCAACAGAATTTTGTCGTTTGGTATTCCAACAAACGGTATTATTTTCAAATAATTTGAAAACGTACCCTGTTGTACTTTTTCTGTCTGTTTCATCGTTAGCCCAATCAGAGTCTACATATCCGATCAAAATATGTTTGAAACTACTTTGTTTATAAACTAATTTAAGTTCTAGTGTACCTTTTATGTATCTTAAAATACGTTTAAGGCATTGCCATAATTCTTTATTATTTTTATTTTGATACCTACTTAATAAATTAATGGCTGTGCACAAATCTGGTCGTGTACACAACATGACATACATTAAGCAGCCTATCAAATTTCGACAAGGTGCATTAATAGTTTCATCAGAATTTAAATCTTGATAATTTAATTTAGCAGGCAATGGTGTAGTTACTGGCTTACAATCCGTCATATTAAATTTATTTAAAACAGATTTTAAGTATGAACTCTGATCTAACGTAATCATATCTTTATCTTGGTTAACTCTGATACCTAGAAATAATTTCACTTCTTGCATATCTACCATACTAAATTGATTCTTCAAATAATTTTTAAAGCTGATCATAGTATCTTTATTAGCTGTTACGATTACCAGATCGTCAACATATAATATTACATAAATATTTTTATGAATGTGGCCTTTATCTAAAAAATATAGACAACGATCTACTTCTGAGTTTTTAAAACTATGCTGTTTTAACACTTCATCAAAACGTGCAAACCAGCATCTTGCTGACTGTTTTAAACCATAGAGAGATTTATTTAATTTACAGACTTTGTTATGATTAGCTTTAAAACCATCCGGTATACGCATAAAAATTTCTTCTTTTAAAATACAGTTAAGATAAGCTGTTTTGACGTCCATTTGATGCAATAATAAGTTATATTGATTTGCAAAAATTACAAGAATTCTGAAGGTTGAAATTCGAGCCACTGGTGCAAAAGTTTCATCGTAATCTAATAGATATTGTTGGCTAAAACCACGGGCTACTAAACGTGCCTTATATCTCTGCGGATTACCAGAAGCGTCATTTTTTTATAGTAAATACCCACTTACAATCAACTATATTTTTGTTAGTTGGTCGATTGACTAATGACCACGTTTCATTATTTAATAAAGAATTTATTTCTTCATTTATGGCTTGCTCCCACTGAATTTTATCATCCCTATATTTTATTTCACCATATGATTAAGGTACCTCTTTCCAATCCATTTGCTTGCAGAGCTGTATTGCCCACCATGAAGGCAAAACCCTTTTCACTATCTGGTTCTGTACGTACTGTTTGTAAAGTACGTTCACGTGGTTCTTCTCCTTTATGCTGATTTTTCTTGTAAAAATAACAGTCTTTTAATGTATGGTTTCTTCGCCCACAATGTCTGCACTTCATATTATTGGAGTGAAACTGACCTTTTGCTCTTCTATTTCCTTGATTTGAATTATATCTTCTCATTGTTGGGTTTGAGAACTTGAACTGTTGATTGTGGTTTTTGTATTTATATGAAGTAGGAGACTTCTTAGTTTGATGCCGTTCTATGTTTAATACTTTGCTACTGGTGTCACTACGCTCGTTTTGTATTTTTGTTTCGTAGTCGAGTAACTTAGTTTTTGTAAACGCAAGACTCAAACTATCATCTGTCAACGTATGAATTGCAGTCACTATACCATCATAAGACGATGGTAGGGTGAGAAGGAGATGAGCTATTTTAGACATTTCGGTTAAATTTCCTCCAGCAGCCATAAGCTCAATTAATAGTTCATCAAAAATCAGGAAATGTTGAGCCAATGTAATGTCACCTTTGAATTTTAGACTTAACAATTTCTTCTGAACTGATAACTGCGTTGCTAGGCTTTTTCTCTCATAGATGGAATCTAGCTTTTCAATTATCTGACGTGCACTTGCTTCTTCAGTAACGATACCTATCATTGTATCACTCAGGCACTCGATGATAATACTTTTGGCCAAACGTTCGAGTTTGTTCCATCTTCGATCAGGTTCCGCCGGAGCCTCTTCGTCGATCACTTTTACTGCATCTTCTTCAGCCAGTATTGCTCTTAAACGGAATTTCCAAATACTGTAGCGTTCACCGTCAAATGGTCTAATGTTTCGTCGGCTTCTAGTGGTATCCATAGTCACTTTATTCACAAATTCACACACGAAACCGAAACCGGGACACTACTTTAACCGTCTGGGCCCATAACCTATTAGGTTTTATAGGAAAAGGGCATTTATAATTGAAACGACGATGTATAATTTAATACAAGCGTAAAGCCTTTTATTCAGTTAACAGAACGAGCATCTAATAATGACTAAACTTAAAAACTGTACATGCGAGATTGTTTATATTCATTTACACTTTCATCAGCGGTTTTAATTCTCAAGGAGATATTCTTCGAACGTTGAATTTAAAATTATATTTTTCTCTTTTTGTTGACTAGGACAATTATATAAAACAAACCAATATCAATTCTCGTAATTTCTTTTTGAGTCTCCTTAGCACCCTTCTACTGCCCTTGTTACCTCCAGTAGAAGAAGAAGAACGTGTAGAGCTCGAAGAAGAAGAACTTGTAGAACTCGATGACGATGACGATGGACTTTCACGTCGCCTTCGTTTCCCTTTTCCGGTTCTTCCCGTTTCACTTTACTGTCTCTTAGATGACGCACTTTTGTTTTTAACTTTTCTGCACTTTTTACCACGCGCGTAAAGTTAACACCCTCGCGACACGGGGTTAGTTCATCCCACTTCTGAATTATTAGATTAGGGGAGGTTTGCGAATAACCGATCAATAAGGATAACAATGATTATAATTATAAAAGAACGTTCGCTACGTAACAGGTCTGTTTCGGATAAATCCTAGTCGAATAATGAATAAAAGTCAAGATCAGCACGTCGCATCTCCTCGGTCCGTAACCTTCAAATCCATTTACGACGGAAAGCCGTCGTACTCTAATTCCATCATTGACGGCGCTAACAGTAGCATTATTTGTATTGTGTATAATGTCTATATCATTGTCATTATTAATTTTGTCCACGTCTGAAAATGAACACCTGCTCGGCGCTCATATTTAATGGCTGTAGTGAACTTGCTTTAATTCTCGATACTAATAGGCATTTCACATATAAGCATGTATTGTAGCGACTAACAACATTTCTCTGCGGCAAATGTACGGTTCGTTACATGAGTATTCTGCTTTTGTATAGGGTAAAAACGTATTTTTTGAGTGCGGTCGAATTGAATGACCTTTAATTTGAAATTAACCGTAACGATGGCTTTTTTGTAACATTAATAACACTGGTACAACATAATCGTCTACAAAGCTATTCTTGCCCTCCAGAAGCGAAAAAGCGTTTTTGTAAAGTTTGGACACTTACCATTTACTATATTACATAGCCAATTCTGTGGTTTGTTTTATTATTGCTGTCTTTTATTAACTAACTAGCTGACCCGGCGAACTTTGTTCCGCCTTAATTGCAATAAATAAGCAGTTTTTTTGTTTTTTAATTGGAAAAAATACAAAAAAATTAAATACCTACATTAATCATTCATAATTATTTCTGTATTTTAGTACATAGTAGTACATATTTAGTACATACTCTTCATTTAAGTACCTTGTGATACACGACATTTTTTGTTTTATTATCAGGCGCAAAAACAAACAACGCAGATGGTCTTCCGACCCGTGAACATGCCACGTATAATTGACCATGGGAAAAACATGAATGTTCTAGATTTAAACCACAAACTTTTAAGGATTAGCCTTGTGATTTGTTGATGGTCATGGCAAATGCAAGACGTATCGGAAATTGAAGTCTTTTAAATTCAAACGGCATATCGTAGCCATACTATCGCGGCGCTGTTCACGTGCAATTTCTTGTTCTTCTTCAGTCCTTTCATTTGCAGTATTTCGTATTCTTCTTGCATCACGGCTTTGTCGAGAAAGATTCGATCGTCTTGGTCGCGGCATTATTAATTAAACTTCACTTCATCTAAAAACTCAAATTTTCAACCATATCGAGTTTTATAGTTCACTTTTACATTATAATTGTTAATTATTTATTTAATAGAAATAGTTTTATTATTGATTTCTTACAAATATCAAATTGTCATCCATACGTCATTACATAGCTGTCATTATACGTCAATTACATAGCTGTCATTTGCGTTTTGTTATTCCAAGTCTAATTCTTTTTTTTTATACCACGTTTTATAGTCACTGACGTTTCATGTCAAGTCACACGGGAATGCTGTCGAACGGGATAAAAAGTATCCTATGTCCTTCTCCTGGCTCTCAACTACCTCCTTGCCAATTTTCAGCTAAATCGGTTCAGCCGTTATTGAGTTATAAGTGGAGTAACTAACACCACTTTCTTTTATATATATAGATTCCTACAACTGAAATAACGCTAATTCACGAAAATTCGGTGGTTAGTTTTAGTATTGGTGTCTTTTGTTAACTATTCCCTACAACTGAAATAACGCTAATTTACGAAAAAAAGCTAATTTGATTGTGGTGATAATATTACCTAAATGTTTCTTCGGTAAACTATTTCCTGGCAATTATCTTCAATCCATTACATGCGTATGTATTCGACATTTGACAAAGTGTTACGTGAACACGATAAAAGTAGAAATGGTTCAATCACAACAAATTAAGAAAAAGTCGACTTGTGTAGCGATAAGTGTACACTCAAAAAATTATTGATTACTTGTCATCCACTTCAACGAAGTAGGATATAAGAATCAACTCCAATATAAATATCCAGGCAGATAATCATTGAAGTTAATAGAATATTCGTCAACATGAAGCTAAAACTATATCACTGCTTTTTTTTTGTCAACAGTTTCTTTCTACTTGAAGGTTTCACGGTGGACAATTCAACGCTCACAGAACTTTATGAATATGTAGTGGAATACATCGAGTACACATCGTCATACGTTTTACCTACGAATAATTCGCAGTCGCTAACCACCAACAGTACTGATATAAATGGTATGGTCCTTTGGCACTTCAAAAACGATATTATTGATTCTAACAATATCTTTTTACAGATTTCGGAACTTTTGACTTCATAATTGTTGGAGGTGGTACCGCCGGCACTCTCTTAGCCAACAGATTGAGCCAGATCTCCTCTTGGAAGATTCTCCTTTTGGAAGCTGGTAATGAAACCGAAAACGCTTTTACGGACATACCAGCACTTAATTATTACCTCAGAAACTCATCTATGAATTGGGGATACTATACCAAAGCGCAAAACAACAGTTGTTTAGGTAAATATCGATGTCCTAAATTAACCTGGCAGTAAAACTTGTTTTACTAGGCTTCTTGCCTACTAAATCAAATCCAAACATAATCTGATACCAATCTAAACTTGTCTAAGTTGTATGGATATCATGTATTACCAAGTGTTCATGAAAAGTGCGATGGGATTAGAAATGCAATTAGAAATCTGAAACCATATTAATACAATTGCTGAAACGTACTGATATTTTTTAGAATGTTTCATTTAAAAAATATAAAATAATTTTCCACCTCATTTCATGTGGAATTTTTAATTCAATCAGTAGCATAATGAGTTAAAATAATTATTTTTGATTCAAATCTTCTTTATGAAAATATTGACTTTTCTGGAAAGTTTTTAACACTTTAATAAGCAATTTTCATCACAACTAGTGACTAAATTACCGTTTTCCTCAAGGCATGATCGATCACAGGTGCGTTTATCCAACGGGCAAAGTTCTGGGAGGATCGGCCGTGTTAGGGGACATGGTCCTCGCGCGTGGTAACAGGAAGGATTTCGATGACTGGGTCGATATGGGCAACGTTGGTTGGGGCTACGAGGATATTCTTCCATACTTGAAGAAGTTTGAAGAAATACAAATTGAACAATACGATTACGGGTTCCACGGACATGATGGCGAAGTGAAAATAAACTATACTTCGCCTTCTGCGATCAACTCCGAGGTGTTCTTCCAGGCTGCAGAACGTAACGGGCTACCTAAGGTTGATTACAATGGAGAACAACAAGTAGGTAGGGAACGTCAATATTCAAGTTTTTATAAAATTTATTGGTTTGGATGAATTGATATTTTCGAAAAGAGTGAATTTTTATGAGACATTATTAATAGGAATCATTACCTATGTGGTGTACTGTTTCTGAAACATCAGTCACATCATCTGGATCAGTTCAAAAGGTTGCAAGCACTTACTATGGCTATGTGAGTCATATACAGTGTACTATCAAATAAAAGAAGTACTACAATGTTTAAACTGTTACTTACTACGTAATTACCCACGCATCCACATGTGTGCTGCTCGCATTTAAATGGAGAAATATTATTTCAGGTTTTTCACAGTTATTAATTTCGAATACGCGGGACAGTTCTTAGAGTTATAAACAATTCCTTTAAACTTTTCCACTCCTTAACAACATTTAATAACGGAAATTCTCGATCAGTAGATTAAATAACTCATTTAAACTTACCACCCTGATAAAGTAGTCCTGCAGGTCCTCATGTTTTTGTTTTTTGTTCCTAACATAAGGTTCACTTTTAACGTAAACACATGGCCTGAGTATTTCGCAGAACTCGTAGGTTTTATATAGTAATCAAGTTTAATCACACTTGACATAAATCCGTCTGAACCCTTAATGACCTCTTAAGAATGTCAGATATGATATCAGATATCAGCCAGATATCAGTCATGATACAGGTGCTACTATTTCTTATAAATGACTATAAAAGGCTTATTTTGGAAAAGAGATTTTAAATTTTTGTTGCTATAGCCGAATTGTCGTTATAATCGAACCTAAATCATTGCTTTACGTGAATTTCTGGGCGAGACCGATAGCATTTTACTGTTATATCCGAACTGTCGTTAAACAGGTGTCGTAATAGTTGAATTTCGCCACATTTATTTACCATTATTTACTATGTGATAAAACGTATATTATTAATTTCCATTCAGGTATATCAAGGTTCCAATGGACACTGGACTTCAACAAACGACTGACCGGAGGTAACGCCTTCGTCCTTCCCATATTGGAAAATCGTAACAATTTGAACGTAACACTAGGAGCTTTTGTCACTAAAATCTTGTTGGACGGAACGAATGCCACAGGGGTTCAATTCATATATAACGGTACAGTTTACAACGCAACCGCCTCTAAAGAGGTGCTATTATCCGCTGGGGCGATCAACAGTCCCCAAATCTTAATGCTGAGCGGCATTGGTCCCAAAGAGGAGTTAGAGAGTCTGAATATAACTGTGGTGAACGATCTGCCGGTGGGAAAATACTTGACGGACCATCCTGGTTTCGTGGGTTTGTATATTAGGACCAATCAGACGGCGGAGAGTAGGACGACGGAGACAAACCTAGAGAGGTATTTGGAAGGTCTAACGCCACTTACAAGCGTCTTCGCCGCTGAACACATTGGTTTCCTCAACACCAAGAATAATCTTTCAGGTGAGTTAGTTAAATCGAACTAGTCAGTCATGTGATACTAGTCAACGTGGGGGAACTAGGAACAGTAAGCGGTTTGTCCAGGTATGTGGCAACGGGATATCTACTTAGTACCAACATTCAAGCAACCTTATTATACATGCAAATAGTACCTCGAAAAGCGAAGGGATGCTTCAAAAAAGTTTTTAACAACTGCGACGTTTTTCTACGAGAAAAATATATTTATTCAGACAGCTTTAGTGGGATCATTCTGATCCTCTCCACTTTGCGCGATAAGGGTACATTATTCAGAAAAACTGTCGCTAAATGCTGTCCATAAAAGTCACGACGGCGTGGTGTTGGGTGAAAGTGAAAAAATGTTTTTAATCATCGTTATATTATTAAATTACATGTTATAGATATTCAGTCACTCACGTTATTCAGATATAGAACTGGTGAGATTAACTGTTTTTGCTTGCTTTTTCAAAGGTTTGTTTAATTTTTTTTGTTAATGGGTTTTAATTGCAAGCATTAAGTGTTACAAGGATCAAAATTATAAGTGTCATTTAAAATATTTCGGAATCAAAATCGTCTGAATCTGTAGTGATGCTGTCAAATGTCCGATATTAATTTGAATAGGCTCAATAATGTGTCCCTCAGTAATAGGGTCATGTTTCCACATTCGTCGGTCCTATTTTATAAATTCCTGTCCACACATAACGAAAAAAATATGTGATTATGTCGAGGAGGGTGATTTTGTACTCCCACGTTTTATTTGGGTATTTTCCTCCTTTACCGCATGCAGTTTTTCCAGTCATTGGCAATTAAATTTCGCAGAGCAGCATTCAACATGTTTCGTAGCTCGTTTAATTTAAGTGATGCATTATGGCGGGCTTCTTGACTCTTGACGTGAGCCCATATCAGCTCTATCGGATTAGGTTGACAATGATAATATGGTAAACAATCTGCAATTATTTCTTTGACCATTTTATCGACAATATTTTTTTGTAATTTATAGTCTGTCTAAAAATGAGGCGAAGTAATAAAAACTCATTATAAATGCAAAACCGATACAAGGTGGCACCCACTAAATATGTCGAGTTCTCTAATGTTTTGCACGCTACCTTCCGTAATCTCTTTATATTACGAGTGTTTCTCCCTGACCATTGGCTATTTTGTACGCCTCGGCACATGCGAAGAACCACTCACTGGCGTACGGTCGGGAAAAATGACGAAATGTGCAATAATCGATAACTGAAAAAATTACGTGTGCGTGCGCGTGTGTGTGTTTGTGTGTGGGCGCGCGCTTGAACGAGATAGAGAGGGAAAGAAAGACAACACTTCAGTACATGTATGGTCGTGCATTAGTTTATGAAATTTTGCGGCCCTGAGAAGGGCCAGTTTATGAAAAGTTTTTCCCAGCCGTCACCTTCTCCTTGGTAACCTCAGTCGTCGTTGCCATCGTCGAATTCTTCCCAAACATCGGAATCTGAAGAAGAATCATCATTTGGGTTGATAATACTTGATTCTATCAACGACTCCGAAATGTTATCCAACTGTAACATTTGGTCTTCAATTTTCAGAACGTGATTTATGCATTTTTGCCAATTTTCCTTGGAAACTTTACATATTGCTTCTTTAAGCAAATTTTTGACATCTGCTAATTTGAACGTTGTATTTGTTCTCGCCACGTCCCCTTTTATTTGTGCCCATATTAGCTCAATGGGATTCAGGTCGCAGTGGTACGGAGGAAGCCGAACCACTGTTATTCCTTTCGCCTTGGCTAATTCATCGACGACGTGCCTTTTAAAATCACCTTTACGTGAATTGGCTAAACGCAAGAGTTCTACTTTTAATAGGTTTTCGGCACATTCGATCTTTTTCGAGGATAACCATTCTGCGATACGTTGTTTTCGCCAAGAGCTATTTGGTAATTTCTCTTCTAATCGGGAATGGTAACTAGCGTTGTCCATAACTATTATGGAACCATTCGGAATTAGATCGATCATTTGACCAAACCATTCTTCAAACACGTCCGCAGTCATTTCTTCATGGTAGTCTCCTGTCTTAGTTGATTCAAAAATTAGTTCTCCCCCTTCAACGAAACCATCCTCGCTTCCAATGTGGGTAATAATAAGCCGTCGCCTTTTACCCAACGAAGGCTTTAAACCGGTGGACCAACCTTCTAGAAAAGCTTGCCTTCGATTAGTTATACTGGTATCTTGCCAAAATTTTGGCACGGAATGTCCTGCGTTAATCCAAGTTTCGTCCAGATAGAAAATTTTTTTCATTTCTAGCCTACTCCTTCGAATATCGCGCAGGTAACTTCTTCTCCACACAATGATGTCATCTCTTTCCATCAATACAGATTTTCTATTGTGCTTCTTCCATCGAAATCCCAAATCCTTTAAAATCGTCCATAATGTACATCGGCTCATTTTTGGAAAGTCCTCGTCTTCTTGGACAGACAATAGAATTTTATCTAGTGTTGGAAGTTCGTTGCGGAAAAAGAAAGCGTGAACTTTTCGACGTAGTCCCCTTTTTAGAAATTCGTCTAAGGAACTTTAGTATTTATCTGCACCTCGATTAGACAGCACCCACTTTTGTACATCGGTAGGAAATTTTCATATCTCTTCGTTTCTTCCATATCCCGAGGATTTATTAGACAAACAGTATGAAAAAAAACATTACCGTAAAATATTATAAAAAATACCGATTTCCAATATTGTAATATGTTATATTAATGACGAGTTAACAACAATTCAGGTAAAAAGGGAAGCGTTCCTGAGATGATAACAATCGCGGTCGTAATACCTACCTTTTAATAAATCAATTATACCGGTTTTAAGGAAACTCAACATTACATAGACAAATTTAATGCATTTATTAATATTCGTTGATTTCTTTAAGAACGCCTCTGGTTAGCGGCGAAATAATCGGTTTATTACTTCGCCTCATTCTTTGACAGGGTATAATTTATGTTGATTTGCAGTTACTGATAGTTCCGTTTTTATCAGTGAAGTGCCAAATGCTATCACTTTCCGTTGTAACCATTTAATTATGTCTTTTTTTTCGAAGACATAGGTGGTAATTTTTCAACTACCCGTGAATATAGTCTTCAAAGATATTTGCATTTATTTCCTCATAATAACCTTTCGTTGACATAGACATAATTCCAATAAACAGCTCTTAACAACACGCTTCTCGGTGCCAGTGTAATTATTAACCTTTGACCCTTTCCCTTTGGAGCACTCAAACTAGTCTATACACCTTCCATGAAAGCTTGGCGTCTACTATTTATGTTTTTAAATATCCAACATTTTAAAACCGGTTGGCCTTCATTTAACCAAGATCCATCTAAATAAAAAACACTTCTTCCCACTACTCTAATTTGTCTTACCGTCCGTAAATATCTTCTCCTCCAAGCCAATTTCATCTGTTTCCATGAGAAAAGAGTTTTGAAAAGATAAAAGAGAGATTTTTGTTGATAAAGTAAAAACCAATTTCTTTCAAACATTTCCATAATTTGTCGCGACCCATCTGCGTAATATCGAAATTGTCGTCGACACTATTATGGATCAAGTCCATAGCCGTTATATCTTTGTTTAAACAAAAAGAGTTAACGTTTCTTCGTATGAAGTTTTTAGAAAAATTATCAACGCTGATTGGTTTCCTCCTACGAGAATTTTTGCCGGAGTCCTATCTCTTTCTCTATCGCACAGCGCACAGTTTCCAATCCTCTAAACGTTTGTCTTGTATTAAAAACGTCGTTCTGTCCTCGTCGGATACATTGCGCGATCATTATTTTGACGAAAAACGTTTGTCCAATCCGAGATGGGACCCGGGCGGGGTTCAGTAAATTGGTCTGGCCTGAGTGGCGAGTGCGAGAAAAATGCGAGGCTGAAAATTGTGACGAATGCGTTTAATTATCAAATAAAAACAAAGGATTGCAATTATTTAATCACCGGAAACCCTGGTATTTTCATAAGGAATATTTAAAGATTATTTAAACACTTTGGCAACATTAAAATTTGTTGCTTTTCATGTTCTTTCTCAGGGTTGAATGTGGTCATTTTGGCGTTTTTCCGAACTTTAAATATTTATAATTCGAAAAAGTCAACTTTAGAGAAGAATAACTGAGAACCTTTTTTACTTAGTATGTTCAAAAACAAGTCATTTTGACAATTTATTTAAAAAAATGGTTTAAATGATTATGACTAACAGGATGGCACCCTGCAGATTTATTGCAGATTTATTTAAAGGGGACGTTTTTACGTAAGATTGTGCAAAAAACCGAAGGGGAACCGATACTCGTCAAAATAATTTTAATTACATTTTCGTACAAAACTGACAATTTATATATAATATTTTTCATATGTCTACATGTTATATATATATATATATATATATATATATATATATATATATATATATATATATATATATATATATATATATATATGTATATATATATAATTTAAATATTAAATAAATCAATAAGTTGTTAAATAGTATTTTTCTAAATAAATTGCGAAATTTTGGTTATTTCCCCAGGCAGGTTTTTAGGTTATTTAGGTCGTTTTAAGCAAGAAAGGTCCTTAGTGATTTTTCTCAAAAGATTACCCTTTTTGAGTTATAAATGGTTAAAAATGGTTATTTTCAACATGCTCCCAAAGTGCTTAAATACTGTTTAAATGTGCATTAATAAAATCGCGAAGGGATTAAGCGATTATATAATTGGAACCCTACGTTTTTTAATTGTAAATTTAGCGCGTTAATTATATACGTATTAGTGATTAACTCTACTTGTGCTAACACCCTATGAGGTGGAGGCACTCTGGTTGGAAATTTCATTTCTTTAAACAGTTGGTTTTTCATTTCAGTCTCAATCTGCCATCATTCTCAAAAAGTAAGCCCAATGAACTTTTATTCCAAATTGGTCGCGCACCGCGTGTTCTAGCACGTCAGGTCTTAGCGGTCGAAGATTTTATGGCTTAGAGCCGTAAATTCGTCACATGGACTTTGTTATGCTAGTGTCTCCCACCCCAGCCTTATTAGCCCACATTGTAGCTAATTCTCGAATAGTAATATTTGAAGAATGTTGATAAAATAGAGCATCGTAAGCATTAATAATATTAGTAGTTTTTTCCAGACAGTATACGGAGTGACTTACCAAAATTGATGTGCCGAATTTGTGTTTAAAATACCTATCTGCACAAATGTTACTCACAACTCCTAACTAAAATTAAATCATATTTTTTTAAATTTATAGTTTACTCGTTCAGTTTACCTGACACTTCTACTTTATTCATTATGTGATGTTATGAATTCAAGTGTTTTGAAAGGGTATAATTATCCTTTCAGGAACCTAAGGAAAGGGTCCTATAATTATAACTAAAGTTGTAGAGCGAAACTTACTTTTATTTCTGCATAGTATTACAGTTCGAGAACAACTAAATATTTTAAAAATATTTCACTTTTACAATAATAGCAAAATAAGCAGTTTAATGTAATCTAACACATACATTCATTTATGTATACTAAACGCCAAACAAAGTTGCGCTCACGTCATCAGCATTTTATCACGTCTATTTAGGGTGTTGCCAGATTTTCGGGAATCTCGAATTTTTCGCCGCACTTATACAATTATTGAATTGCTGGTTGCATAAGCAACAGTAATTAAAAATGTGTTGTACTGGTTTTTAAGTGAAAAATCACTTTATTATAAAAATAATTTATAAAACAACGAAAAACTTTGTATTAAATTTATAGAACTAAACCATGGTAATACATTTTAAAAGCTACAATGTAAAAATTAATACATAATTCTTCATCTGAATCAGATTAGTCATAATACAAATAGCGAATATGTAGTAAACTTAACGAAAGAGAAATTTTCATTTTTTTTTACATATCACTGTCATCATCACGATCATAATCTTCATCATCATCCTCATCACTACCAATATTTATGATCAAAGGACTGACTTCTTGGCGATCAAATATTCTCTCACTCTCATACCATTTAACAATTTCTTCCTCGGTATGTCGAATGAAATTTCTCCATATATCAGGAGTAATTGTTTTGCAACGCCTCATGCCATATATTTAAGCATTCATTTTCTCTGTTACCGTCCCTCCTAATATGTCTATTATAATAGTTTTTTGCTATGCCCCAAATTGATTCAATGGCATTAAAAATATAGTGGTAAGAAGGAAGACGTAAAACTTTGTGCCCACACCATATCCGCCATATCGTCTACTACATATTTTTTAGGTGGTTTGTTTCTGAAAAATGGTTTGAGTTTAAGGAACAAAATAAAAATTATTTACTTGTATACTTACTGAGAAACAATATGTAAAAGTTCGGTTTTAAACGTCATCCTTGAAAAAGGGATATCAATTCCTGAATACTGCCTTTAGTCCATGCATTAGTAGGAATTTTTGTTAATAATATGCTGTGATAAGGTGCATTATCTAGTATAATCATAGATGGATTTTCTAATTTTTGTAACAGCTCTGTCCAAACCATTTTAAAACATTTTTTTGGTTCATTTCTCCATGATAATCACTCAGTTTTGTTTTTGAAGAAAATATTATCTCAGAGCCCTCAATAAATCCATGTTCATTTCCTGCATGTACTATAATGTATCTAAAAAGTTCTTAATGAAATCAAATAGTCGATTATTTTGAAGTTGGGTCTTGGAATATAGAAAAATAGGAAACTACCTCATAGTTAATACCCAACTGTATTAAAAATAAACAGACGCGACCGGTTTCGACTATTTAGCAGTCATCTTCTGTATCGTGTTTATAATACGTTTGGAATAGCTACGATTTTTCCTTGGCGACTGCAGCTTTTCCCCACTTTTCTCGGCTTGAGAGATTTTGTTTACCGTTCTTAAACTGACGTTTGAAGCAGCAGCTACACGCTACAATAATATTAAATATTCATACAGTATTATTATTTTATATTTATTATTAAAAATATATTATCTCTCGAACAGCATTTAAGGGCAATAAGGGCCCAATTATTATCCCTTTCTTGCTCAAAATATTGAATTAAGGACACTATGAGTTTCTTACATCTGCTATTCATTTGTTTGGGCATTTTGGTAACCGCAAAACCAAAATAGTGCTTCGCTTGTAGACTATTTATTTTTGTTTTGAAAAAAACAGTTTGTATTCGCAGTTTATGGTGCAGCTGAATTAAATATTAGAATATCTGATGGCAAAAATCGTTTCACAAGTGTAAAATGTAATCACAAAACGTAAACACAACCTTAAAAAACCTTCTCACGGTCGATATATGGTTCGATTAAATCCGACAACGTAGCACGGTACCTATGTTTACACGTTGCCATTACTTACTTGTTGATTAATATTTTTCAGAAAATTTTAGATGGCCGATTCTTTAAATTCAGTGAACCAAGCTAATACACATATATCATGTTACTAAAAAACATTTTTTTAGACATATATTTACATTTGGTGATTTGATGACACATTTTTTCTATTCTAAGAAAAGTGTTTAATGTCTATATAATATACGTACAATGCGATACAGATACGTTGCCGAAAACTTGGCAACACTCTAAATCGACCTCTGATAAAATGGTGATGACGTGAGCGCAACTTTGTTTGGCGTTTAGTATAGGTAAAAGTGCAATGGACTTGGTAGAGTTTATTATTACGATATGTTTATTAAAGTATTGATATTTACATTTAGCAAAATTTACCAATTTTAAACAAATATTTATAAGTAGTGAAATTCCAATACAATTGGTTGTGGAAATTCGGACCATGAGTACACACTGTGACTATACCCTGTTAGGTAGACAATTAAAAATTTAATGAGTGGGATATTTCACTAGTAACAATTTCTAACACAATGTAAAAACTTACTTAAAGGTGGCCTCTTTGGCCGAGGTTAGATATCTTTTGTTGAGGAAACATTGATCGAGACACATCTCACGTTCATTATATATAGAGCAGTAAACACAAAGGGTAATTTTAATTTAAACAACAAGGGTATTTAATACCAATAAAGGCTATTGATATATTAAAATGTTCTTTACCCTATATGTTTAAGACGGTTTATATAATTTTCGTTTTTTCATGCGTAATTATGTTTTACAACATTCAAATACATATCGAGTTAATAAATATTGAAACTCAACACATTTGAAACTTTTACTCTTGAAAGCGGTACGGCTATGTTTTATAGCTTTCCAAGTGGCAAATAGGTAAAGTCGTAAATTTTATTGCTACCAGATGCGAGCAAATCGAGTGTAGTTAAAAGTTGATTTTAAAATCTTTTATAATTATTTCTGTCAAAATAGTTCAATATCTAGGAGTTGCAAGTTGTGGTAAACGTCTGAAGCGCGTTCTACTAATTGATTTATTTCTACTTCGTGTCAGGTATAAAATCTGTCAAAGCCACCAATACTTTGAATTCAGCAATTTCAGATGGAGTTTTCCAAATATTGCATCTATTTTCTGCATATTGTATAATGTTTGTCAGATATTATCAGAGTTCGCTAACGCGGCAGAAGGAACTGAAACAGGTCTGCTTCCTTTTTCTTTCAATCTTCCTTCATTTTTTATTTTCTTCGCTCCTTGGTTCCATTTATGCATATTCTTACCATCCTTCCGTCATTTGGGTTTTCCTTCCTTTCATTTCAAAATGTAAATGTATGTTAAAAAAGAACACATTTTCTAGCCTCCCCAAACTGCGAGATTCTCACCATCAATGCCCCGCTGAGCGTCCCTGGAGACCCGAAAATGTTCTACAACCTGAATTCAACCTACCAGGAGTTATTCTCCGGCTTCGACACTTACACGGACTTCGTCGTCTACGTAATTAACCTCAAACCGAAGTCCCGGGGCAGCGTCACTTTGGCATCAGGGAATCCAGTGGATTTCCCAGTGATCGATCCGGCATATTACACAGATTCCAACGACGAGGACATCGAGGTCGTCTATGAGGGCATCCAGTTTGTGCTGGGTTTGCTGGATACGCCAGAGATGAAGTCAGTCAATGCCACGTTGGTGTTCTCAGATTCGATTTGTGAGGAATTAGCTGACGTCGGGTCCAGGGAGTACTGGCATTGCGCCATCAGGCACTTTACCTCAACACTCTACCACCCGACGGGGACAACGAAGATGGGAACGGCACCGGAGAATTCAGTGGTGAATTCTACGTTGGTGGTGCATAACATGACGAATTTAAGGGTGGTGGACGCGGGGGTCATACCGGAAATAGTGTCCGGGCATCCGCTGGCTGCAATCTGGGCCATCGCGGAGAAGGTGTCGGATGTCATTAAAGATGTTTATGGTGTAACTTCGGTTTAATTGTCAACCGCAAAAGATTATAATTTTAAATTAAATTAATGAACTCTTATCATGTGTTCAATCAACTATGATTCGGCTTAACAGTTATTTAACACTTCAACCCTAAAGTTAATCTAATTTATAACTGGAACACCACTCTTTCCTTCCGTCTTTAGCGGCACGAGTGTGGGAGAAGGACGGCTATTTATTTGCGTTGGCGCTTGCAGGCGGTAAACCGCTAAAATTATGTTAATTTAGTATAATATCACAAAGGCAAAAATTAGCTACAGCAAGAAGTTAGAGGGGCGGTTAAAGCAAGGATCTCAAAAAACAAAGCCGTTAGAACAAGGGAAGAGCGGAAAACTTCTTAAGAGTAGCAGTTATTTGCAAAATTATTTATAAGTGTGCTATTTACTAGTCGTGTCTATGGTTTAAAAATCTGAGCGGTCATTTTCGCTTGTTCGATAGGGGAAGCTTATGACGGCTTCGATAATCCGAAGGGGGTATAACGAAATTTCCCATGGGAAAGTTGGGACCCTAAAGGCGAGTAATTAGGCACATCTCTCGTGACAGTGTCCTAAAAATAACCTCTTCGAGTGGATCACTCCAGGAAGTGCTAATACAAAATAGCCATATCTGTATTAGTTCCACTGTGTGAATCACGAAAATCACTACTCCATCACTAATGGAATCACCCCAGGAATTATTACTGCAAAATAGCTATGTTAATAAGGTCTCTCTTCGGCGGAGAATCCTAGGAAATTTAAATACAAACGGTGTAGCCCTAAAGAAATGGAGACCTGAACAAAAAGAAATACCTGGTTGGTTGAATGTTCGCCCAGCATTCGATCGGATCGAATTAAGTCTAATGAATGAAAGCCTTCGACCCTAGCGACTTCTTACGAGGCAAAAGACGGTAGACCTACGGACTCGATTAAAAATGGGTCACCGATTATTGCAACATACTTTGGCCTTATGGCGATAACAATAATGGTATATCACAGAATGGACAATATCACAATTTAAATTTTTTAATCGAGTGTTTAAAAAAGCATGCCTTTGACTAAACTCAGTTACTTGTTTACGATGTTGCGAACTACAGAACACTCGCTTACGATTTCCCCAATTCCCTTTAGTTTGATGTGGTCTTTGTCCATATAGCGAAATCACTGGACTTTTACTCGAAGTGATTTGTAAGTTATTTTTTTTAATTATGTAATTTTAAACTGTCCCCGTATCCCATTCTTCGCCTTTCGTCATTTTTACCTTATTCCTTACCTTATCTATAGCTATCTATACTTTATACCTTACCTTAAATTATAAGGTATACCTTATGCCATACCTTATTGCTGAAACCAACTAGGCCCCTACAGTTTTTATCTGACGTTCGAAAAATATAACTTTATATAGATATTTCGCGAGCATCTGCGGGCAGGAAAAAGTTCGCTTGTGTCTCATTCTCTATATACGAATCTACGTGAACACTTGTGTTATTGTAACGCGCTTGATTCTTATGAAGACTACAATACTAAACGAGCAGTTCAAAAGAGACAACCAATTGGTGAGTTTATCAATGAGCAATTCATCTTTCTACTGTTAGCTAACTAACTTAACTAGTTAATTGGTAATTAACCATTAATGTTAAAACTATGTAATAACAGTAGTTTTCTCTATTTCAAATTTCAAAACAGAGTACTACGCTATTCCCTTGGTACTATTGTCCGTCCTTGAGGTAGTTGTCACTAGTAGGTAGAGCGGTACCTCGCGCGCTATTCCTTTGGTACCATTGCACGCTAGGTGCTAGTGTATTTTCCTGCTAGCTCAGGTGGTAGGTACTTCGTGTGCTATTCCCTTAGCACCATTGCACACTCGACCCCAGATATTTATGAATTTGTTTACTAGTAGCTGGGTAGGTGCTCTGTGCGTTACTCCCCTAGTATCCCTGCACCCCCAGTACGAGGGTGTTTGAAGTCTGGTTGGTATTTCGTGTGCTATTCCCTTAATACCTATTGCACGAGCCAGACGAAAATAGAGACAAATTTAAACAAATTTTATTTAAATTGAATTAATTGCTTATACAAGCTCTACGAGAAAGTTATAACATTCTATTGTTTTCAACTTACAGAGAAGATGAGTTGCTCAAAGACGTTTTTACCCTTTGTTCCAGAAATGCCATCACCTCACTCGTCTCACACGTGCCTCACGTTAACGCTTCATCCTCGACACCCGGACCACTTATAATTCTTTATTTATTTAATATAGGAATAGGTATGTGCCTTTACCTTTAATTGTTTTAATGTTATCAAGTAGCATTAACTCATATATTAATTTGTTTGCTGGTCCTTTTATTTAAAGTGTTGTAAAATTCCTTACACATTGGACATTAGGTCGGGTGTTCGTAGGTCCCTCGACTCTTTACAGTCTCCGGACGCTTACTAAGTCCCTGGACTTCTATGCGTAGACAAGTATGGTGACTCTGCAGTTTATACACGTTTGAATCCCACTCCGAATTCCCTGAAGGTTAATGGAGTTGTCAGTCTTGGCGACCCTCTATATTCAGTGGGCGTCTACGAAGTCTCTGGAGATCTCGTGTTTAGATGCGATGTAGGCTCTTTTTTGGATTACTCCGGGTTTCAGTTGTCGATCTTGCAACGATTACGGGAATCACGTAATCGCAAAAAAAGAAGTGGTAATCACAATCAGATTTAACCCATATAATATAAAACGCTCGTGCTGTACTAGTCAAAGTCGAGATTATAAAATAGAGAGAGTGGAGTGTATCCTCCACTTTTGTACAGATTCGAGAACTCTATAATAAAGTAGAAATTTGAGGATGACTAGCTATTCATAATTTAAACACTGTCACTTAAAAATTCCGCCCAAAAAAACCAATCTGACTAATCTGAAATCACTTCTGCTCCACTCTTTCCGCGACATTGGATCGATTACAATTATTAAATGTGGCGAGAAAAAACATTTCAAAAGATGCACAGTCATAAGATTCCCATTGTTGATAATAATTTTACGGGTAAATAAATAGGGGCTTTAATAAATTTATTTCGTGTTTCTGTGAAATACAATCAAGTTAATTAACAAAGAGAAAAAAATTCTAGTGCAGTTTTAATTTCCTCAGATTTGGTTTAGCTGCCACCTACAAAAACACTCTCATGAAATATTTTTTTTTAACAAGTACAAAGTAAATTACCATTCTCGATTGAAGTCGCACCAATGGTACCACAGTGGGCCTGCCATGTGCACACTGGAATGGCAAATCACATTTAGACAGTTCCTTTATTAGCCTTCCGCACTCCTTTCTGCTTACTATGTCTCCGAATTTAATAGCACCTACAAAAATACAGAAAATTTAGGGAGTTAACAAAAAGTTTAATCCCCTTGAATAGTTTTGAAGCGAAGCCTTTTTACGTCGAATATATTATGTGGTGACCTAGCGGGAGTTTCTTACGAGAGAATGTGGACTTTCAATTGTTACGCGAGTCTGATTTTCTACGTCTTTCTCTCTTACACGGCTGCAAATCACTGTTTGCCAAGTGTGCACTTGGTACTAATTACTTCCCTCTAGGACTCTTCCACCTGCTCGTATTATTCCCCGCCCCGCCTTCATAATCCGTAACCAATCGGATATTATAATTAATACTTATGACTGAATTATAGTCAGTTAGTTGAAATGAAAAATCGGTAAATCGTTCTAGATCATGAAAAAGTCCGTTTTGTACACTAAAGGGCCAAAATGTTTTTGCACGAAACCTATAAAATTTCTCTTAAATATTCGTTTTCACAAGAAATTAAAGTACACCCAGAAATAAATCTACATAAGGAAGAAAACGAACCGGCACATTCATGGTAACGGTTTAAAACACGTAACATCGGGGAAGCATTGGAATTTTATTTGAAGAACTGAAATAGTACAAATCCAATTAAAATAATTATGCCTATTAATAGTTTAACATATGTTAGTCTACTATTGGATATTTCTCTCCATTTAGCTTCCACAGCTCCTGCTTTAGGATAGTTGAAATCAGTGACTGCCTCTCGGAGACCCTGTAACGTCTAGAAAGCGCGTCCCCAGGTGGTTAATAGGGGAATGTCATACATGAGTGGTAGGAGGGAGATAAAATATAAGAATAAATTGGAACACGTAACATTCGAACACTATAGAATTACTGATCACTTCGAAGAAATCTAACAGAAATTAAAAAATATGAAATGGGATATTATAGGTCTAAGATAAAATGCGCTTTCTAGGAGAATGTACAACTACTTTGCATTGTCCTTTATCATAATAACAGCGACATATATCGAAGAAATAGAGGAGTAGCGTTTATAATATGTAACAACATCAAAAGTCAAGTAATTCAATATGTTGCTGTCTCGCAAAGAGTCAGTTATATTTCTGTTAAACTCACTAAAAGATACATGATACAAATATGATACAAATATCTACGTTTCAATTTGCAATACAAATGATGAAGCAATAGAACAAATCTACAAGGATATATATATATATATATATATATATATATATATATATATATACATACATACATATACATATACATAGCAAGACAGTTGCAATATTCTCGCTATGTCTTTATCAATGAGGATTTAATACGCCAAAATAGGGATTTATATAGAAGGAAAGATTTATATAGAATGCTCATTTGTAGGTCCATTTGGAATGGGCGAAGGAAAGGAAGACAGGAGGGAAATTAAGCAGGATTTTATTAAAATTGAAAGCTTATATTGATTAAATACACTTTAAGAAGCTGTTACAACGAAAGGGGAACTGGGTTAGTCCCCGCCGTATATTTATAACGAAATCAAAAATGTCAACAAGAACTTAGTAAGAAATTGAGACCCATTGAATTTTATTTCTGATCTGATGTTGGACAACCTAGCAACACAAACTCAAACAGATATCCTGACAGTTACTGTTGGCGCATCTTAACGCCAGCCCTGTACCAACGTACTAAGCGACGAGTTTATGCGGACCTGCGTATGCGAGAGGGAAACGGCGGACCGTCATTCACAGGCAGACTTTCAACGTGCACACTTGTTAAAATAATTTGTACCAAGAAAGTGAAATTATGAAAATCTGCACATTGAGCAGATACCAAGGCCTCAACACCTCACAGTTGCTAAAAAGCATTGTGCCGATAATAAAAATTTCAAAGCAAAAAAAAAATTGTCCGAGGAAAACTAAACGGAGGAAACTAACAAGGGAGAGATGCGAAACAAATGAGGAATCATCAAGATATGCAGAAATCAATAAAGATATTAGTAACAGATTTACAGACGAAAACAAAATTGCTTCAATATTACAGGTTTTTACTTCATTGTATTGAAACCGCATACCCAAGCCTTATCACTAAACATAATTGACGTAATCCAGAGACATCATCACAATAAATAGATTTAACGTTAAAACAGCTCTGATAAAGTTTACAAGTTCTCTTCAATAAGTGCCTAGAATACCCAAAGACTGGCAGAACGTAGAGGTGAAACTGTTATTTTTAAAAAAGCAGTAAGCAGTAACATCCGATACTTTCGCCCAATATGTCACATGTCAAATATGTATCAACTCTTAATAAGAATAATAATCAACCTTCTAACAAATAAACTAGATTCATACTAACCAGTGCAGCAGGCTGGTTGGAACAGGGCAAATGAATGGAACTTTCCACTACGGGCACGATTTCGAAACCGAATTTTCCTTCAAGCAAAGTAGATCCATTATTTTATAAAAATTCCTAGAGCCTTAAAGGTAAACGATGGATAGTAACTGTACTAAATCTCGAAATAACATTATGAATAATGTATATGGCGGGTCCTAGATAAGGGTGTCCCCCACTTCTCGGCTAACCTTTACCCTTAAAATTTATCCGTATTTAAGGGGTGGTTTTGGACGGGCAATTTCCACCAAAAAAGAGAAAGATTTTTCGGGCGCCAGATGGAAGGAGGGGAGGTGAATGGGGCGCTGCAAAACACAGGACATAGCGGGGATTTGCACGCGAAACTTTTTGCGCGAGAAGCTGATACTAAGATGCTTGCGCCGACATCTTCGAATTCTATAGATTTTTATAAAATAAGTACCTGATGGAAATGTCAGAAAGCACGCTCGTTCTAATTTTAACTTTGCGTTCGCTTACCCCATACGCGGGATTATGCGGGATGAAAAACATCTTCGTTAATTATCAAGGAAGAGAAAGAGAAACCCTAAGCGTACCGCGAGTTAAATGTCAAAGATTTAAAACTTTGTTTTTAAAAAACTTTATTTCGACAAACACGTAGTGACAGCGATTGTCTCTACTACCAACTGAACATAAAGCTACCACATTAGTTTTTATATCTGAGATAAAGAACGTAACATGATATTACAATACAAGTATAAAAAAATGCAAGGTAACGGATTAGTAAGAGGCTAATGACTTAATTTATAAGAAAGTGGTGATCATACTGGAGGCGAATCAATGGAGGAGGCCAGGTGAAACATATTACTCCATCTTATTAAAGTGTCTAGAAGTTTTAATTTTGTGAACGTTTTTCGCATTTATTGACCTGAAAAATAATGTTTCATGGTGCATTTAATTTTCAATATAGGTGGTTGGAATTTCTGGTACCGTTTCATGGTCCCATGTCATAAATCACTTCTAACTTGGAGTGTTTTGGAGAGCATCACACGTTTCAGTGTTCAATTAAGATGTTCTGGCTCTCCATAAAACTTTTAACAGCATCGTCGCGAATCGAGTCACCTTCGACAAAACGTCTATATAATTTGATAGACATTAGTAGGAAGAACACGTCATAACAGTACATTTCTTTCACACTAGTTTTGTGGCTGTGTGTATGTTATGTCTATTACTCATATGCACTTGGAAGCGAAAATAATAATTTACTTTTGCACTTTATTATTGAAAAGTATGTGACACATTAACGATAATTTGAAATGCTCTCGAGTTCTTTGTACGTAGAATTTATCAGAGAGAAAACATAATGTTTTATGAGGCATTAATTAATAAAAGTGTTTACAGATGCAGTTCGTGCGAAAATTTAACGCTAATAGAGAGGCTTATAAAAGAGACCGTCTTCAAAATTTGTTAATCAGAAATGGTGCAGCACAGGAGCAACAAATGGAATGAGCTGCTGGAAGAAATGGACGAGGACACTGTAGTGCACTGGAGGATTATGAGGAGGATAAAAAAGGACATGTTTCCGACGATTGGTAACCCAATTCATAGTAAATTTGGTTTATGTTTCAGGGACGAGGACAAAACAGAGGCATTCGCGGATATCATGGAGGAATAATTCGGGATGAACGAAGACCTGGAAGGCGACATCGACTTTGAGGAAGACATCGACAGGAGAGCGGCCTAGATCAGGAAGAAAGTATGTGAGGACCACCTAGAACCCATGACGAAGAATGTGGCAGGACGAGACACCATAAACAACAGGACGATTAAGTAACTACTCGAAGAGGCCAAAAAAAAGGATCCAGGAACTGTACAACGCTGCGATGAAGAGAAGGTACTACCCACGACTATGGAAGGAGGCGGACGTCATCATGTTCCTGAAGCCAAGAAAGGACAGGAAATTTTCTCAAAATTATCGGCCGAGAAGTCTACTGAACAACTTAGGAAAACTACTGGAGAGGATACTACTGAAGAGGATCAAAGGAGAAAAAGAGAGACTACGCATGATACGGGACGAACAATGTGGATTCAGGAAAGGACACTCTATGGAACAACAAGCGCTGAGGATGGTACAGAAGACGATCAAAGACATCAGCGAGAAGAGGACGACATACATGGTACTAATCGACGTGGAGAAGGCCTTCGACAAGATTTGGCACAACGGACGGGTAGCGAAGGTGGACGAACTACGATTTAAGAGGGCGACGACCCAAATGATGCAGGACTATCTACGAGAGAGGACCTTCATGATCAAGGACAAAGGGACGACTTCGAGCTGCAGGAGGATGAAAGCAGGAGCACTCCAAGGATTGGTACTCGCACCGATCCTCTACAACATCTACTCCAGCGACATACCAATAGCACAAAGAAACAGCCACACCTGGACCTACGTCTGTGCAGACGGGCAGACGGCGAAGGCAGCGACATCGATACAATCCAACAAAGCGGCGGAGTACCTAGAACGAGAAGTAGACCCGATGAACGAATTGATTAGGGAGTAGAAGGAAAGGATCATCGCGGAGAAGATCGAGGTTATCTATATAGGATCGAACACGAGACGGTCAACGACTAACATCCGGATAGGGCACACGGAACTGGAATGGAAGGAAGAGGTAAAGTATTCAGGTATTCACATCGTCTGGAGTCTTACATGTAGGCAAATACATCGAGGAGACTGAGAGGAAGGCCAAGGACCGACTGAGTAAACTGGGACCACTCATAGGACGACGGAGCAAGCTGAGACTGGAAACGAAGAGGAAAATCTAACTGGCAAAAGTCCGACCGATCATGACGTACGGGACAGCAGTATGGGAACAAGCAATGAGCATCTACCTGGAGAAACGATAGGATATAGAAATAAGCGATGGGAAAGATGACCGATACACCATAGTACATGAGAAACAAGCAGCTACGACGGGACTTGCGGATAGAAGAACTAAAGAAGACCATCAAGGAGAAAACGAGGAGGTGATCAATAACGCGATATAGCACACGAACCCACTTATTAGGAAGGCAACGGACTACGACGAAGACGCACCATCAAGATAGAAGAGACCCAGGAGAGCGATGACAGAGGACATACGAAAATCCGAAGATGAAGCATCGTAACCACCTTATAGAGTTTTATAAATACGCCCTTTGCAACATTTGTAATCTCAAAGGGAAAACACCTAATTTTATACCTGTAATAAGTTAAGTGGTATGATAGCCATTTCATTATATAGAAACTATATTCCCAATTGAACGGTAAAATAACCTTAATACCACAAAAGAAACACAAATCATACACAAAACAGATTTTGATTAATATTGAACCAGAGAAAGACAGCGGCGAAGAGGGATTTTATGTAGAAAGTTTTTTTTAATTTTGGGTTTCTTTTCCTTTTTGCCTTCATACCCCTTCATATTGCTTATGCAGTCAGTCTGCTGAAACTGTAATAAAAATGAAAGTATTACAAGACCCCAATAAATTTATTGAAACTGATGTGAGGTATTTTAAGGCTAATAAAATCCTTGATGAATGGTTTTATATGCTTTCAATTAATTGAAAATGAAAGATTCATGTAATTTACTGTTACCGCTATTTATAACATTATAAAATTGTATTACAAAAAGGAATAGATTTAAGATATAAATTTTCTGGATTCTTCGTCACTGTGATACAATTGGGAGATCTTAAATTTAACTTATCATTGGTTAAAAATCAACTCAATTGGAACCATTCCGGGAACGATTAAGTTTTTCTCGAGGAATGTAATTTCTTGTGCCAATAATGTTAACAATGGAATATCCGTCCGTTTGGCGTACTTAACATTAACGACGACAGTCTTTGGCAATTACGTATCATTAAGGATATTCATTCAAAGAAATCGTCTAAGATTATCGGTATTAAGTTTAACAATATGATGAATAGAAATAAACGGAAGCGTAAATACACGTATCTTGGTTCTACTCTTGCCATTTCATTTTATTTAATTTTGTAAATATGTCATTTATCGACTACATTCATTTTACCCAACTCCACGTTTTTAATTAAACCAGAAACAGATGCCTTTGGGTAAAGCTAAGAAACCACAAAAATAGTCCACTTAGCTATTTGTTTCAATCAGAGACCTCATGCAATAAATTCATAGTACTTATCTTTCGATACCAGGCCGAAATCTAAAAACGCTGCCGGCCTAATTGTAATACGTATTATTACTACTTTTGAAGAACAAATAGGGCCGCTGTTCATTTCATCGTTTGATCGAATGCGTTCACAGATATGTACAAAACCAACGGCACTGAAATAATAGGGTTCGGTTCAGCGAACTCAACTACAAATTGAGTTATGTCCCTCTCGAGCCACTGATTTTTCAACCAAGAAGGATAATCTCACCCTACGCGATTGAGATAATGAACTTGTTCTCGCTAAAGCGAGTTCACTTTCATGTTCTCTTTATTCTTAGTGGTAGTACTGACAGGTATACAGTATTCACTCCGATCACATCCTCCCATGCAGGTTGTAATTATGCCACTATCCCTCGTTGCTTTATCAAAGCATCATGGGTCACAATGACGTGAGTAACGTGTTATCGATAAAACGTAAACCACCTAATGTGAATGCAATCTTACTAACAGACCAACAGTAGGCAACAACGTCAAAGGTATTACCATCCACACCACTATGACCACCTTCGTTGCCACCGCCAACGTCTTTGGTAAATGAGGAGAAAATATCCTCATTATAACTTCAGACCTCACACAACTTTTGAAAATTTATGGTGGAGAGACATGGAACATGAGGACGTTGGACATGGGCATGGAAAATGAGGGGGTGTTCGAGCCATCTAAGAGCCCCTGGGCGTCTCCGGTAGTCCTGGTAAAGAAGAAGGATGGGAGCACTAGATTCTGCGTAGACTATCGGCAGTTAAATGACGTAACGAAAAAGGATAGCTACCCCTTGCCTCGCATAGACAACTCGCTAGACAGGCTGACCGGTTCCGAGCTCTTCTCTATCCTGAACCTATAGAGTGGGTATTGGCAGATCGAAATGGACCCTGCCGACATGGAGAAGATGGCGTTTTCCATTGGCACCGGGTTGTGGCAGTTTAAAGTGATGCCGTTTGGGCTGTGTAACGCGCCTGTAACGTTCGAAAGGGTTATGGAGAACGTACTGAGAAAACTATCCTGGAAGACGTGCCTGGTGTACCTCGACGACATCATAGTATTCAGTAAAACCTTCGGGGAACATCTAACTAATTTGTAAGAAGTGTATAAGAGACACCAAGGGGCTAATTTAATGCTGAATGTGAAGAAGTGTCATCTACTTCAACCGAGGGCACAGTATCTGGGGCACGTTGTGAGCAGCAACGGGGTGGAGGTAGACCCTGAAAAGGTACGAGCAGTTCAACAATGGCCAGTCCCCAAAGATAAACATCAAGTCCGAACATTCCTAGGACTGTGTACCTACTGTCGTCGATATGTGCGAATGTTTTCCGGCGTAGTTAAACCACTGACACGACTGACCGAGGAAAAACGAACCTTCCAGTGGGACAAAGAATGGGCCTTCGACAAGTTGAAGGAATGTCTGACGACTGCTCCAATTCTTGGGTATCCAACTGAAGGAGGTGAGTTCATTTTGGATATGGACGCCAGCAACGTTAGCATTGGTGGAGTTCTATCGCAGCTACAGGGAGGGCAGGAGCACGTCGTTGGCTATTTTAACAAGGTGTTGTCGAAACCAGACAGGAAGTACTGCGTCACCAGGAAAGAGCGCCTAGCAGTAGTCAAGTTCGTGGAGCATTTTCACAAGTACCTCTCTAGCCGACGGTTCTTGGTGAGGACAGACTATGTAGCATTGAAGTGGCTGCTACAGTTTAAGAACCCGGAAGGCCAAGTAGCGCGTTGGATTGACAGGCTCCAAGAATATCACTTTGGTATTGAACAGCGGGCGGGAATGAGTCACCGAAATGCGGACGCTCTCTCTAGAAGCTCCTTAGATTGTCCACACAGCACTAGGGTGGAAAATAAGGAAGCAGTGACGTATCGAACTACGGTCGTTACTGAGGGCTGGTCGTCTGAAGAAATCCAACAACATCAGGACGACGACCCGGAAATAAAAAGGATCAAAGGATGGAAGACGGAAGTTCAACGACGCACTTGGTAGCAGGTGGCTCCATTCTCAAAAACCCTTAAGTCCTACTTGCCCCAGTGGAAATCTTCGGTACTTGAGAATGAGCTACTCATAATGACGATCGAGAACCATGATGGCTAGGAGCGAAGAACGCAGTTGGTCATTCCTAGGAGTAAGGTGCCAGAGATACTTCGTATGGTACATGATGAAGCCTCGGGAGGATATCTGGGAATGACGAAGACATTGCAGAAGGTTCACGACAGGTTTTATTGGGCCAACTGCTTCGACGACGTGAAGGAATGGTGCCGTAAGTGTGCGACTTGCGCCGCCAGTAACGGTCCTCCTCGCAAGCCAAAGGCCCCAATGCGACAATATAACGTAGGGAGCCCCTTTGTGAGGATTTGCCTTGGACATTACACGACCATTTCCCGAGACCAACGAGGGGAACAAGTACATCCTGGTGGTCATGGATTATTTCACGAAGTGGGTGGTGGCGTACGCCATACCAAATCAGGAAGCTGCGACCGTGTCAGACGCACTAGTAAAAGAGTTGTTTTGTCGCTTTGGAGTGCCCATGGAATTGCATTCCGATCAGGCCAGAAACTTTGAGAGCGAGCTCTTCCAGAGGGTCTGCGAGAAGCTGGGCATTCGGAAAACCAGAACTACAGCGTTATATCCCCAGTCGGTCGGAATGGTCGAGCGGATGAACCGAACATTGGGCGAATACCTCTCTAAAGTTGTGTCTCAATACCAACGAGACTGGGACCAGCACCTCCCCTTCTTCCTGATGGCCTATCGATAGGCGGTAAGCAAATCCACTGGACAGTCTTCGGCCAATATCATCTTTGGCAGAGAGATGAGGGTTTCATGTTACTTGAAGTTCAGGTATATGCCTAGAGAAACCTAGTAGGGGAATACTATGTCACCGAGCTTCCGAAGAAAATGGACGATATTCATGAATTAGTTCGAGGCAACCTCCAGATCACCAGTTGATGAGATTTAAAATGGTTCCTAGATAATTATTTCGTAATTATAATGTTCGAGGATTGCATTGTACTAATTTTCGGTGTATATCTATAAAATTAAACAATTTAGACAATCGATTATGCAACATTCCATAAAAAATGTTAAGTAGTGTAAAAAAATTGTTAATAAAGTGCTGCTTCACTTTTACTTTTGAAGAGGTAACTTATTGTCTGGGACGATGTATGTGGCATAATACAATTTTAGTATAACGCTATTTAGACATTCTTAAAGATGTATAAAATAAGGTTTGGAATGTGACTGTTAATTTGTACCAACACGAATCAACTTGTATGAACAAATTAAATGTGGCAAACAAGATTATTCTTTTGTTTCTGTGTTTAAACGTGTATCACTGTTTACACCTCTCTTCCACATAAAGTAGTATAATTAAATTAAAATTCATGTGATCACGGAATTCAATGATCACGGAATAGAAATTGAAAAGTATTATCGCCACGTATTTATAGGGTATTTCCTCAGGTACTTATACCATTTATATAAATTTGTGCGATGCGAAGGTATTGGCGTAAGCATCAAAGCACCCGCAAATAGCTCCGCGCTCGTATCTCCGCCAATCATCGTTATTTTTTAGCGCCCCATCCCCATCCATTATAAATAAGGGTAGTATTTAGGGGTAAAGGGTAGTATTTAGGGGTAAAGGGTAGTATTTAGGGGTAAAGGGTAGTATTTAGGGGTAAAGGTTAGCCGAGGAGTGGGGAATAACCTTTATTTAGAACCCGTTATATACATTATCCGCCATATCGTGCGTTGAAAATAAAATTTACAACAGATTCCAAAAGCCACTATAAACTTTTCAACTAATGTTCGGGTAAATATTTATCTAAATGTAAGATAGAATTGTTTTACGTTCTTAACCCTGCCAAAAACAAGAATTAAATACTATTTAAATATAAACAAGATTTTTTCTATTCGTATTTAAACGAGTTGTCAAAATAATAAAATATACATTTATATTTGTATTTATATATTTGTTTTAAAAGTAGTTTCTACGACAAATTCTAAAGTTAAGCAGAGAAAGTCAAAATACTGAGATAAAAGGAATACCTGACACGGTCTGCTTTTGATTGCCTGTCTCA
The DNA here is from genome assembly GCA_963576515.1 of Cryptocephalus primarius. Taxonomy (NCBI): domain Eukaryota; kingdom Metazoa; phylum Arthropoda; class Insecta; order Coleoptera; family Chrysomelidae; genus Cryptocephalus; species Cryptocephalus primarius. Next base: position 9,700,505 of record OY754950.1, read on the forward strand.
TACTTCTAAATCCTGATATACCTATTTGTGTGCAAAGGAATACGATTCTTATATGCACAAAAGTGTAGATAGGCTAAGAAGAACATAAAGTGCGATAGAACAAAGAACATTAGGAATCAATTTAAAACAATAAAGAAAATGAAAATGATATTTGGATATCAGACGGAGAATAAAAATTACACAATATAGAACGAAACACGGATATAAAATGGTAATGGGTCGCACACGTGACAGGCCAAAGTACAAAGATGTGGACGTAGAGAATTACACATTGGCGATCCGGACCTCGGATACAACACATTTGAGAATTGATTATTTGAATTTTTGACTACATAAGAAACATTCGAGGACGATAACAAGAACTGTTTAAAGCAGATGTTATTTATTTTAACGGTATTAAATATTTTAAAGTGCCAATAAAAGTCTTTACAATAATTAGTATTTATAAGTTATACATATTATAAATATTTTAGTAAATGCATTACTTTATGTATACTTATATACTGTATATACTTTTTACTTACAAGGTTCAAAAAACCTCAAATCGTAAATATAAACAAAGGTTTCTACGACTTACGAATCACTAACTCAGTAATTTCGCAAAAAAAGCTTCGCTTCCACACAATACACCTCACATTTTGTATGTATAATGCACTATTTTTAATGAAAAGTCACAAATTCCATTAAAAACTCATGTCATATATTTCAATACTGCATTAATATACATTAAGTTTGTCATGTGTAAGTTTCTGGTGTCAATAATGACGTTCGCATTTCTGAATTTGCTATGAAGTCTTACCCCTACATGCTTCAGTACTGATAACGCCCTGTATGAACTGTGGGAGCGTCGATGCCGGGACACCTCTCGTCAACCTCAACGATTCGTAAATCTCCATCAGCACGTATTTCACGAGGCTCGACAAGGAGTGATATGGGTCAGTCTGGACTTTCTTGGCCAAGTACAATGGTACCTTCATAACTTTTGCTACATTTTTGGAAAAATCTACATAAATTCCCAATGAGTTCAGGTAGCCTTCGAATTTTTTGAGTAAAGACGCTTCCTCTGGTTTCATTTGAATCAGCAGGGGTTCCCTCAGAACGGTCGTGGCATTCTTATAGGCTAAAACATCATTTCATTTACAAATATTTGGACGATACTTTAGAAGATCCAATAATTTACATAATGTTATATTCAATATGATTAAATTAAAAGAAAAGTTATGTGTATCGAAAAAAATTGTTTACTAAAAGAACAGATAAAGTTTTCAACCTTACTCAATTACTCTCAGGAAGTATTTATTAAAATTTTAATCACATACTTTTCATTGATGAATGATTTTATACCTTTCAATAATGATTCAAGCCTGATCCTCTCGTGTACGGCATGTTGATCAAACAATACTAAAATATTTTCTTCCAACGATTTGATAGCTAAGAACTTTCTGTCGACCTGTCCGACAACTTCGAAGTTATCGAATAAATTCTTATCGAATGTAACGATATCGTTCAATATATCAAAATCGTTACACTTTGGCACGAACGACTGGAACATTTTCACCTTCTCCATATAGATGATCTCAAAGAACTTTTCTGGATCTATTTAGGACGATAAATCAGTTAGAGACGGTTCGAATGTATTACGAATAAAGTTACCTATATTATCAAGATACTTCTGCCATTTGATGAACGGTAGTTCGTACTTGTGAACGTCCATGATGTAGTCCGTCAGAATTTTTTTAGTGTTCTGACTTAATGTCTCAGTGACTATGACTTCCTTTAAAATTGGGGACATGCCCTTCGGTACTACATCGAGTCTTTCCTTGTATTGGAACCGATTTTGGGTATGGTGAGGAGTACACAATAGGGTGAAACCTTAAAAAAATTCAAAGATTAGATGATTTAGTAGAAGTAGAAGAAAAAAAGTCAATCACAATTTAAAAAACACGTTATTCTCTACATTTATGTAATTATACGTATATTATATAGTTTGGATACCATGCACTAGAGAATAAAATTATTTTTGACGATATTCTAGAAAATTATAAAAATGCTGAAATGGGTAAAATTTAACCTGGTCTTATAAATTAATATTAAACATATAGGGAGACTAACATATTTGGCGGGACAGATGGTTGAGTTTCCCTAAAAGAATCATCCTGTATATTGTTACATTTTTAAATTCTAATTGTCATTTAAGTTCGACGACCTAGAGTAGCTATCTTTGATTCTTTCAGTATATTAAATATTCAAAATGATCTCCATTCACTTCTTGCCAAAATCCTAATCTGTAGTAAAACACCTCCCTAACATTCACTAAAACTTAAAGTGAAATATTTCGTATTTGTGTGCGTATTAGGTTTTTTAAATTAACAATATTACAATTGGATCATAGTGTGTTTTGCACAGTCTTGTTTTCAACAAACATTTTCATTGTGGTAGTGGTGTAAAGCTAGGTCGCGTACGTAGTATAAAAATGCACCGTGAGTAACGCTAATTGAACTAGCATAAATGCCAGACAATCGTTTTTGAACTTCTGTTTTGGCGTCCCGTTAAACATCAAAGGACTAACATATTGGACCTTCATGTCTAATTTGTCAGCTAAATATTGGAGTCATATGCAGAGCTAAATGACAGTATTTTTTCAAACTCCTGGAAGATAACGATATTGATCTGGTTGTCATCCAAGAATCTTATCTAAAAGGTGAGACAGCTCCATGCCAGTGGTGCGCTACCGGTAACTGAAAGTCTGCCAGCTACGTAGGATCGAGCATAGGGTATTGCCACCAACATACGTGTAAAATAATATCCACACAATCGCTACTCAAATAGATGTGATTTTTAAACTGGCTACCCTACACTGCTAAAATGGAAAAATGCCACAAATTCATTCGACCAACGAGCAAAATATACGAACAATTTGTCGGCTTGATAATCAGCACCGCAAAGAATATCATTAATTCGTAGATGTTACCGTAAAGGAGATATTATTAGCTGAACTGACACAAGTAAAAAAACTTTACCAAGAACTTCTCGAGAGTTGTGACGAGAAAGTATAAGAGGATGAGCTCTACAGAACCTAAACGCAGGACACAGACAAAAGTAGACTGAAACCGTTGAGGCCGTACGCACGGTCCCTTCTATAATCCTGTTGCCTTATACGTCGTCTCTACTCCTAGAACACCCAGGAACCGAGAGCACATTACTCAAATTTAGAAAAAAAGTATAAAACATATAAATAATAAAAAATATAACAAATATATTTATAAAAAAATAACACTATCATTCTAAATACAGGAACTATTTTACACTCACTCATATAACCAAAAATAACAGCGTTTTTAAAACCAGAAAATCCAAATGGCAGGTCAAAAGGCTACCGTTTCATTGTACTACAAAGTTCTAGTTTAAAACTATTACACAACAAAAGCTTCGAAAATGCATACGAGTGGAGCCGGCTGGAATCAGATCAAAACGAATCTGCCCTAATTTTGCCACGTCACTTTAGAGTTACACGCCGGTTGGATACCAGAAGCAGCTAAATACATTTGTTGCATTCATCGACCTAGTTGTAGCATACGGCACTGTTTAAAAACAAAAACTGCAAATTTACCCTCTAGATACCCTACAACACATTTGTGGAATAATCGACAACATGAAAACTCACTTTAAACCGCATTCCTGTTGAACTGCTTGGCTAATATGCTCACAACGAGATACAGAAAATTGGGCTCTGCCAATGACTAAGCAATTACAACCAGAAACAAATCAATAGAAGAAACGTTAGCATATAACTTGAATATTCGCATTATATATTGTTGATTAGACAGTTCTGTCAAGTTTAATTGGTCTGAGCCTTGAATCATTTTCTGTAGCCTGACTGATATGTATCGAATATGAATGAATGAATGAAACTGGGATGCCTTTCGGCGACACTTAGACTAGAGTCCATTGTGTCATCCCCCGCCGTTTAAGGTCTCAACCTAGTCGCACTTTCCCCATGAAGGTACTTATGCTTCCTAGTGAGAGGTTCCTCGCTTCCCCCGGGAAGATCTTCTCTACCCCGAAGATGGTCCACCTGGCTCCTGCGAGTGCTTCGCAGTCGCAAAAGATGTGATAGGAGGTTTCATCTTCCTCCCAACAGAACCTGCACAATGAGTCGTCTTTCAGCCCCATATTGTGCATATGGTAGTTTAGCGTCCAGTGCCCGGTCAGGTCCCCGGTTACCGTACGTATATGTTTCCTGCCTAAACTAAGCAGTTCTCTCGCCTTCTTCTGGTCGGGTCCCTCAATGAAGGCCCTCGATTGCCGGAGTCGGTGCTGTTGGCTCCAGTGTTCTCCGAATTCCGCTCTTACGCGCCTTCTGTAGTGTTCCACTGTGGTCTCTTTGGTAATTCCACAAGCCGGCTCGGCCCAGCGAGGAGAGTCTCAGCCCCTAGCCGGGCCAGTTGTATCGAATATGAGTATCGATATCAGAGTGTGAGTTTACCTTGTGGTGCTACCAAATGGTATGGGTGTGCATCAAGAACTATTTCATTGTACTAGCTATACTTATGGTGACGACACTCAACTATATCCCACATTTTGGCCTGATCAGTGGCAAGGCACATCATGGATTGCTAATAAAGACATAGCGATAATATACCTCCATAGCTTTTGTGGTAAAAAAATCCATTGTGAAAAAAACTCAGAATTTAAGAACATGGATTGACAATACCTGTAGATATCACGAACAAATCAATTAATATATGAAGCTAGCTTATTTCTATTTGAAATTATGCGAAGCTTTCGTTCTCTCCCATTTTGTTTATTGTGTGCCAGTTTATCACCTGCTATTGAAGTTGCTATAGATATTAGAGTGCAAAAATTCAGAACTGCTGTTGGACTTATATCTACAGTTTAAAAAAGTATGATCACACAAATTGCACGAACTGGGCTAGCTGAATATGAAAAATCGACGTGAGTTGTAGACAGTTTGTATATTTTAATGGTCTCAATAGTCCTTTTTATTTGTCCCTAAAAATTAACATTTTTTTCAAACATTCATGATGTTGCCATTAGATTTAGGGGATTGGCCTCTTCCCCCACTTTTAAGAAGCAAATATTTACTCGGGGGACCTCCTTTAATTTTTTTTTAATAATTGTTATGGCCTTGTCATCTTTGTCACTCAATTCTTCTAAAATCAATTTGATACGAAAACTGTACGACTTCCAGATCTAATATGAGTTTTTTCTAATTTTGGAATGAAAAATTTACACTATCAATTTGAACATGTACTTACTAACTGACGTATATTTTGGTATTACCTCTGATGGTTTCTTCAGTGCATAAACAAAATAGAAAAACAACAAGAGAATTTAAAAATCTAAAATATAGGGTTATAAATTTAAGACCCCCTTATATATCACTTCAAATTTGTGTTATATCCCTCGTAGCCTGAATAGCTAAAATAATAATTAATGTAAAAAGTAACAAAGTGCACAATTGCCTTTGTTGCACTTAATGCTGAGGGTATAGAATTCCTCGCACGATTTCACGAAGAGATGTGTGGGAAATTGTCGGAGATGACTAAGCAACTTATGTTGAATAACTCACTCTTGATTTTGGTTTCGAACAGAACGGTTCGAAGTCGGAACCGATTGTCATTTCGCAGTTTCTACCGATATAATAAAGTGTTAAGAATTAGTTTGATTTTTTAGAACAAACACCACATCTCACCCGACGTAAAATATATGAAAAAGATTGTACGTTTAAATATTAATTTAAAAGTCGCATCCCGATAATTTTTTATAAGTTTTTAACGTCAAAAATAATTTTGTTCCATAAGTGACAACCACACTATATATTATGTATTACTCCGAGACCACATTTCCTAAGACCTACGTCATTAATATCGCGTTGCCATATACAACACGCAAAATACCATATTGAAATAAATGTTCAATGATAAAACGTCACAAAAACATATTTGTTGCAGAGTAAGTGAATACATTCAAGCAGTCGAATAGAAGATTTGACTTTTTTCTAAATTGTATTGCAACAATGTGTGCAGATTTTAGCAAAGTATAGAAAGCCACAATTTTTAGGATTTTAGAGAACACCATTCGAGAGGAGAAATAACGACCGGAAATAAAAAGGTAAAAGAAAAATCGTTGTAGATGACTATGTTAAATGTGCTATTCGTTAAATACATTCTCTCTTCTTTTGAAACGAAATTCCGACGGTAAGTAAAATTCATCTCTATTTATAAAATGACGATAGTTTGCCTAAGACTTCGCGAAGAGTTTTAATCCGTATGGGTGAAATGCACTTTATTTAGGTACAACAAGAGGAAACGTTAAGAGCGCGCTACTAGAGATGATATATTTTGGCGAAGAGATTAAGACACATTCGAAATGTTCACAGCGGGAAAAAAATAATTATTTGGACATGCTGGGCATACAGTTTCCAAAGTTTGGCAAGATTTATCCGTAAATATTATCGAACACCCTTTCTCGAAGATTAATCATAACCCATATCGGAGGTGAGTAGGGTTTTGTGGAGGGTGAGTTAAACATTTTTGAATCGCGAAAAACCTGTGATTATCACGAGGTTACGAATTCAGGCGAATTTGAAACGTGGTTCAAATCGATTCTTTCGCACTTGAAATCTGGTTCAGTTATTGTAATGGATAATGCGCCTTACCACAACCGTCGCGCAGAACCACTTCCTAATACATCACAGTGAAAAAAAACGGAAATATTTGATTGGTTACGATTAGAAAATATAGCTTGCGACGATACCTTGTTTAAACCTGAATTGCTTCGAATAGCTCGTCAACATAAACAAAATTATTTCAAATTAGTCAAATAAGGAATAAATTTATTTTAATTTCGTTTTGATATTTGGTTTCCTGGTAATTTTTCACGAATTTAAAAAAGTTGACTTAGGACCATTCTCAACCAAGATACCAAGTTTTCTTAAAAAATTCACCAGTTATTTATTTACCAACACACTTGAAATTGCACGAGTAAATAAATCAATTCTTTAACTTAACAATGACCATCGTAAATATCGAAAAATATCTATTTTATTAAGATAAATAACGACTGCAAAAGCGTACTTCAAAATTTTTTTATATGTATTAAAAAGTGGTGGGGAATCAGCCAGCAGCGTTGAAAAGTGAATATCCAAACCTCAAACCGAAATCATCTGAAAATTTTAAGATATCTTGGGCAATTATGTACCAATTTTAACGTTTTTTTTTTAATTTGTGGTAGCACGTGAAAATAATAACAACTGCACGATCCTTTTTGCAATAGCTATTTATTAATTTGCGATAAACAATTATTTTTGAATTTCTTTATATTATTGAGAGAATTAATTGTTGGCACTGATACTAATTTAATATACATATCAAAAAATATTTTTCATTACAGATGTTAATGCTCCCTCTAATATGTGTTTTTTTAATAAATTTAACAAACTCATTTCTTTGTCATTTTCACCATTTAAACTATGTTCAAACAATGGCGCCGTCATTTTCAACTCATACTTTCTGAAAAATGTCTTTTCTTTTTACCTAAACTTGGATTTTAAAAAGGTTTCAACTTGAAACGTGTTACTTTGAGATTTATATGTATTAAAATTTTATTTGACTGGATTAATGCAACTACGTACAGGAACAACGTGCTCAGAAACTTTTTGTCTTTTTGTTATATCGATATTATTCAGAATTTATCTTATTTTGTTTTATATGAGGACGTACTGTACATGGAGACTACACGGGAAAATGATGTAATTCCAAAAAATAGAAAACTGAGATAACCCTGCCACTTGTGCCATCTTGTGCCTCTTAAGTTTTTTTTCCAAAATATTAATAATGTACTGCAGAAATAACTATCTAAGTCCCTTAATATGAGTGACTCAAATTATCACACATTAGAAGAACGACCTAAGTCCACGTGAATCCATGGAAGACGGATCCAAGTCCACTGCGTATATATATTTTTTTGGTTTGGATTATAAACATATTGACCCGACCGTACGTTTAAGATTATTATTTCAATTACGCAGTTCTTCGTCGATGTCTGAAAAGTAAGGAACGAGTATTGTTGTAAATTATAGCGAATTCATGTGATGGTAGTGAAGTAGTGCAAAACGTTTTAAAAACTAGTAAGAAGAAAATAGTGTGTGTGTAAAGTTCATTAGAAATTATATTTACGAAATAGGGGAATCATGCGGCTGCAAAAAATTCCGTTGTTTTCAATTCATATCAGTGATATCAATGATAAAAGGTAAGAAGTTATTGCACATTTTCACACGTTAATGGATAGAAATGATCAAAATAGTTATTTGTGCGGATTAATTGAATTTCAAGATATTCTAGAGAGGAGACCAAGGTAAAATGAAGTGTGTCAAAAAAGCGCTTATATCATTGCACGGAATTACCAACCGACGACTTATAACTTTAAAAGGATACTTAAAAAATCAAAGGTATAGCTGCATTGATATGAGGGGTAGACATACTAATCACCCATACAAATCAAAACCTGAAGTAGTCGATTGTGTGCGTAATCATATAAGATCTTTTAAAGGAAAGAAGCCGCTTTACAGCTTGAAGAAAACTTCTCGAATTTATCTTCCAGAAGTGAGAGAAGAAGAGATCTACCAGTTGTCCAGTTCACTGTTCAAAAGATGCATTCTATGTACAGGGAAAAGTACCCTCCTGAACCAACAGCTTATGAGTCATATCGTAAAATACGAGAGGCGTTTGAAAAGTCCGTGTAAAGTCCGAGAGATGGCACCACCGACGCGTATCGAGGTCATGTTTAGTTAGTAGTATGTTAGTTTCATCTCTTGAATGAACGCACGCCAAGTTTTAGTCATATTGGTCAATGTCTTTCTGTTTGGCATTCGTGTGAATCAATCAAGTCGAGTGATTTTCAAGAAATGGACGAAAAAGAATTTCGTGTGGCGATTAAACATTACTTTATGAAAGGCAAAACGCCTCAGGAGACTAAAGAGAAACTTGATAAACATTATGGTAACTTTGCACCTTCGATTAGAACAGTTTATAAGTGGTTTCAAAATTTTCGGAGTGGCCATATGGGCACAAGTGACGCTGATCGTTCTGGACGGCCTGTGGAGATTGCGACACCAGAAATCATTAATAAAATCAATGATATAGTGCTGAAAGACAGAAGGGTTAAGGTGCGTGAGATCGCTAGTGCTGTGGGCATCTCGACTGAACGGGTACATAATATTTTGCATAAACATTTGGACATGAGAAAACTATCCACAAGATAGTTGCCACGATTGCTCACTCTTGATCAAAAACGGATTCGTGTGAAGTGTTGCAAGGATGGTTTGCAGCTGTTCCAGAAGAATCCGGAGGACCTTAAGCGTCGTTTCGTCACTGTGGATGAAACATGGATACATTACTATACTCCTGAGACCAAACAACAATGTAAACAATGGGTTACCAAGGGGGAATCTGCACCAAAAAAGGCGAAGACCGTTCCTTCGGCCGGAAAGGTTATGGCGACTGTCTTTTGGGATTCGCAAGGGATAACCCTCATCAACTATCTGGAAAAGGGTAAAACTATTACAGGTGAATATTATTCTTCGTTATTGGACCGTTTCAAAACCGAGCTGCAAGAAAATCGCCCGCGATTGGCCCACAAGAAAGTCCTTTTCCATCACGACAACGCACCAGCTCACACCTCAGCAGTTGTGGTCGCAAAATTAATGGAAATTGGATTCCAACTCGTTTTACATCCCCCCTATTCTCCGGACTTGGCTCCTTTGGACTACTATTTGTTCCCCAATCTGAAGAAATGGCTGGCGGGACAAAGATTTTATTCAAACGAAGATGTGATTGCAGACACTAATGAATATTTTATAGACTTGGACAAATCCTATTATTCGGAAGGGATCAACAAATTAGAGCATCGTCGGACGAAGTGTATAAGCCTAAAAGGAGACTATGTCGAAAAATAATAAAGGTTTACCCCAAACACATAAGTAGTTCTTATTTTTGCACGGCCTTTTCCAGCGCCCCTCGTATTCGTCAGAGAGTTTAACATCAGTTTTGGATATCCTAGAGCAGACACGTGTAGTACGTGCGATGAACATACGGCTCAAATGAAGTTGCTGCAAGGAAAGTTAGACATCACTGAAAATGATAAAACAGTAAAGATTATCCGAAAGATCACCAGCTTAGAAAATCAAAATAAACTATATAAACTAAAAGCAGCTACATTTTATAACAGAAAACGAAATGCCAGAAAAAATCTAGACAGAATCTATCGATGGAAGCTATCACAATGGACTTTTCTAAAAATCATCCCACTCCAAACATAACCACAAATGATGTCTAGTATAAGAGGCAACTGACTTTTATTAGTTTTAATATCCATCAGCTATTAACCAAAGATGTGATTTTTTATACATATACCGAGACGACTGTCAAGAGACGCGCAGATGAAATTGTATCTTTTCTGTATCAGTTTTAGTTTAACATACTGCCACTACAGGTTTTAAATTTAGAAATATTCTGCGATTCGTGCGCAGGACTAAATAAAAATTACACAATTATTCGTCTTTTGCATCACCTTGTTCACAATGAACAAAGATTTTATAAAATCAAAATTGCTTTCCCAATACGAGGGCATTCGTATCTAGAATGCGACAAGGACTTTGACCTTATAATGCAAAGAGTTGAAGTGCCTTCTCAGTGGGTAGATGTTTTTAGGGCAGTTAGACTTAATCCGAACCCTTTTACTGTCATCGAGTGTCAGAATTTTTTTCAAGCCTGCACAAAGTTTATGAAACCTATGTATAAAAATAAATTCCCTATTCCCACACGATCGATAAAGGAGTATCGATAAAGGATACGTAACCAACATCCTAGAACCGTGGAAACGAGGGAAAGCTATAACGAAGCTATGTCAAGTTTTGTAATTACTCCACCAAAAGTACAGAAGTCATTCTGCACCACAACAACTGTATGCCGACCTAATTCCTTTTACCTTGTGCGTCAAACAATGTCCATTTAGACGATACAGACAAGGTGAGTAATACGAAGTAAACTACATTGTTTTGTTTCCGCCTAAAAGCTACTTACATTTGATTGCTACCAGTGATCGAATTCCTCACCCCAAAATATTGGAAACGACCTATCACTCGATTTTTTTTCTACACCCCTATCCTCCTTCCAATTCTCGCCTCTAAAACTTTGACTTCCGTATTTACAAGACTCGATGTCAAATGACGAATCGGGAGAGAAAATGCATTTTTTATTTTATATTTCAACCCCCTTTTTACTGCTCCCCTCCATCTTAAACTAATAATAATAATAACAATAATAATAATAATAATAATAATAATAATAATAATCCCCCTCCGTGGGGGTTTGCCGGGTCCCCTATCGGGCACGGCCATCTGCGAAGGGGGATGCTCGCTGCACGCTAGCGTGCAGAGGGTAGTGGGGAAATCAAATACCCACTGTGGAACAAAATCTGGCACACCATGGAAGAAGATGAGAAGAAAGAAAGCCTCGGAGAATTGTAACGACGTGAACGGGGTCAGCGAGACATCGCCTGAAACCGCGTCCGGCAGAGGAATTGAGGTGTCCTCATTATCCACCCAGCCCTCAATACAGCAATAAATTAAAATCCTTCAAGCTACATCCAACTGTCGCAGATGGAAATTGCCTTTTTAGAGCAGTCAGCCTCTATCTGTTTGACAACAGATAAGGAGAGAAGCAGTCAGATTTGTGAGAAAACATTGGGAAGAACTCAAATACTATTTAGTCGTCACAGATCCCAACCTCAAGGACGCGAGATCTTACTGCTATCACATGAATCAAGATAAGACTTACGGAACCAGCATAGAAATACTAGCAATATATGAATTGTACGATATCAACTTCAAGATCTACGTAGAAACGGAACGGCCCACAACTGAGGAATTCATAACTGACAAAAAACCAACAGTTATATCAAAAACCAATCATAAAGAAGATATCGAGTTGATTCTGTTAGGTGAAGTGAAAAATGGACACTTCGAATTGTTAGAACTCAAAGACGAATATGACGGAACAAAACAAATGAATGAGAAAGAAAAGTCTAATTTGAAGTCTAGAAGCAAACAAGAGAACATGAAGACCAAAGAAAAAGCGATCAAAGCAGGCAAGTATAACAAAAAAACACTAAAGAATGAAATGGTCTCTAGACGATTACAAAGAAATCATGTGGTGCCATTATCATACAGTGGAAAAAAACAGGGATAGTAGACATTCACGAGACATTCGAACTATGGAAACGAAGAAACCCAGATTCAAAATATGAGTTAAATCCCTATACCATGGCCACACAAAGAAGATACATTCTCAATCAAAACAAACTAACAACCAGAGAACTAAAATACATCATAGAAAGCGTCAAAGAACACCTACAAAACGAAATAAGTACAGAAAAAGAATGTGTCCCGGAAAGTAAAACCGAACAACACAATCCTCACAGAAAACAAAACCGAACGAAATCCAAAGACGAAATCAGTATCAACAAGTACACTGCCAAACCTAAAGAAAGAAAACCATGGACAGAGGATGATTACAGAGAAATAGTTCGGTTCCATTTTTACACAATAGAAAAGTGTGGAATAGCAAATCTCAAAGAAACATACCAACTCTGGAAGAAAAGGAACCCCAATACTACTCGCAATCTCAATCCTAACACGTTAGCAAATCAACGTAGATTCATACTTGATCAAAACAAACTGACTCCTGAAGTATTAGAATCGATAAGAAATGCCGTCAAAAAAGACATCCACAGAGCAACAACCCCAAAAACTTTCCCACCCAATATCAAAGAATATACAGCGGAATTTAACGTACCACAAAAATCAGAAACCACGGAATCAGCACACTCTGAATTTAGCACAATCGAGACATGTAACAATGAAAATAAGAAATTGGAAACCCTAATAGAGCAGATAACCGAATGTACAGAATCCGATAACACCAATGATACCCAGATTCAAAGAACACTATTAAAGAGAATTGATGACAATAATAAGACCAAATAACTTACAAAAATGGGAAATTCTGCCATCGCAACAATAATAGGGAAAAATCCAAAACAATATGAAAGACTAACTGCAATCAATAGAATCACATAAGCTACGGCAGCTACGATCCAAAAAATCCTGATCCCCACTTCCACCCCACTAAATAAAAAGAAGAACCCAAATAATACTTACGAGCATCCCTGGAAGAAAAGAATCTTAATCCGTATTGCAAAACTAAGGAAAGATCTTTCACTATTGAGGGAATCACTGAACCCCTATCTCAGCGAAAGAATGAAAGAAAAAATGAAAACGCTATATATTAAATACAAAATAAAAAATGAAGCAGATCACGCAAGAACGACAGAGAGACTAAAGCAACTAATATCCGCCAAAACAAACCGGATGAAGCGATACACTGCGAGATCAGCGCAATACACCCATAACAAACAGTTCACAGAAAACACTACCAGATTCTACAATACTGTTCTCAATAAGAATAACTGTGCAGTAAAAGACACACCTCCCTAGAAGGAAATCGAACAGTACTGGAAAAACTTATGGGAAACAGAAGTAACTCACAACTCTGACGCAGGTTGGATCCAAGGGGCATATGATGAGAGAGCGCACATACAACAGATGAGCTGGAGAGAAATATCATTAAAAGAAGAGCAGCCTTAAAAACCCGCGGAAATTGGAAAGCTTCTGGCCCTGATAGAATTCCAAATTTCTGGCTGAAAAAACTGGCCGCCACCCATGACACCTTGAAAACAGCATACAACCAGCTAATCAATGAGAAACAAAACATTCCTCTGTGGATGACAAAAGGAAAAACACATTTAATACCCAAAAACGAGACAACTGTTGAAGCAAGTAATTACAGACCAATTACTTGTCTTAATTGCATTTACAAACTTCTAACTAAGATACTATCAGAAAGGATCTACTCACACCTCTTAGAAAACCACCTCTTCCCATGAGACCAAAAGGGATGCGTGAAAAATACCTACGGCTGTAAGGACCATCTTCTCACCAGCCTAATGGTACACAACGACTGTAGGACTAAGAAAAAGGATCTTTCAATAGTTTGGATTGATTACAAAAATGCAATAAAATCCCACATAGCTGGCTACTAGAAGCACTAAAGATTCAAAAAGCGCCACCTAAGTTGATAAATTTTATCGCCAGAACAATGAGCAACTGGGAAACTGACCTGTACCTCACAACATCAACATCGACACTAACAATAAGGAATATAAACATCAGAAACGGTGTTTATCAAGGGGACTCACTCTCGCCGTTGTTGTTTTTCATGACCTTCATTCATGACCCCTTAGCTCTATCCTAAACAAAACAAATACCGGTTATATTTGTAAGAACGAGACTCAGTCAATTAACCACCTGTTGTACATTGATGATCTTAAGCTACTAGCCTAAAATGAAACAGAACTAACGAAACAACTAAAAATAGTTAAAGAGTTCAGCGATGACATCAGAATGGAATTTGGTCTTGACAAATGCGCCAAGGCAATATTTCAAAAAGGAAAACTCCAGGCAAGTCAAAATATTGAAATTACAAGCTTCGTCACAATTAAATCATTGGACCAGCAAAATGTATATAAATGTCTCGGAGTAGATGAGCATGATGGCATCAACAGAAAAATATGAAGCAGAAACTAACAAAAGAATATTATAGCAGAATTAGGGCAATCCTAAAGACTGAATTAAATGCTAAAAACATAATATCTGCAATAGCAACCTTAGCAGTACCCGTCATCTACTACAGTTTTGGAATTATCAAGTGGACAATAGCTGAAATTAGAAAGCTGGACAGGCAGACTCGGAAATTACTCACCATGCATGGCGAACTACAGTCGAAGGCCGACATCGACCGTCTGTATAATCCGAGAAAGGAGGGAGGACGAGGTTTACTTAACATAGAAACGAGCCTTACCATCGCATTGGCAGGTCTGAAAGAATACATACAGCTGAAAGAAAATGACAAATACCTGAACATGGTTTTCAAACACATGTACAACAAAACACACACGCAGACACAAGAACAAAATCAGAAAAATATACTAAACGACACAGTCAGGAGGGAACCAGAAACGACACGAGTAAAAGTGATAAAGGAGAGAATGAAGCAAGAATTAAGAGAGAAACAGAAGGTTAGATGGAGGAAAAAACCAATGCATGGACAGATTTTGAAAGAGGCAGAGAAGGAAACAATTGATAGAAATCAATCTTGGAAGTGGCTTACGCACACAAATCTTAAGATAGAAACCGAAGCTCTCATCACAGCCTGCCAGGAACAGGCAATGGCCACGAATTATGTGAAGACAAGGATCCTGAAGTCTGGCAAAGATCCTATGTGCCGGCTTTACCGGACATATCTGGAAACTACTCACCACGTCGTTTCAGGATGCCCAATCCTGGCAAAGAAAACTTATTTGGATCGATACAACCTAGTTGCCGCTCACCTACACTGGAACTTATGCAAGCATTACAACATACCAGTAGACGAGAAATGGTACAAGCACGTTCCACTTCCAGCTCTAGATACTCTCGACGTCACAATCATCTGGGACACGCAGGTGCAAACCGATAGGGCTATTAAAGCTAACAAACCTGACATCATTATCAAAGACAAAAAACGAAAACAATGTTTATTGATAGATGTGGCAATGACTTCAGACTATAATATCACCGAAAAGGAAGCCGAAAAACACCTAAAGTATAAAGACTTGCAAATAGAAACACAAAGATTGTGGAATATGAAAACGTCAATTGTACCCATAGTGACTGGAGCGACAGGATTAATCTCAAAGACAACACTAGAAGCCATCAAACAAATCCCTGGAAGCCACAATTTACCCATTCTCCAAAAATCTGTTGTATTGAGTACTGGACACATTGTACGCAAAATACTCTAAACCGCGCATCACGGAGACCCACCCTAAGAGCAAGGTCCGCTCTCGGTGGCTCCCGTTTTATAACCACAGCAAATCGCACTGGCTGTGTGACATAGATAAAATAATAATAATAATAATAATAATGACAATAATAACAAATAACATTATTTTCTTTGATTTTCAGAACGAGTAACCATCGGAGTGTCCAATAACGGAATTATTTTTATGGACTTGGATTAGTTTTCCATAAAATCAAATGACAATAGCTTCATTTTATATAACAAAATTTATAAACAATTTTCTTATGTTTTATGTTATAGAGTTACTGCCTATATATATAAACTTCTTGCGATTTGCTATATTTAATTATTTCTGCTACTTAAATCTTCAAAGTTTTAAATTCGTTTTACCACCAAAGTAAAAAATGTGACAGATCATTTTTCCCGTGTAGTCTTCATATATTTATTTTGTAGAGTTTATTCATTTTATAGATATTCATTTATAATACAGAGAATTTATTTATATTATTTTGTTGAGAATTTATTTTTCGGTTGTATTGCTAAAGGCGAGTCATCTCTTTAACAATGGCAACGCGCCACGGGCACTACCTCATAGATGGTGTGGAAATTTACCTTAATTAATGTAATTTATTTTTGACGATAAATTTTGCAATATTTTCCTATTCACATAAACTATATTTTGCCCACCACTGGAATCGGTTTCTTCTTTCCCCTTGACACCGCAAAGCTTCATTAGCTTTCGCTTAGGGCCGTGTGACGTCAGTCTCACGAGATGTGGTACTGGAGAGTAGATACGGAATTAATAACCATTAATAATAACATCAAAAGCAGTACTTAAGAGAATAATAAAGTATCTCCATTTTATAATTAGAAGTAAGACGTTTCCAGTTCTAAGACTAGTATTTGTATCAATTTTTGTTCATTTACCAACTTTTTACAAGGAATACAAATTTTAATGCAGTTTAAACTTCTTACCCGTTTTCATATTAACGTAGAAACTTTTTCCATTTTCGTTTACCCTTCTTTCCCAGTCCTTTAGCAACTTCGACTCCCTAGATCGAACATTTTCAGTGCTCTCTTGATTAGTGTCCTCTACGTTAAAAGTCAACATACATTCCTCTTGAATATCTGTTGGTATTTTAGTCTGCAACGGATTCCCTTGGTGCTCTTGAAATAGATTAGGAAAATTCTTTGGTGTGAACTCATTGATACCGTCCTGGCTCTTAATTGGGCTTAGTAACTCAGTAGTAAACTCCGTGATATTATCCAGACCGTGGATAGTATTCACTGAATCTGCATTCAAATTGGTGATGTCTTCCTGACTCTTGAAGGTGCTTAAAAATTTAGCACTAAACTCAGCGGAATTCCCTTGATCTTTGTTAATATCTATAAAATTTGGATTAACATCTGTAACGGCTTTGACATTCTGATTTGATAAGTGAGTGCTGACGTCAGCAAGATTTTCCTGGTTCTTGCGGGTGCTCGGAAACTTACCGGTGATTTCAGTGACATTATCCTTATCTTTATTAGCATTAATCGAGTTTGAGTGGTATTCTGCAACATATCTCTGATTATCACAGGTAAACAATTGCTCTCGATGGGTATTCTGAATGCAATTATTGAATTGGTCACCATCATGGTCTTTGTAAGTACTTAAAAAGTTACAGGTTGAAGAAGGAATGTCTTCTCGATTAATCCGAGTGTGAAAAAAGTCAGGTTTGAATTCCTTGAGCACTTTTAACGGCTCCGTTTTTTTCACTGGTATGGCGAGATCTTTGCCAGTTTCAAGCAAATCAATGACATTTCTGCGACTGTTTCCAAACTGAAAATCCGAGTTATGCTGATGTGAATCTGATTGCGGTACATTCTGAGTTATGTAAACGTCTTGTTGTCTATACCCTGAGCAATCATTATTGTCATACATAAATCCTAATTCGCATTTGTTGCTACGTCTGAGCAAATTAAGCCGCCGATCGTTCACAGGATCAACCTTCCGAGCACCATTAGTATCATGTTTACAGCCTGGATCGTAGTAGTTCATGAATTCGGCTGACCCATGTTCCGACGCTGTGAAATTTCTAGCGATGTTGTTCTCGTGTTCGCAACTTAACTTGGGACAGTTTCTGAACCCATCTAGTTCAGCTTGTGGCGGTCTAAAAAGTTCAACACTGTTACGATTGTTACCTTGTTCAGAACATATATTCATTAATTGTGGTGGTATGAAAATTTGTGATTTGTCATGCCAATTCTCACATCCACAACCAAAATGACGAAAATTGGGAATGAAGTATGGGTTGATAGGTTGCAAACTACTGGTGGTTTTTATGTTACAACCCCAATAGTAGTTAGTTTGATGTGGCTGTTGGAAATGTGAATCGGAGATTGGATAAGTGTGAGGTGGTGGAGTTAGTGGTAATCGTGAAGGTAACAAAGCGAAAGAGCCGAAAATTTTGCAGTCTTTGCTGTGTCTACAATGCTGGCACTGTAATGCTGTTACTGCCATCGATTGGTCCTGCTTCGGGTCTTTCGGTACAAATGACATCTTGTCATTGTCGAGGATTATCGTGATGGCTTCGTCTGGTATTTCCCTGTCTTTCAGGTCGAAGGAAGTTTGGACAGCCGTACTTAGTAACTTTACGTGTTTCTTCTTTAACTTCCTAGTGCTTTTCACGTTCATGATTATTGAGGTGCACATCTGCGTTTCTGTTCGTGAAAAAAATAATATTGTTAGCGTATGTGATAAAATAACTAGTTATACTATACAGTGATCTATCATTTTGGAAATATGTAAAGGTTAATTGAAAGTCTAAAAGCAGTAGCAGTATTAAGCAGTAATTGAGATACTTAGAGGAAGTTAATAGTCTAACTGGGTCTACAGGCATACAAAAATAGAAAAAAATGTGTGACATCAGAACATCATATTAGTCTATATCACGACTGGTCGGCTACCTTTTATATTCCACCTATCCTCAAGGAAACTACTCAGGATTGAATGAAATCATCATTGCTATCCATATCGATTTCATATCGATATCATTGCGTATATTGCATTGAAGCGTTACTTTTAGGTGTTAAACCATTACGAGTTCTTCGGGCTCTCACTAGGTAGCGCCTAGTGCGATACAGAATGACCTCCCGCTCGAGTAGAGTTATTTGGTTTTTTTCGTTCTCCTTTGGACGTCCGAGTTGGGCTTGCACAACATCAGATTTTATTTTCTAATGTAGGAATCGCTACACATTCACCCCCCCTCCCCACTCAAATTGACCTTCCCAACCCGGCAAATTAATAGCCCGGACGGTCCAAGTTATATATATTTCTTTTCCCTGTAACCCTAAAAAGAGTAATCAGTCATGTTCATTCTACATCCGCTCTCGTTGGTTACATTGCGTGGACTTACTTCTATTTACATTAGAATATCTACTTACATTAGAATGTATGAGTTTCACTCATTCGCTAGTCTATGCATTCTTATAACTAACGAATAGGCACATTTCGATATTGCTCTCTCTAAATGATCGCCCTCAGAGAGTAAATAGTTGGTTAATATTCCACCGTAGTTTTACTGACTTTTAACTATTCAAACCGTTCTAATTTTTGAATATTGTAACGAATTTTCCACTCCTTATCGGCAGTCGAAGGTAGTGGAATGATCTCGATGTGTTCCCAGACGTTTCGGCGCCGCCAATTCTGAGAAGTGTTTAACTGTTTGACAAAAATCTCCAAGTAACACCGTTAGAACATAAAAAGGCGACTGGAGGATAGGCAGTCAGTCGAAAAACAGGTGTTCGTGTGAGCAAGCAAAAGCTGTCGTAAAAACACGCTCGAATATAAATTTACGTTTAAATGAATCAGAATAAGTCCGTATTACGTAAATTACGATTAATTAGTCATAGTTAGTGTTATTAATTATCAAGAACCCACGAACGTAACAATATGTAGAATATGAAATATGTCTATGCTAGAGACCGTAAATTTATTTATTTTCCATTCCGGTTATTATTTTCGTCGATAAAGAGGATGTAAATAAAACGTATTTGCTTTGTATACCTACAGATTCGAGACGTCAAATGGATGTGTCACGAGTTTATTTTAATTATTGTCATTTAGATCAATAGGCTAAAAATTACAATCACAGCTCATATGTAATACTCCAGGAAGTAGGCAAGATGAGATATTTCCGGTTTCTTCAATTCATCATTTTACTCAATAGGATACCCAGGAATTTTATACCCAAAAATATAATAGGGTTAACTTCCAAGGTACACTGCCTCGATGCAGATTGCGAGGTGGGAGTCAACCTCAAACAGCAATAGAAATTTTCGGTGAAGAATGATGAGGTTGAATTTCGGAGGAAATGAGCTGCATGACTTGTGACCTGTAGGTATGTTCATCGGTCGTTTCTGTTAGTTGATTAGGGCTTAAATGTCAAAAGGCAGCTCTAAAATTATTATCATATAGCGGTTAGATTTCTTAGCCGCCGTAATTTTGGCATATCGTAATTGTCGAAAATCCATTTGGCCGACTTCAATTTTCTTCAAAATGATTCATTTTTATTGGGATGTTGTTCCATCTCGGGGAGAGGCGTAAGAAACCTGGGTAAATATTTTTACGTAGTATTTTTAGTATTTAGTATTTAAAAATCGCAATTTTTATACTAAAAGAGGACTGTTTTAGGGTGCTGGGAAAAATAATTCTTAACTTTGGGAAACCAGCATTTAAAAAAAAAGTGAGAAATTTTGACGGTTTTCAAAGTGAAATTTTTAAATGTTCTCGTATGTTATTCTCATTGGATAAACGATAATAATAAAGTTTGATTATTCCACTTTACGCCTATATTCAAGTTTCGTGAAAAGAATGTGGAAAAATAAGTGAAAATCAATTATAAACGGCGCGGTTTTCACTGCTTTGCCATTGTGATATTTTAAACGCGGGTGTGCTTAGCCGAGATGTGGTAGTGGCTAAACGACCGTCGGCGCAGATGTCGCATAAGTGTAAGAAATGTTACGAGTGATATAGATTATAATATATATATGATATATAATAGATTTTAACAGAATTATTCGCAAATATGCAAATCTTTCTTTGTTGGTAGCCTCATGGGGGTAAGGGATGGGGGTATTGTGAAATATCGTGTGAAAATTAGTGCGACGCGTGTAGAAGACAACCCACGGATGTAGCAGAAAGAAAAATTGGAGTCCCCTCGTACTTGCCTTATCAGTTAAAGGACGACGAAATAATGAATCGTGGAAAAGTGAGGTTAGATGAAAAATATATTTTTTTTCTCAAAGAGTAAAAGGAAAAGCGAAAAATTGAACATGCACGTCGTTATCTACGCTTTCTTACTGATCCTTGGTAATTTTATGGTGAGTTTTTAATTTTCACGGTGTCAAACTTTTATGGGAAATCGTATTTTCAAAAAGGGCATAACTTTTGAATGAATCATTTCCTAAAATTATAATTGATGTTTTCGAACTAGTTATTTAATGTAATTTCTAGTCATATATAGCTTTTATCAAAATTTAACATGCCATAAGGTGAAGGTCAACTTCATATTTTTTATCTATTCCTTCCCTAGCACATTTTTTTGGACACCAACGATAAAGATGACGGTTTTATGGGTTTTTGGAGTTGATAATTACAAATTACTCATTAGATTTTCAAAATTCAAGATGGCGGACACAATGTGGTGGATACACAAAAACATAAATTCGATATATTCCGTTGAAATTATGTATATGTCTATAGCGACGGTAATTACGAATGTGTCCTCAAATTTACCCTGTCAAAATAAGCTCGATACCAAAAAATGGGCAATTCGATATTATCGAGCGAAATAATAAATATTGGGGTTTCTGACGTCGTTAATTACGAAATTACTTTCAAAGCCTTCAACTTCTTATAACTAAAGATATCGAATCGAATGTTGAGACTAGGAGTACAAAGAGAGTTAGAGACCTAAATCAGAACATAACCTCAAAAGCGCAAAACGAATGCGAAAGACTTTCGTTATATACAATTTATTGTGCTAGTTCAATTAGTAGTGTAGCACCGGAGGGCCAAACAAAATCGTAGTCATGGAGAATAACGATAACTGAACCGATTTAGGGATCGCTTATCAAGGGATTAGGGATTTGTCAATGTTCCAGTTACTCATATTATTATAATTAAAGCAGGTAATTGTTAAGTTGTAAGTATAAGCAGGGTTATTACTGAGAATTTTGAATATTTACATTTCGACTTTTGAAAACAATTCGATTATGACGGTTATTCGGCATCCGACCGAGCTTAAAAGTAGGCCACACCAACCACAGGTTACTTAGTTCTCAGTTCATTAATAGTCGAGATGGAGTTCGTAGCAAGCGAAAAAGGTCGACGCAAATTGCTGGTCGAGGGTTATACGTTCATAAAAGTCGAAGATAAACTATATTGGAAAGCTGATCATTTTGAGTCATCGAAGTGCCGTGCAAGATGTATCACTGTTGCTGTTGAGGCAAGCAAGTGTGCGGAAACAGTTCGTGCACCTAGTACTAGTACTTCAAGAGACACACCTCATTGCAATATATCCTCGTTATCGCAGAATCTACAAGTTACGCTTCCCAGAAGTAAAAAATCTTAAAAGAATCATTAGAAACATCAGATGCCGTGTAAAAGCCGCACCAAGCAACCCTATCCACCGTATAGATCTTTCTGGGCAACACAAGCAAACCTCAAGTGAGGAGGATTTCACCTATTCGATTCAGGCAATATTGAGGCAAGGTGACGAAATCTGAATATTTATTTATGGATAGAACATTCAAAACCGTGTAACACTTATTTTCATAAATGTATACAATCCACGGTTTGAAAGGAAACAGCCATTCCGCTCATTTATGTTTTATTGCCGGATAAGTCTGGATTTGTCGCCATCAATCTGTCGCCAAACTCAGTGGTGATCGATTTTGAGAAGGCACTGTGCTAAGTAAGTGCACTGACCGGTCTTTCCAGACTGTCAAATGAGAGGGTGCTTTTTCTATTTCACCCAGTGTATTACAGAAAAATACAAAGTGAAGGTTTTAAGCAAAGATGACAGATATAGAATTTTCTATGACCATGAGGATGTAAAGTGCTGGGCATTTGTTCCAGTAAATCGCACAGTGGAGTCATTCGAGGCACTTTGCGACCTCTTTCCAGACGAAACACAAGAAATCCTTGATTATTTTGAGGATACATGGACAGGACGACTGGATAGAAGACGTAGACGGAGAAATCCATAATTTGCTCATACAATGTGGAATTGTTATGTAAAGTTGGCATAGATGCTTTGAGAGCCAGTTGTCCGCAAGTCACCCTTCGATATGGAAAGTTATCGATGCGCTTAAAATGGAAGAAAGTATAAATAATTTACAAATTAATCAAAGCTTTCTAAGAGGAGCCTTACCTCATAAAGAGAAGGAATATAGAGACGGTGACAAAGGACTGAAGAGGATTGTAAATCGGTACGACGACAGCGAAAATATTATACAGTATTTAAGGTGTATTGCCACTAATATTTCTTTATAGAATAACTAGCTGACCCGGCGAACTTTGTTCCGCCTTAATTGTAATAAATAAGCAGTTTTTTTTTGTTTTTTAATTGGAAAAAATACAAAAAAATTAAATACCTACATTAATCATTCATAATTATTTCTGTATTTTAGTACTCTTCATTTAAGTGCCTTGTGATACACGACATTTTTTGTTTTATTATCAGGCGCAAAAACAAACAACGCAGATGGTCTTCCGACCCGTGAACATGCCACGTATAATTGACCATGGGAAAAACATGAATGTTCTAGATTTAAACCACAAACTTTTAAGGATTGGCCTTGTGATTTGTTGATGGTCATAGCAAATGCAAGACGTATCGGAAATTGAAGTCTTTTAAATTCAAACGGCATATCGTTTGGGATCATCGGTATCCTCGGAATGAGAACTTCCTCACCTTTGAATTTTCCTATCATTATCGTAGCGTAAATTACATTTTTCATCAATTGTCTAACCACCAAACGCGTACCGTTGCACAGTTTTGGTTTGTTTATGTTTCGAAGCATGATTACTACGGAGCCAACCTTTAGGCGTAAATTGTGCGGTGGTAAGCCAGGCACGTCCAAAGAGTTTAAAAATTCAATTGGATAGTTGGTGGCTTCATCTTCAATTGTTACGCAGTCAATAGATTTGAATGAATACATTGTTCCAATGATCTTATTTTGAAAAAGATTCGATCGTCGCGGCATTATTAATTAAACTTCACTTCATCTAAAAACTCAAATTTTCAACCATATCGAGTTTTATAGTTCATTTTTACATTATAATTGTTAATTATTTATTTGATAGAAATAGTTTTATTATTGATTTCTTACAAATATCAAATTGTCATCCATACGTCATTATATAGCTGTCATTATACGTCAATTACATAGCTGTCATTTGCGTTTTGTTATTCCAAGTCTGATTCTTTTTTGTTATACCACGTTTTATAGTGACTGACGTTTCATGTCAAATCACACGGGAATGCTGTCGAACGGGATAAAAAGTATCCTATGTCCTGCTCCTGGCTCTCAACTACCTCCCTGCCAATTTTCAGCTAAATCGGTTCAGCCGTTATTGAGTTATAAGTGGAGTAACTAACACGACTTTCTTTTATATATATAGATATAAAGTTAACATTATACTTTTTACCTATTATATGTATAATAAAACATTTCCGATTAATCTGATAATCCATATAACTATCATTTTTGTTGTCAGTCTTCGAAATAAAAGTTCCTCTAAAAGATTTACCAAGAATAAAAATTTTGGGGCATTCGGATTCTGATCAATTTTATGAAGTTAAACAACATGAAATTCGGTCGACCAACGCTGATGCTAACTTGAAGTTTAGCGTGTTAAAAGGCACGTAAATAATTCTCGAAACATTTCCAGAATGCAATACCGATTTCATTCAACGCCAAGTCGTTTTTGACGGTAAATCGAAAACAAGGAGTAGCCGACCATTTCCGGGTTCTGGTGCAAACTAAGCAAATTGAAATACATGGTGATGTATTAGTCTAGTGTTATAATCCGAAAAATTTTTTATTTTTGGGTGCCCGTGATATCGAAGCCACACCTTCCTCAGTTGTTTCGATGATGTCGAAGAAGACATCAGATATTATAGAAGGCACAGGAACGCCAGTCCTCTTTTCCGTAATAAATATTTATATTTACAGAAGTTTTGCCGTACCGGTTACGTCGTTCTCGGAGTAAACATTTGACTCCTCAAACACGGTCTCCTCGCCGTTTAAAACTTGAGTGGACCCGATGAACATTTCCATTATTGGACCTTTGCCCCTCTTCTCGTCATGTAAGTGCTCCGAGACGATCGATTGATCTGGCACACGTAATGGTATTTCCGAGCAATTCACGTGTTTCTCGAACATTACCTTGACCTTTTTCTTCGGAGGAGACAGGTCGTTCCTAGTGTCATTCCAAAAGCTATTGATACTTACAGTGCTTTTTATTTTGGATATGTTACATCTGCTGGAAAGACACGATAACGTTGTTTCTCCAGAGGTATTTCTGGCGAAGAGGATGTCTACTAAATCTTCTAGGCAACGTCTTATGAGGTTACTATACCTCAACTGTACGATTGTTTTCATCGAACCAAGTAGCATAACCATTTCGGCGAAAGGACATTTGATATTAATTGCGAAGACGGGGTGTTCATTTTCTCCTTGCCGTTTATTATTGCTTAGGAACAAACCCGTAACAAACTTGAGAACCTCCGTAGAGTGTACCGGGCGCTTGTTGACGTAAAAGTATTGCAAATCCTTGTGTTTTGATAACTTCTTACTCATCAATGCCTCGACAACAGTATGGTCCTTCGACACCTTCAACAAAGTGAAGTCAACGTCGAGCACATCGGGATGGATGTGTCTGAATCTTGAGACGATGTCGTCCTGCTTTGAGGTGTTGAGGATAAGCTCATTGGTGGCGTCGTTCCTCAACATAAACCATACCCTAGGGTACATCAGAAGCAGTTTTTCCATGTAGCGTTTGACGTTTCCCAGTACGACCTTGGCGGCTATTTTTCTTTTTCTTATCGGGAAGTAGTAAAAGAACCCCTTCACCATGACCGTTGTCCCCGAGCTGGCCCTCTCTCTCGCCGGCCTCACGTTCCTATTCAAACTCCTCCCGAAGGTTTTGCTATATGTATGCGGGGAGTTCCTCTTCCTGGACAAAATGGTGACCGACCTGGAGCGCTCGGAGATGTTCGCCAGAGCCTGACCGCGGTAACCGTGGGTCTCCAAGTGGCTTTCCAGATCATTCGTGTCTACGTACTTACTTGTATAGAACCTTTGGCCAATTAAGTCCATGGAGTTCTTGCTTACACCGTCGCCATTGTCGACGACCTGGACCGTCAGAGTAATCGGATTCAGGCGCACCGCTATAGCGGTGGAATTGGCATCCAGGCTGTTCAAGACCTAAAACAAGAGCAAAATTAACAAAAAAAAACGCAAAAAATGGGAAAAGATAATACTGGGAACATTGCAAATTAACTAGTTTGTACAATATTTGGGTCTAATCCACTTCAAATGAAGTGAACTCAATAGGCTATGAGGGGTACATGCTATCGCTTGTTAAGTTATGCGATGAAGTTGTATAATACTTACTCTTCAAGTACCCGGTACTAAGAGTAACAATTTTACTGTATTCATTTCGCTTTTCATTGTAAGTGACACGCAAGTCTCGGTTTTGTTAGTTAACGAACAGCATTAATATAAAACTAGAGACTGCTATTAAGTCCTAAATAAATCCAAGTGCGATAAATGCTAATATTGTGGGTACAAATTTTAAAAATGGAGTTACAATGAAATGCAGTGATTTAGGTTTTGTGTCAACTCCAAAGAAGCCTTAGAGACAGCGCTGGTAACACATACAGCATCTTGGAGCCAAAGAAGTGTAACCCAAGAATAATAGTGCATAAAATAATTTCCTATTCATTAGAGGCTAATTTCTTGATAGATCAAAAATAATTTCCGATTATCATTTGTGGTTACATATTAAAAAATAACTAAGATTATATGTAGAACTTAATATGAATAATATTTCAATAAAAAAATAGAAGTAGCTCACTTCAATATATTTTCATTGTTTCCCAAATTTAATAGGCTTGTCGATATTGTAAATGTTCACCAATTCGATAGGATCTTTCACTTCCCTTCCTGAATCTTCAGAGATTGGACCAAGCCGAAGCGGCCCCGGCCAGATGCGTGAACTGTGGTGGAGCACACCCGGCCAGCTACAGGGGATGTACCGCATACATCATTCCGAAGAAAGAAACCAGGAAGCCCCAGCAGGAGATGAGACCAGGGGTGAGCTACGCGAATGCGACCAGAAGAGGACCAGACCCGACGACCCTAGGAGGACCAGAGAGGACGACAGAACGACCACAGTAACAGCAACAAGCAGAGGTACTACGAGCCATCGACGAGATGTAGAGGATCTTCGAGAGTTTTCTACAGATCGCCACCAAGTTCAATCTGACACCGATCCATGTATAGGACACGACCTGAAGGCCTAGGTAACCGATCAGTTTCTAATTCGAAATTTTACTATTTTCAGGAGCGACCGAGTAACCAAAGAAGGAGGAGTACTGATATACATACAGAAGAGGATAGACAGCACACCAGGAGATAGCATCCTACAGGACGGATAACATCGAGAGCGTAGCCATCGAGGACGAGATGAGTGACAGGAGGATGGACGTCATCAGCGCCTACAAACCACCGAAGAAGGAACTACAGGACGAGGAAATTAACACCATTTTCAGGGATAAGGACAAGCCGAATATACTAGGAGGGGACTTACACGTCAAACATCGAGAATGGAATTCAATGCGGGCCAACAAGGATCATATGAAACTACAGCGACACGCAGCACGATTCGGATACGGCGAGGAGATATTTTTGGATATTTACATCATGCAGGAAGTGGAAACCATAAAAGATTTGTCATTGGACCACAAGCCGGTGATGATACATGTAGGAAGATGGAAGGATCGATAGGAGACCAATATCAGGAAGCACATCGACTGAGAAATATACAAAAAAGAACTTCGGAAGACGAGCAGGATGGGAGTACTGGACACCAAGGACCAAATAGAGAAGAAAGTAAAATCAACGAAGCCATAAGGAGGAGCACCAGGGTAACGCAACAGCCAATCAGAAAAGAGGACCATCAAGGAGAAAATCAGGGAAAGGAACAGGCTAAACGGAAGATACAGGATTAACTACGACCCGGACATCAAGAAAATCATTAACAGGAAGAACAAGGAGATCAAGGAAGGACTTGCGAAGCACAGGAGCAACAAATTGAACAAACTGCTGGTACGATCGGAGCGCAATGGAGGATTATGAGGAAATTAAAAAAGAGCACGTTTCCGACGACTGGTAAACCAATTCACGGTAAATTTGGTTTATGTTTCAGGGACGAGGAAAAAATAGAGGTATTTGCGGATACCATGGAGATACCTATAGCTGCGACATTCTAATTGATCGATAATACTAGACAAATTTCGGAACTTGCAATATAAAATTATGTTCGGATTTAACTCCCCCTTGGTTCACATTTGCAATTGTCGCCGCTGTGCGCGGCACAATTGTACATGTAAGGGTAAATATCTAAAACATTTTGTGTTCAAGATGTGGAAGTGTTTACTCGCATTTTATTTAATAAAACCTGTGTTCTTCTGAGTAGATCTTCATTTAATATAACTTGTATTCGGTTTATTAAATGGAGTGACTATAAATGACAACAATAAAGGATAAACAAAAGCAAAACAATTTCAGGACGAGTTGCAATGACTGACAATGAATAGTAGCAAAGTAAGTAGTAATAGGGTAGTAATAAACGCTTTGAGCAAGGCAGAAAAGGAGGACACGATTTTGACCATGGATTATCAGATCCGGCAAATCTAACGGATGAAACCGAGCTAAGCCTTGGAAAAGGATAACGAAACAACGAATGGAAACGGCAGAAATGACATCATCAGAGCGAATAACTTGCACGAATTCCATATGAAGAAGTTTGTGGATTCAACCGAACGAATTAAAAGCGACTCGGTAGCTGGGATGGACTTCCTTGACATAATCCTCGAACGACTGAAATCCCAAGCGCAGCGAACGACGGAATGACGGATATGCGCATTGAGAAAGATCATATGGTTGATTGCGACCAGTTTGAGCCAATGCACAATTCGTCATTTGTGCAGGCCTCTTACTCGACGGAACCAGAATGGGCAACGATTAAAAATGAATTATCAAAAATAGGGATGATTGGTGATTCTTTCAAGTTTGAAATTGTGAACAAAGAATCAGGAACAAGACGTGACTGTAAACTAACTTATCACATTAAGTTTGAATATTTTCTGGATTAGTTTACATCAGAATTAAGGTCAAATGACTTGTTATAACATACGTAATCGGTTCTAAAATAAAACATAATAAAGAATTCGATGAGCACATGAAAGAAAAACATAAATTTAAAGATAGGGACATTTTAATTAACCGGATAGATCCGAGCTACCATAGCATAATTGTTCAAATAAAAGATCCTATAGGGTTGCTTAACAAAATCAAAAAGTTGAAACGATGTGAAAGTAATGTAACATCTGTTACCCTGCGTAAGCAATTGTATAGTATGGTTTAAAATCCGAACAAGGAAAAAGCATCACAGTATTGGAATAGATTTGAAGATATATTAAGGAATTATGAAAACCTTCCTGATGTTGATTCCTTTTCGGAGAGTGAAAAATGCAATGCCTTTTATAACGCAATAATGACGAGTGTTCCTCAAATCCAATCAGGTGAATTTATAACTAAAAATACGACAAGTAAAGGTTTGACGTCTTATCAATTGAAATACTATATTCTACAGGTTGAAGCAAACAAAATTGCTGTTGTCCCGACGACTAAAACGAATGGAGGCGAAGGAAAGGAAAAGGGCCCGCCAAACGAAAATGGACGAAAAACCTTCAGAAAATATTGTAGGGACTTCAGATGCAATACAGCATGAGAATGAAAACTCAGAACTGAACGAAAGAGAAACGACCGCTAAGTTGCTTGCTGAACATTTGAATTTAGATACGACAGTAGCAGACCGAACACTGAACGATGTGAACGAAATGCCAGAAATTGAATTGTCTCAAAATGGAAGAGACATTTGAAAGTACAGATAATAAATTTCCTAAAAACAATGCAGCCATGCTGTGTCATGTAAGAATGGGTCATACTTCAATTGCTTACCTGAAGGCTTTGCAAAATTTGTTTCATGAACTTATGAGTTGCGAAAGGTTAAATTCGACGATTTGGTCATGGACTGTGAAGTGTGTTTAATTGCTAAACTAAAAAGCTCTCTTTTAAGTCGAGGAGGCAACGTGCATTGTCACCACTGCAAACAATACACTCGGATATAATAGGTACAATAAGCCTATCAACCTATTCAGACTGATATAAATAGTTCTCAGTATTTATAGATGATTATTATTAGATATAAACCTCTTGGTAACGATGCGAAAGTCAGTTACCTAAGGACTGATCAAGGTACATGTACCGGAGGGTGCACAGGAGAAGTTCTAAATCGGATGGGTACTGAACTTGAATTTGCTTGCCCAGATAAGCCTCAGCACAATGGTGTATCAAAAAGATCCAAAAGGAAGTGCGAGCTTATATGTATGACTCGAAGCTCCCTGAAAACATGTGGGAGTTAGCTTTGGGATGAGCGACTTATGCATATAACAGAACACCTCACAAATCAAGCTACATGGTTACTCTCTTGCAGAAATTTGCACCTGCCTATAAATTTGATATAAACCAACTAAAAAGGTTTGGATGTCTGGCTCATATGAAGATTCAGCGTAAGACTGGACCTAAGTTTAAACGTGAAGGACGGAGAGCTGTGCTAGTGGGATACAAACCTACTGGTTACATCATCTTAAAACCTGAAGAAGAGAAATTCTATGAAACTAGAGAAACTAGTCTATGGAGACAAATACAGAAAGGACGGTATTAAAGATTGGATGAATGTTGGATGAATTGGAAGTAGACAAAGAAAAGTGGTTTATAACTTATGACGACGAGCTAGGTTACGGAGAGCAAAACGCAAAAACAGGGAGGAGTAAAACGGAGAAGAGGATGCCCACAAAAAATCACGACAGAGGTCGAGATAGGAGTAGAAAATCAAATTGATTCATTAATCAAAGATACCAGTTTTTCAGATTTGCCTTTTAATGCTTGAAATAGGGACAAATGCAATAGTTTTGGACTCTCAAAATGAAAAATGTGGCGGACGATCACAGGATGAAATGTATCATGCACTTTCCACAAATATAAATAAGTATCCAGCGTCATACAAAGAAGCTATGATGACGGTTGAAAACGATGATTGGCAAGAAGATATTAACAATGAGTTAAATTCTATGAAGCAAAACAACGTATGGAGACTAGTGGATAGACCAAGAACAAATGAAATAGGGACAAAGCCAAATATCATTGATTCAGGGTGGATTTTGAAAAAGAAAAACGATGTGAACGGATTGACGAAATTCAAAGCTCGGCTTGTCATTTTCAAAGACAGGAATGTATATGACTAAACTGAAACGTATCCACCCGTTTTACGAATGCAAACAGTACGTGCAACGATTGCTATTGTCAATAAATGGGATCTCGATATGTGTCAACTTGACATCAAAACGGGACATTGACATTCAATGGGACTATAAAAAGGAGATTTACATGGAAATTCCAGAGGGAACTCAGTATTCTAATGAGTTCAAGAGAAACAAAGACTGTAAGATTGAAAGAGCCCTATATAGACTTCGTATCAGTCCAAACAGATGGAACGAGCGATTTGTGGAAGTGGTTATAGAAAACGGATTAGAATTTAACGATTGTAAACCGTCTAATCGTATGGAGAAAAGACGAGAAATTTGTTATTCTTGTTCTCTATGTAGATGATATGCTCATGGCGAGTAATTCCCAGACGAATCTAGAAAAAGTGAAAAAGAAGTTGATGGATAAATTTGAAATGACTGACCTTGGCGAACTTCGACATTTTCTAGGGATCGATATAAAACGAGATAGAGAAACCCAATATATAAAACTAAGCCAAGAAAGCTACAAGGGAAGAACCTAACGATAATGACACCCTGGAAAAGACGGGTACGCTACGAAATGTTCCACACAGAGAAGCTATAGGCTCCTTATTATATCTCGCAAATTCAACGTGGCCCAACATTTCTTATGCTGTTAATGTGCTTAGCAGAAAGCAGGTGAATCCAAATGAACACGATTGGAAAGGAGTAAAACGAGTGTTTAGATACGTAAAAGGTACAAAGGGTGTAGGTTTTGAACTATTTGGCAATATAAGATGATTTGAAAGGTTTTTCGGATGCAAGCTTTGCAGATTGTGCAGGTAGTCTTACGACGTGCGGCTATGCCATAAGATTCTTTGGGGATACCATTTTGTGGCGAACGCGCAAACAACTTTATGTAGCCCTGTCTACTTGTCAGGCTGAGTATGTCAGCATGAGCTTAAGTTGTCAAGACCTGGTTGCCTTAAGTAACTCATTGAATCTCATGATAGGTAAGTTGTTTAGGCTTATACGCCTTTGGTGTATTAATAAGGCAGGTGAAGTTTTTCTAAGACTAGCGGTGGAAACAAATTGCGGCACATGACTGAAGTACGTGAACATTACGTTAAAGAATGTCTATTGCTTAACCTCGTAAAGGTAGAATGGATGGCGTCTAAAAATCAAATTGCGGATATATTTACCAAGCCTCTGTCCTTTGAGACACATAAAAGGTTAACATATATAATCTTAAACGATTTGAACGAATGACAGATATGGCTAATTATAAATGCGAGATGAAGTTAATGTTCTTTTAATTGCAGCAGACTCTAAATAATAGTTATATAATGAAGAAGCTCATGCGGTCGGGAGGGAATGTACTATACACATTCACTTGTTAATATCTTATAAGGACGATGGCCATTTAACAACTAGACAAGTCAATTAGAATAATTATTATTCATCAGAGTGACTATTCAAAGGACGTTTGATATATTAAAACGAAGAGTACGAACATTGGTATATACTTTTAAATGTGTAGAATGTATTTAATTCCAAAGTTTATTATTGCCTGTTGTGTCATTTATAATATTTGTCTGCTTCATAGACATGAAATTCAACCTTTGGCATTCACATGGCGCAGTGACATTTTATCAAATATTGCAGTCTGTTTCTCTTGGATTCTCTGAACCGTTAGTTCTAAAATACTGATTTATGAAACATTAGTTAGTTTGTACAGTAGTATATGTCTGTAGTGTGATGTTATAGTACATCAAAATTAAATCTCTTTATTGTAATCACTTTATTATTGAATAAACTCACTGTGTTAAATAACATGTGTCCAATTAACTAAGTTTCAAAATAAATATTTGTTTTTTTCACCGGACAGTTCGTTTAAAAATATCCATTACGCTGGAATATACTCAGAGTTTCTCTGTCGGACCTATCCCACAATTTGTTGCTTTTTGTTGCCAATTTGTGACGTCAAAATTTATTTTGCTGCTCGAGGCGTTTCTGATAAACAGGGGATATTTCAGCGTAATAGTGTGGTTTAGAGTTGCGCGAACAAGTTCGAGTAACGATTTCACCCCCCTAGACCCTTTGTAAGAGGATTTCCTTTTTACGGAGTATAGTCTACTATCACATCGTTATGTGTGCCAAAGGGCATCCTGGCTTTTTTCCTTCACCTTAAAAAATATTCGTTAATATTAGTATGGTTTACGGTTGTGCGACAAGTTCCAGTGAGTATTTCACCCTCTTAGACTTTCTGCGAGAGAAATTCCCATACACGGATTGCTCCCAGGAAGAAGCATTTTCGAATGTTATATTTTGAGAAGTTATTTTTTGATTAAATATTTTTACATGCTTCGATCGTTATACATCTTTTAACGACCATTTTGTTTCATTAATTATTCACATTTGTGGATTACCAAAACATTATCTTATTTACTAATATGTTTGTGCCGGGAGCCATATACTAACTACAATTTTTGTTTAAGGGAAACTGGTGTTATTGCCAATCAAGCATCTATTTTTGACATTAAAAACATATTTTTAATCATCGAATTAAATTTCTTTACTGAGACGCCACTGATGAAATTGCTGCTGAAAATCAAATAGCTGCTAGAAACATCAGTTTAAAAAATTGGCTGCAGAAATTTTGGCTGCTAACTTCACACCGGTAAAAAAATATTGATATTCTGGGAAAAAAATCTTTATTATTTAAACATATTGATTGCACAACAACAATTGATTGATATTGAAATGATGATAAACAATTGATGCAATATTTGTAAATATAAAAATTGCTACTTCGTAAATAAGTTTTGAGGTCTTATTAAATTTTTTAAGTAAAAGAAATGAAGTAAAAGCAGAGATAAAAGAGATCAGCTTATTTTTCGTATTGAAGGTAATAATAGTACATTTTTTGATGAAAACTATTTATTAGTGAAAGTGCTAATAACCTATTTTTACGATACGGAAAAAAATCACAAAAATTATTGACCTTTTTTATTTGTTTAAACAAATTACACTGTTTATTTATGAATATATTTGTAATGTACTCACAGAGTACATACAAATTAAAAAAAGAAATATTTAAAATATTGAATAGAAATATTGCTCGAGTTTGAATATGCTTTTTCACTTTTTGATCGCTTAAACTATGTTCCCTTAACACCCTCCGATTAGTCATCATTTTTGAAGCGTCACCGAGGATCTCGTTAAAGAGCAAACCATTTAAAAAAATTTGTACGCAAACTTTGAACCTTTGACCTCAAAGTACGCTAGTTAAGTTTCTTAATAGTTATAAACTATAAAAAAAGTAAAAATGGTCACTTTGGCCCAACTTGACTTAGAAAAATTTTTTTTCCTTTTTAAATTTATGTAAAAATGCCAGCTTTCCAAATATGAGAAATATTTTATTTTCGAACAATAGGGGAAATGTTATTCTTAAATGTTTATAATTAAAAATGTCAAGACTTTTGTACAATGATCTTGCAACAGAAAAACGATTTTTTTTTAACTTTTTTTGATTCATGTCGATAGTTTATTCGACCTTCATTATTTTCGGTCTTGTTATTGCAAAAAAGTGGTCCCTGGGACAAACAAATGAAATAAAATTTAACTATTTGACGGATCGATCTGAAATTTGGAGGAATCATATAGTACCACAAGACTCATATTTTCGCGTTTTTAGCTTAACTGCAAGTGATTTTTTTAGATTTAGTAATAATTTTTATTCCTTCCTTATTTTCCAAATTTCTAAGTAACTAATTATTCATCGACATTTATAAACTCCATTTTAAAGCTTCTTTCATTAAATGCTGATTACTTAGAGCCTTTTTTTGGATTTAAACTTTTGCAATAATAGGTGATAATATCGAACATTTGGATTTTTTGTACTTAATTGATAATAAATAATAAACATGACCGAATCTCACGCAGGAAAGTGGTAGAATCTCTTCTTCTAGATCAGTGTTACCTAAAACACTTTACAAATACCTGGATATTTCACAGTCCTGTTAAATTTTTATTCCCTGTACTAGATATGTAACAGCTTATTAGCCCCGACCTAAGGCAGTATTAAACATATTTGAGTTGTACTTTAAATTTAATATTGCACGTGAATTACAAACAGCACAATATATATATATATATATATATATATATATATATATATATATATTTATCATGCATATGCCGCGACACTGCTATCGCGACGATTCACGGTACATCTGTTTTTCCTCTATGAGACGCACTTTACAAAATACGAAAATGGATTTCTTAGTTGAAACCAAACTTGTTTTTTGTAAACCAAATACTGTGGATTCTGATATATATCATATATGGTCATAAAATAACGTTTTACTCTTCGCCTCCCCTCTTCCTTGCTAAATTCCCATATAGTCCCTTTTTGTTTGTTTTCGACATATATATTCCTAGTAGTTTGCTGAAAACCCAATCAAAATCGGGTCAAAATCAAAATGTAGGCGAGATCTATGGGAACACGTGTTTATAGAGGTACAAAGAACTCTTATTACAAAGACTGATCAATAAATCAAATTAATTCTAACTTAAATTACGATTATTCCAGTAACAATTCAACGTTTTCTTAAAATATACCGATATAATAAAATATATTAAAAATAAAATATATCGACTGTTGCTGGTAAATAAGCAAGTGCTTACTACAAAATGTTTTGACATTTTGCTGTCACATGCTGAATTGTAGGTTAAAGCATTATTAAAGCATCTGTTAAAAGATAGGTAACGGGAACTTAGATACTTAAAACTTAGATAGGTAAAACACTTGCCTCCTTATGGGTTTTAGAATTAAACTTAAAGCACATACATGAATCCTACCTCAGTTCAAAAGTATAGATAGATACCCACTTCGTTTGCTATCCTAATATTGTAAGTTCAACATCGTACCTAATATGAAACATATCCACTCACCATTTCAGCGACGCATTGTGTCAAGGTGTTGATCGTAAAATCACTTCCAACCTTCTCGATTACCACCGGATTTAACTTTTTTACTTCCATCCTGGAAGTAGGTAGTAGGCAATTCGTCTAATGACAACATCAGAGTACAGTTCTGTGATTGCTCGGAGCATTGAATCGGTCATGATCTGATTGGCTGAGTGATCTGGGTGAAGTTAACTGTACACTTTATGTGTTCAGAGTTATCCCATGGAGTTATCTTGTAAACGCAGACATCCAGAAGCACGTTCTATATACATGATCACGACTTATATTACCAAAATCCAATTCAAGAATTGGGAATGCAGGGATAGTTTCTTACAGATAAAAATTCTCTTTCTGACCGTCTGTTTGAGTTGTTACTGCGTTGTTCGAGACATGTCCGTCAGAGAGAAAATAAGACCCAGCGTTGTTTTTGGAGAATTCCCATGTATTCGGAGAAGTCGCATACTATGGCGACAACATATTCTGAGATGTAATCCACATGTAATCACAGATCGTCATCTTAGATTAGGAAGTACCTAAATGAACAGCGCTCTCTATCGGAGACAAACTAAATATTTAGAATCATTGTGCCTAGTGCATATGCAACACTTTATACATGTATTATGACAAAATTAGACAAAACTCGTAAACTAAGATAAACACTGGGATTTAACCCAAAAAATTTAATTTAACTAGAAAGCAGATATAAAAAACATGCTTTTACCAAAAATGACACTCAAACAACGTTGAATCGATGTTAAGTTCGCAGCCACGCTTAGCATCGGAATCTCGGAACGAAATTTATGGAATATATAGTAATTGCCGCTAGAAAGTAAACTGTTGAAGACCTCATTCCTTAACAGCCGTTGAAGAGGGTGAAATCACCCGCATTCTGAAATAGTGAAATAAATTTAGATGCTAACTAAAATGTACTCTTTTTATTAAGTATTTATATAGATTTATTAGGGGTGCGTTGTAGCAACCGAGTTTAATCTCTATTTAGATGTTAACTCGGTTTAAGTTCGAAAATCGCCGAAAATTGCGTTGTAGCACGCCGAATCAGGCGGCTAACCATGGAACTGCGGTTAATTCTATTCGGTATCGTCGAACCACCGAAAATTGGGTTTAAACCAGAGTCGAAGACAGGAAATGAAAGAAAATCTCCGATGTGCGATTTTAAAACGGCTCTGTCATCTTAATGTGACAATGGCACGCGTGATGAAGGATTATATAACACACAATACACATGGAAATCGAACGTGATAGATGTGAGAGACGGTGCGTTTTCCGAAGATATCGTTTCCGCGGATAAATGAGACGCAAGGCTTCTCATAAATTATTTAATGGAATTGGAGGTACTTTTTCTGCATGTGCATGAATGCGTGTGTCTGTATAGAGTCGTTGTTTTTAATTGGCTCATAATTATAAACACCAATATCTAGTTTCTAGTTCTCCCGTGTTTTGTTTCTTTGATGTGAAAACTTCTTTTGGGAGGCTCTGCTCTCCGCTTGATCAATGGGAATGAAAACATCAGCGACCCTGACAAAACGTTGCGTCATAGTCTATAGATACAAATAGTCAGTTCACTCCTTTGATCTTCCCGAAAAACCGATATTTTTTGCTACCTATCATAAATCGTTTTATACTCCCCGTAAAGAATCCGAAACTGCAATGTACAGGGGTAAAGCGACTGTGAAATCGATAATTTCATTGGACCGTCTACATACGGGAGGCGAACAAATTTTAAACATATTCAAACATTTAGACTGGTTGACATTTTGTCGGCGCAAGATTATTTACAAACATATAAGGTCGAAGTACACCATAAACAATTGTAATCAGGAATTTATCAGTACTTCTTGAAGTAATTGCTGTTTGCTAATTGTTAAGGATAAGGATTGAAATCAGTTGGAGGACTTGAAAAAGGTTCGCGTAGTAGGTACACCCTAAATAGACAAAGTACTTAAAGATACATATATTTCATTACTAAGATAACACATAATAGCAACCAACATATAAGTACATACATAATGACCGTATTAGGTACAAATATAATGAAGTACAAGTTTATTGTGTATTTGCAAGTACTTACTCCAGTTTTTACATGTTTTTTAATACATTTAATTTAGAGTTTTCCTTATTATTTTTTTGTTGTTTTATTTCTCTATTCGCACACTTTAATGTATAGTAGATTCCTATTCTTGTGTATAGAGAAATAAAATAAATATGAGGGAAATTGGGACATGGGTGTGAAAATTTAACATTTTTAAATAGATTTAGCAATGCCATTCCTACGCCCTCATGTATACAGAGGTCGTTGAATGTGGATGTAACAATTTCTTCTAATGCTAATAAATAATTAATAAAATCAATTGGAGGGACGTTTAAACCTCCAAATATCCCACCATGACTGCCTTTATATTTCTGTAGCTCGCAAAATTTGGCATTTCTATCGGATTTTTTATTGTTGCTGTAATTGACACAAATGTCACATGAGTGTTTTAAAATACATTTACGTAAAAAATATCCACCGACATATACAAGTGCGTTACCTTCTACAGTTTGTAAATTTCGATAGTCTGAAGTTTCAATGGCTAAAACTGATTTTTGTTTTTTCGATGACGATTTGTTGTGCTGCAAAAAAATCCTTTTTTCCATTAAATTGGGCGTCAGTCGCTGACGGTGCGTTTGTCGCACCGTGTACAACCTTACGCGAAGACACCGTGTACAAAATGGCCACAAGCTTCTCTTGCTCAGCCAGTAATCCGTCCGGGTGAGGGGGTTGAGATGACAAGAGGGGATGGTTTTCGGCAATTCGGAGAGTGACTACACTTATAATAACTCTATACACTATGGTAGCGTTCCTACACATCTAAGCGCGCACATGTGTATGCACATGTATGTACCCCAACACACATAATGTAGAAGCTCGCCGCGTTTCGAAGGAAGAATACGCAATCTTAAACACTGATTATTGATGATAAAATTTACACATTCGAACAACTGACTGGAGCCATCATGACAGGCCTGACTTCTGCCAAAACGACAAGTTTCGATAATTCCAAATAATTTAGTATTTTTGAATGCGTTCATTTCAAACAAAGACCGATTTAGATGGAAATGAAGAAAGTAAACTACGTTCCCAATCATCGCACAAGTCTGCGACTGATATTGGACTCAAGATACTTTTATCGTCAAACAAATACGGTAAGCAAACTGATGTCCATAAATGTTTATAAACAATAAAATTTTCTTCCACGTTAATCATATTTCACTTTTAATTCGATTGAAACAAAAAGAAGGCTAATTTGCCTAGAGAAATATGTTTTACTACTACCGATTTGTAGAATATGGTCGAAATTAAATCCAACTAGTATTTTTGCATGCTTATCAACTTAAACGCACTTAACCTTTTTTAACATTTCAGACTTGATAGAAAGAAGCAGCAGCTATTCTACTGCAGTGAGTGAAAAAAAGTCAAAGCAGAAAGATTATTTAGAACCGCAAGGAAGTAGGACATCGAAATATGAACAATTGCAGAGGATTGAGAAGCAACTGACCAAACAGCCAGTGCTGGATAAGAGGGAATCAACTAAGAGGTCCGAATATGAGATACAAGTGTTTCGTAAGGTAAAAGAGGATACTCTAAGTAGCAAGGAATTAATGACGGATGATAAAGAATGGAACAATGAACTGAATCGTAAGTAAGAATTCTTTAGAGCGGTGAATAAGGTAATCGTTCAAAGCACTAGTGATTTGTTGGAGATAAATTTGTTCCTGTTTAAAACGCGAGCGCACATTTTTCTCTTTATTAATTGAAAGGGTTATTTTTGTGTGCTGAGAATGTTAAAAAAACAACTGCCATAATAATGGTAACGTGTATTTCTGTAAGCCTCTGCATTTCGTAGTATACCTTAGCGACACCAACTTAAAGAAGATTAAACATTACCTGACGATACGACATAAAATAAAAACATTATTTTTATATCCAAAACCATTGTCTCAAGAAGAATTTGACGAGCTGATAAAAATAGTATATAAAAGCTGCTTGAAACCACTAAGAGATATGTATGAACTGCACCAGCATCGACTAATCGGTAACATATCTTTGATATCTTAGCAATATTATTTAATATTACTTTATTTCAGCTATAGTGATATTAAAAGAACTAACTATACGTTCAACTTCCAAATTTCTATCAGTCCATCATGTAGTGTATATTACTTGGAGTATTATGAGTTGCATTCATCATTTTCACCTGAGGCTGCGGCTGGGGAACCTTCATGGGCTGATATTTAGTAGAAGAAAGTACGTGAGATCAGACTTTCCTGATTTATTAGGTCCTTGTGGTATTTTTTTCTTTTCGATATTACTTCTTTTATGTATTTAGTGGAGTAAAAATGGAGCTTAAACATGCATTGTTTCGGAATAGTTTTCCTCTACATGAACGTATGTGAACTCTGCTAATTTCACTTATAAATAACTTAAAATGAAAAATTTACGTCTTAGGTAGCTGTATCAAGAATTCCAAATGTTCTTGTTTGAAATTACATTTAAAAGGTATTAATTGAAAAATTAAAAAATGATTTAATACTCCTAATGGTTCATCGATCGGGAAAGTCTTCCGAAGTAATGTTTCCAGTACTGCAAAATAGTTAAATTACTGAAAAACGAATGATTTTATACATATTTTCTTAGGAAAAGTTTAGAAAACACAATTAAAATATATCGTGGCCTGATAGACAAATTTCACCCCGAAATGCGCAGAGTCGTCTTAAATGCCATATTAATGTTCTTCAAAGAAGGAAAACTGTGGGAAACAGATTTTAATATAGAAAGTCTCATCGTGTATGTCTTAAAAAAATACAAACAACCCGGCGATGGACTGAAGGACATCATATGTAAATGAATGAATGTAGTGAAATGTATAAATAACAAAAGTATTTCGTAGATACGATAGAATCGTCAACTTTAAGCGACACATTTGAGGCGAAGAGCACATGTCTTGTACTCTCGAAAGTGTTGAAGCAAATGAAATGGAGCAAACGAAGTTTTAGCGAGGAGGTTATGGAAAAATTTCTTTACATGTTGGAAAGCAGCATAAATCCGCAGCCAGACGACGAATACAATTATCCTTCATTAAGATATTCCATAAAACTTTGCATTACCAATATCATAAACACTTTGGGAGCACGAGATTTGCACAAACTCGTAAGATATAACAGTTAACATTATGTTTCATTAAAATGAAATTTTATAACACCCTGGAAAAAGAACACTCTTAATAAAGTCTGAAAAAAAAACCAAATTTGTAGTAGAACCAAGAATAAAGTATATTTTCGAAAAAATGCTAGTAATTGAAAATTTTTGTAGATATTTGAAAGGTATTCTCAAACATGAGCCTTATAGCCTCTTTAATTGTGTATTATTTACTTTAAGTTCCTAAATTTAAAAACTGCCTATTTAAAAAACATAAGATTTTTCAAGTCAGAACGTGTTTTTTGTTCGAGATTGTCTCTTTATTAATAGCGTTGGCGACACTTTTCAATAATTGTTATATTCATTTTGTTTAATTCACCTGTAATGGAAGGAATAAATTGTGACGTAAGGAACCATGGACTTTTATCAAGAGGAAAATTCTGAATTTTGAAACGACATCTTTAATCAATTGATAACCTAATTGTAACTATTTTTTTTTTTTTAGTTGTACTTATTAATAAATAAACTCAAAGAACCAAGATACAACATCAAAGTTATCACAGTTTTCGGAAATTTCGCTGAAATGACAGCTGACGCCTATAGAATGCAGGCCGATCGAAAGGACTTGTCCAAGGGTCCTTTCCAATTAATATTCGATCTATTTGCCATTAAAAATTTTAACGTGAACTTTTTTGCAGCGCGAATCTGGCAGAATTTGATCGATAGAAATAACAACAAAGAGCAGTTCTACAAGCCAAAGTAAGCCAAATTTGATTTTAATAAGATTTTGTCGAAGATAGCAATGTGAAACATCGCTCACATGATTCACAAAAAACCGTTATACTTGTAATACAGTCGTCCAGTTCAGTCACCCCTATGATAATAAAAAACCTATTTCACTACACGAGAGTGGGATCATTCGGCAGATTAGATTAAACATCCGGTCGACACAGCTAGGGAAGTCCTGGGCAAAGTAAATACTCACCATTCTCAAATTATCCGTTTGTCGATCGTCACGTTACTACGGCAAGGTTTTCTCATCGTCGCCCAGTGCCCGGAAGTACTTTGTTGGGTGGCTGTATCACGTGCCGTCCAGGTTTTTTCGCTTGAAAAATATTGATTTATCAAGGTAAGCATTTTGTTAATAACTAGAATGTTATTCACTTATCGCCCTTTGTTTTTGGGTGGTTGTAATGTATGTTTATAAATCTTTTTACGTTTTGTGGTAAATGAGAGGCAAAGCAATAGTTTCTATTTGAAACGAGACAACCTCAAATGTGGCCACGTGGGGCAAAGCGAATAGGGCAAATTAGACACAGCATTCACCTTACCCGATGTTTGTAAACAATTTCATTATGTACAATAATCTGCGTATTTCATTTCAGGTGGTGAATAAATACAATAAAAAGACGACACAAGGTTCTTGGAGTGTAGACGTCATGCAAACAGCAATAGTAAAGTAAAGTAAATTTATGTAAAGCTGGATAATCCATCAAAGGGACAGCCAAAAAGTACCGGTCAGTACACGCCACCCTATATAGGCACGTCAAAAGTGGTATCGCTTTTCAACAGCATGGTTGATTCCGTCCTATTTTTAATGAGAATCAAGAAACAGAATTAGTGACTTACCTTAAGAACAGGGATGCAGTGTTTTTCGGACTTACTGCGATGAATTTAAGGATTTAGTGTTCGTATGCGCAATACGAACAAAGTTGAAATACTAAGAAAGTTGGGATCAATATCAAACAGCTGGGGATGACTCACCTCTGCGAACCTCGCAAGCAACATCTATTGCCAGGACAAGAGGATTTAATTGATGCGAAATACGCCGTTTTTATGAAAATCTACAAGTTGTCATAGACAAAAATAATATTGAAGCCTCCAGATTATACAACATGGATGAAACCGGAATATCAATGGCCACTAATAAGTTTCCGAAAGTCCTCTCAATAAAATAAAAAGAAGTTGGCATAATTTCAAAAGCAGAGTGCGACCAATTGACAAGGGTTATATAGCTGTTGCAATGTGGCTGGATCATTTCATACGCCATTTCTGATTTTTGCAAGAAAGAAGATGCAGCCAAGATTCCTTAATGGAGCTTCGTCTGGGACTCAAAGCACTTGTACTCCAAAACGGTTGGACATTGGGCGTAGAATTCTTGAGTGGTATGCATTAAACGCCCACTCCGCTAATAAAAAGGTCGTACTATTGTTAGACAACAACGAGAGCCACAAATACTATCCTGTTCTTGAGTATGCAAGTAAGAATCATGTGATGATAGTGTATTTGGCGCTGCATACTACTCTCAAGATGCAGCCAATGGATATCGCCGTTTATGCTTCACTGAAAGAGGGGTCCAAATGTTTCAACAAGCTCATCCTGGACGCATAATGAATCAGTTCAATGTTACCAGATTGCTAGCACCCGCTTGACTTAAAGCTACTGTAACCATAATTGCCGTTCATTGATTTTCACGACCTGGAATTTGGCCAGTAAATAAACATACTTTCGGTGATGAAGATTTATAACCAGCTGATGTACTTGCAGGAGATCCAATTTGAATTCATAAGCTGGAGCATTCCCTGAAATCTGTAGCGATAGTCGTGGTGATTTCCCAGAACCTGGATATTCAAGGGCATGTAGTGATCAACCAGCTAGATCGGCTATGGATGTCACATTTTCAAGCAAATATTCTTTGAGACCCGTTGAAATTGTTTTCAGAAGGGATTCTGAAGGAGATATAATCTTAGCTGCGGGTCAATCTCCTGGACAACCGAATTTTGCTTCAAGCCCCATTCAAAACTCCCTTGTACCAATTTCCTATTCCGAATAATCTCAGGTAGAGATAATTTCATCCCCACGTGGAGCTGACCCTAGTCGTTTTCAGCCTCAAATTTCTGCTGCTCTTGAAATGTATGATGTCCATAAATACCCTCTTACCACAATACGATTAGAATTCCCAGAAATTCATAGTACTGATAACCACGCCAATTCAACAAGACCCGGTAGATTTAGTACATCCCTTTGGAATTAAGCCAGCTAAACCAAGAACACCGCGTAAACGAAAACACCAAAAATCTGAAATACTAACGAGTACACCTATTAAGAAAGAACAAAAGGAAAAATTGGAAAAGCGAAAGTGAAG
Source organism: Cryptocephalus primarius (assembly GCA_963576515.1). NCBI lineage: Eukaryota > Metazoa > Arthropoda > Insecta > Coleoptera > Chrysomelidae > Cryptocephalus > Cryptocephalus primarius. Next base: position 9,745,427 of record OY754950.1, read on the forward strand.
AATGTTATGAAGAAACTAGATGACGATTTCACTAGTTCTTAGGGAAGCTGGTAAAAAATAAAAAGACTTAAAGGAATTAAGAAGACTGTTAATAAACTCAAGAAATTAGCTAGACGAAATAGAAGTACGAAAGACATCGAGGAATTCAATGTACATTTTCACATTTTCGCGGTGAAATACATATTGAAGATGATAGAAATCCAATCGAAGATGTTTGACCCAAACGTTAATTTTATGTTTGTTAAAATGTTACACATTATTTAGTTAGAAACTTACGTTTCCAAAGAATTCTTTGTTGTTATCCACTTTGCCCTTATGCCGTATTCACTGTACTCGGTGGCTCGGGCAAAGTGGATACTTTGACATATTTCATAGCCTGCAACTAACTAAATTAGAATAAAACAAAATTGTTAACGCGTTTCGACTGTTGATTAAATAATGCCCAAACCCAGATAGTTGTTCTATATTTCTCTATAATACATTACCAGCAACAATTACCGAAAACTTAAGGTGTTGACTTTGCCCGGGCTTCCCCTATCTTTGTAGGTTTTTGTTACGAAGATTTGTGTGGTGGTAAAATTTTTTGTGTTTCGTTTACTCCTTGGAAGTGTTGTGTAGTACAGAACTCTGCAAGCATGTAATAAATTTAGGTTATGGACTATGTTATTTTTTCGGAAATTATAAAAGAATTTCTGTTCTCGATTTGCTTTTTCCTATTTTTATATTTTGGTGTTCGATATACAGTGTGTTTCACTATACAAGAAAAATAGTTACTAAATATGTGAATTTATGTGATTTACAAGATATGGAAACATTTAGGCAAACACAGCAGCGATTACGGTATCTCCAGAGAAAAGTATTTAAACAATTTGTTGTGCATCATAAACATAAAGTTCCTTTATTGGACCTACCCTATAATTTGTCGCTAATTTATGACGTTAAAATTCCCTCTTTCCCTATTCCCCTATTCCCTCTTTTACTCTATTTCCTACACCCCCTTTACTTTGCAAACCCCCTTTACTTTGCAAAAAATATATACAAACAATGTGAATGAGTACTTAGCTGCATCAAAAAAAAACAACACAAAAATGAACATAGTGTTTTTTAACGCAAACAATATTTGAGAAATAGAAGTATCTTTTGTGTGCTGCGAACATAACCATTTATCTATACATAGACAAGTTTCTTCACTGCAAAACGTTGTTAATCTGGGGTGCCATCAAAAATTATAATTTTTTATGCAGAACATCTAAATTACCAAATATTTTTTTACTAATGGAACCTTTCTGAAGAATTTCTGAATGGAACTACGAAAATAATTAAATGTCATAACCCTAATTCTTCTCTATATTTTTATTTAAACATGATTTTGGTACTATAATCTTTATTCGATATCATCAATCACTACAGAACACATTTATTTTAATGCATATTTCTATAGAAATATAAACTATATAGGCATGATGGGGTTTTGGAAAAATTTCAATGCAATTTTTTGCATATATATATAAAATTGTTTTAGGTATATATATATATATATATATATATATATATATATATATATATATATATATATATATGTTTTAGGTATCTTATATGTATATACAAATAGTGTGTTAGTCGTGGCTATATATAATGGCTGAAATATAATTACAATTAATTATTATAAAAAAACGTCAACAAGGCCCAAATTCATCGTAATAGAGCGATACGAATATGACACAATTTATTATCAATGTTTCCAATAATGAAAGACATCATTTAATATATCACTAAAACAAAATGTGCCTATATTAATCTGTTTGTATAGTTTATTCTATCCCATAATATATTTACATAAATTCAATATAAGTACATTATAATATTTTTTGTAGACCTATTAGCTAAATTTACGTAAACAAAACACTACAATAAAATTAACTAATAATTTTTACATTTTGATTTTTGTGACAAATTTAACCCGCAAGTTCCTACACCACTGATTACAATGTTTATTAGATTGGTTTTCATTTTGTACAGTGCATGTGTAATGTCCTGTTGGACATTAATAAGTTAGAATGTGTTGTTTAACCCATGACCCACGTATGACCTCATTAAATCCGGAAGATTTTAAATTTTAGTTCTTAGAATGTGTATTGTTGTGCCATTCTTGTAGGCAATAATTCGATTCATGCCCCTCCCCCCAAGTGACATATCATGATATTTCCTCACACCCTCTCCCCCCTTCGGCGGATCACGTGATTTGCGAATGGTCCCCTTGTAGATGTTGAATTTGCCCTATGCCATATCAAAGACGATGATATATGCAACTTCATCACGAATCTCTATATATAAAAGATGTCCTGACTGACTGACTACAGCCAAAACTATTATAGGTAGCGACTTGACAGTTTAAAGGTAGCTTTGTATCATAGTACAGGGGTGCACTAAGAAACGAATTTTGCAAAATTTTAATTTTTAAGGGTAGAAAATGATAAAAAACGAATTTTCATATAAAATTTGTATATCTATATATACGCTCTATGGCACTGTACATATAACATGTATACTATATTCGCAGTGCTATATATAGTGAGATGTCAGATGTTGTAGGTCGACGGTCGCACCGCAAGGAGTCTATTATTTTAATCACGAATGAAAAATTAATTTTTTGAAAAATAAATTGCGAGGATTTTTTTTACACCTATAATATAAATTTGGATTCTTCATTAAATATTGAATTTAGATAATTTGGAACCTCAAAAAACGGAAAATTTTTAATGATTTTTAATCAGATTTTTAATAGTTATCAATTAAGTTTAAAATTTTAATTGGTTATAAAATGTATTGAAAACAATCCGATTTTTGAGAATCAAGATTTATTGAAATTAGTATTTACTGAAAAATGCTTATTTATATGCAACCTATTAAAAATTCATCGCAATTTGATTTTTAAAAAATATATTTTCCGTATGTGATTAAAACAATAGAACGGGCGGAGTATTTATATCTATTATGTATTCCACGGGATACCTATGTCTGTATTGTTCTATTGATACTTAATGAATGAAACTAATAAGTGAAGGAGAAAATCTTCAAAAGGTCACTTAATTATATTTTTTAATTAATTTTAGTATCTAATTCATACTTGTAATTTATAGATAGCAAACTTTGAAGCACAGTTAAAAGTATCACATTTTATTTATTAAAATCTTATTAGCTTTAGTTTTAAATACTGAATTAAATTTAAATTATTTTATTAAATATTTAAATTATCGTTGTTGATAACTAAGTTCTTTATACGTAATGATCTAGATAAGTTTTTTTTATAAATACATTTATATACATACAGAGGCAATTCTACATATAAATATTTCAAACATAAAATAATAATAAAAAAAATTTCAATTAGATAGTAAATGATGATTATTAATAAGAATAAGTTTCTTTTTATTATAAAGCTGACATTATCGTTTGAAAAATAAAAAAGAATCGGTGTATAATTATCAGACATTAAAATTGCGCGGGCGAAGCCGTGACGGGGCGTGCTAATTTTATATATAAAGATAAAATCAAATATAGCGAACTTAACAGAATGGTACTAAGAAACAAAATCATTTATTAAAAATAACCTAGAGATCAGACAACTTACAAAATCAGACAAAGAAAATGTTACGGTCATAATGTACTACACTCAGTGTATGGAGGTATCCCACAATCGATTAAAAGATCATACATACTACAAAGAAGTTAACAACGATCCGGCTCCCAACCAAACGAAAGCTAACAACTGAACTGAACTAAAATATGAGGGAAAAAGTACGGAAGAGGTAGCCAAGAAGTTTCACATAGTGTCTTATCAAAATTTTACTCATTACCCAAAACACATAAAGAAGTCCGAGCATCACCAAGTTCGTTACGAAGACATTCACAAAATCAAATAATTTTAATAATCTGTATTTTGTAACTGATTCTTTTGAATTTGCGTTATTGATGAATGATTTCCAACTACTTAAATTCCTACACCACACTACACTAATATTCCTTTTGATTTAGCAATAATTTGTATAGAAAAACAATGGGAAAGAGTTTCACTCCATTGTCTTATCTATGACTGACCTCATGGAACTAATAAAATTTATTTTCAACACTACATATTTCTCCTTCAGTGATAAGGTGTACCAACGAATTTTTGGCATTCCTATGGGATCAAATGACATAATTTATACATATAATGATATGGGATAGATGACATAATTTATACGATCCCTATAGGGAAGGATGAGGAAATTTTGAATGTTTTCAATAGTTACAACCGACATAAACAATTCACAATTCACAATAGAAAAAGGAACCGACTAAGTTTCTCGTTTCTTGATACAAAACTGATCGGAGCAGGTCCAAACAGGGCTCACATTGATTGGTGATTTTAACCTTCCAGTTCAGGTAACATACTTGAACTACCTTTCGTAACACACAGAAAAAATGAAAATCAACCTAATAAAAGTCAACCTCAAGTAAAGTAAAAATTGTGGAACGATTTTATAAATTACTTGTAGATAACTTGTACTCTCCGCGGTTGTCAAAAAAAAATTATATTTTACTTCAGACGCAGCTTTTAGCTTACAAAGACAAGCAGACAAACCAGTACTAACAAATATTGTATTTTTCCGTATATTACAGAATTACCTCAAAAAATTAGTAAAATATTAAAACAAGGGGAAAACAGCATAGCGTCAGAAGAATTACAATTAATTAATTTCATTAACAGATAAAACAAAAAGAATGGATAAAACAAATGTCATTTATAGAATAGCATGTTTTAATTATGAGAAAGCTTATGTTGGAATATCACTTCCCTTAAAAGAATTAGCAAGCTAGGTCTAATCGATGAACTCTAAAATGAATATTTCAGTGACTTCAAAGAAATTCGGTTAGACTCGCTGTAATATAATTTTAAAATATTCGACGCGAAAAGTCACTGAATAATGACTAAAATTATAATTCGTACTATTAATAATAATTTAGTTTGTTCTATGTTATGTTCATTACCATGCTCTGAATCAAAACAAACAAAACTTGAAGCAAGTAAATATCAGTTTACAAATAGGATTTAACATAAAGCTAATCAAATTTGACAAAAAATTATTTTATTTAAGGCTTGTTTCAATTAGCTCATCTTGATTATTCCTTATTTAAAACCAACAACAGAATGCCTCTATTGCTTAAGAGGCCCAGGAAATTCGTCCACTCATTTTCTGTTCATAATTTATGGAGCTTCTATATATTTATTAGATCATGAAGCCGGTATTTTTGTGCTGTGAGTGTTAATCGAATAATTTATGAATTACTTGTTAATTGCCGGCATATTGTACATCTGGCCTATATATCTTACGTAGTGCTTAATAAGTCTGATAATGACGAAAGCCGAAACCCATAAATCAAATATATTTTTTATAAAGGGCGAATACTTTTTTACAGTTCTTATTTAAGAGACATTTTTTTTTAGAAACATTTTAAATTTAATGCGTTGAGCAAAATTTATAAAACAGATTTTTTTTGTGAAATACACTGTCATTTTTAAATCAGAATGTTCAATTTTATTTTTTGTTTAAATTCATGGTACCTACTTGACACTCTTGTAAAATAAAACCACACTGCTATTGATTGCTTACAAAAAAATGAAGGGTGCTAATGAATGGCTAAATAAAGCTAAGAATACCAGTGAAGAAAATAATAAATAAGAACGTCGGAAGGTACACAAATGATTAATTTCATAAGATGTTCAATGTACAAAGTATATATTTGCAAAATATTGAAAAGAAAACACATTATATTTATTTAAAACATTTGTTCCACAATATATGGCAACCGCACTAAATCGTTTTTAAAAATCTTGTTACTCTGTTTCAAGGGTGTTCTTCAATGACACGGATTACAAAATCACCATAGCAAAGATTAACAAACATGAAAAGGCGTTCTTCAAAACGATAAGAACTGTGATGTATACAATAACGCTGAATATGTTCAAGTTTTCTTCATCGAAGTAAGATCAGAACACATTATATTTAGTATGCATTTCCATCCATGACTTTTACAGGTATCACATGGAGAATATGTATCAGGCGGTCGCCTTGACGTTGGTTGAGGTCCCCTGCGGATACACGGCGTCGTGTTTTGTGAGCGTCGCAATGAGCCTCCAGGACTTCGCCTTCGACATAATGCAGACAGACCTAGTCCGATCACATCACCTGCATGCCATTGTGGTGTCTTTACTCACTCTCCTCTGTTATATCCACAAAGCTGACGTGAGTTTGGCCTAAAAAATAGAGCGCCCACAGTACTTCTGAAATCTACTTGTTTTCATAGACAAATTAAGAGATGGACCCACAGAACATCCAAATTATTCCGAATAAGCGGATAGATTGCTCGTTCGGACAGAAAATGCGAAGAGACAGAAACGATTCAGGCAGAGTTAACCTCTCTCTTTAATGGACGGGACATGGCTACCTTCGTTACGTGAGGAAGAGTCAAATGGTAGCTATCTAAGCGCCATTCTAACAACCGCCTATTAGAAAGGGAGGCTAACACTGCCTACGTCGGTTCGGTCCCTCACACAAAGAAAACGAGCTAGGGTCCGGACAAACGGTCTACCTCTTAATGAACCTCAGGTTGTTCGACACCTTAAAATATCCTTAGATCATATAATGCAATTTTCGTTGAAATCTAACAGAAAAAACGATTATTCATATCGTGAATTTCTTTCACTAGACAGTTCTTATTTGGTGAACAAGGAAACATATGGACAGCTTTTTTTTCAAAAACAAGTACAGAGTTTTCCAAAAGTATAATTTTAATATAGAAATAATCAAATACTGTTGTAATATGCTTGTACAGTAAAGATAGTAAAGCGATTTCGGGCGACATACAAAAATGAAGAAAGAGGTAATTTTTAGTGCTATAATGGATACTACTGTAAATAGTTATAATTAACAACTAGAGGTTTCAATGAGATTTAAAAAATACCCCCCTTCGAAGACCAGTCTACTTTGTGATAACCCAGCACAGAAATCTAATACCCACGCGGTGGACGGGGAATTGTTTAGCTGAAATAAAGACATTACCACATTCGGTGTTTGGATTTGGACCAAAATACAGAAATGCACCAAGAGGATTATAGCAATAAAAAGTGACGAACGGACCGAACAAGTAGGGCGGGCAAGATATAAATATAAAATTTAATTTAATCTAGTGATGCGCAAATATTCGATTACAATTTATTTGAAAATAATTTTTACTAAACTACAATAAAACTTATTAATCACTGTTTGAATAATAATGTGTAATATAGTATAATAGTAACATATTACACAGTAATACAGTAAATAATTGTGTAATATCTCTTACCGACATTCTGCACTGACACTTTCTCAAAACGTTTATATTGAAGACTTATCAAGATCAAAAACTACCCAACTGGTATAAGTCTTTTCATGAGACTAATCCTCATCAAGTTATAAAGAGTGATCACTTCGTTGTACTTCATCAGATCCATAGGTAACTAGCCGTTGCTCTCGCGGCTTCGCCTGCTCACTAACAGTTACTACTCGAATTAGCATTTATATATATATATTATACGTCGCATTTTATTTGAGACAAAATTAGAGTCTTGGTACAAGACACCCAAGAGACATAATCTAGATGCGAAGGTTGACTGACGTGTAGAAATGTGAGCTGTGTGAAGACAACTACTGCACCATTTATTGTCGATCACAATTTTATGTCCCGTTTGGGAAGATTTCTCATGGAAAAGTGAACATTTATACACCGCATGGAATGTAGAGAATTCGATGAGTTTAGCACTTGCATGCAACCTGTAGATAACCTGTAGATTTTGGAGAATAGGACGGGGACTGAGATTGAGAATGAGAAGGTTTTGAATGACTGGCAGAAATAGCTGATGATTCTAATGCTACACCATGGTTTTCTAGGAAAGCCTTTAATTTCTCCTAAGTCATGATTTCAGTTGAAGCCTTTTGCAACTCGAAACGCTTGACTGTCGGCAAATCAAGTTTCTGCCTTTAAATGTGGAACAATATGAAACTCCACTCAGCGACAGGTAGCTGAAGGTTTTTGAGTGCTGCTAGATTTTCAGTAAATGTATCTAAGTTTTGTTAATGTACCAAGAAAGTCATTAACCACTTTAGGTGCATTAGAAATCTGAGTCCAATAAGTGTCAGCCAGTAGTCGCTTGTTTTCGTTTCTGGCAAGTGAAGTTTGAAATGCAATATGATAATTACCGGCAGTTAAAAGCAACGCCTTTATCATATGAAACAGTTCAGAGCTTAAAGATGCACCTAGATACTGAAATTATTCGATTTCTGAGAGATTAGAGTTTTGATCAACCAACGAAAAGATTAAATCGAAAAATGTTGGCCGGTCGTGATAAACAACACTAAAGGTGGACAAATTAATCTTACGTCATTTGACATTAGAATGAACAATGACCGAGGGTTCCTTCCTTGTAGGGAGTTCGGGAGAGTATGATAAAAAAACATCTATGACAAATGTATACTCTTCTATAAAAGCGAGTCGTGTAGTTTTTTCAGCAGTATAGTCAGGTTCCATCCCAAAAGAAATCTCCCGAACAAAGCCTTTGTGAACGACTTCGAACTCAACGCGGATTTGCGAAAATCTCTTACACACCACCCTAAATATGGGTAAATAGGCTTGAGTAATTTGTACATTCCGTGCTAAATCACTTAGTAATTGGAGTTCCTCTGCACAAAGATCACGAGCTGAACGCAGTTGTTTAATTTTCTGTGAATTTTTTTATACTATAAACCGTTAATTATATACACTTAAATACCTAATAATTTAATGGACGAGTAAATTGAATGAAGGTAAACGATTATAATATTCCAATTTTCAGTTTCAGTTTCAGTAATTTCAGTTCCAAACGATGTCTGTACGAATGGTGTGCGATAAGGACAGCGCAAAAACTTGTTGCCCCTGTGTCTTTACGGAACAGCAAAGATAACTTATTCAATATTTAATTAATGGTATGAAATATGTATGTATATTGCTTATGTTATTGTGTAAATGTAAATATACTAAAATGTAGAGAATTCAATCAGAATTTGAAGAAACGAAAAAAGACAAAATGCTGAAAGTTCATAAATACAAGTCGGAAATGTGAAATGAAATGCACCTTAAAAGAAAAGGATTAAATTATAGAAATGCGGTTGTCGAAGAACGAAAATATGTCGGCGAACCCGACAGTTTGAATAAAGAAAAGGGCGAGGGGATGTCTGTAAACAAGGTGTCCGGAGAACGTTAACAAGTCACTCACCTCACTTACCGATCTTGGTCCCGTTTCCGATGTTCAGGGCTCCTCCCGCAGGTTCTTCGAACTAGGAATGGGAAAGGGGAAGAAGGGAATACAAACAGGAACTAAGCGAAGTGTTTGCTAGAGTTGGAAAACGATAATAGAACAAAAATAGAACCTCGAATCGCCCGAAAAAGATAAAGAGAAAAAAGTGAAAAAGGAAGGAAAACTGAAATAAACTTAGCCTATATATATATATATATATATATATATATATATATATATATATATATATATATATATATATATATAATTGAACAAATTGAATGAATAAAAAAATGAAAAGTACTGTCAGCAGTACTAGGTAAATACACGAAACTATGTAATTAGTAATTACTGAAATTGTTTTTAGATGTAACAATTTCTCAGCCGACGCAGGAAAACATAAATAGCTATAATTTAATACAATTCCCAGTAGTAGAAATATACGGCGAATAAACGGCATCTGTACTTAGATGTACTCGATAGATATCGAGAATATAAATTGTGTTTATTTTATGCGCTTTACGTCTAAATTCTGTATTTCTATCAATTTAATTCTCTGTAATTATTCTTCGGTGTGGGCTGAACAACTAATCCGATTTTGGGTTATTTCGAGCCGTGAGATAATATTACCATCACCAGATTATACCTCTGTTTAGTAGCCTAAAGTATGCATCAAAACATCCGTTCGAATGATTTGATCGTTATCCTACATCACAGAATGGTTGGTATTATTGTTTAACAATTCCGCCACCAGTGGCATCTAGCGAATTTAGTAGTCTACACCAAGTAATGGACACCCTGAATATGTCTATGCGTGTTTTTGAAAATATTAGCTCCGAATGTTTATTTCATGTTTGTATGAAGTTCAATTCATGAAGTACAATAATTTAATGAATGGTTCTGTCGAAGAAACTATTCTGTAATAAAGCAGTTTTAGCAAAATCGAGAATAATTTAATATTACTACGGTTTTATTAACTCGCTTTCATTTGTTAAGTGTTTATCTGTTTGGCAAAAATTTTGCAATCGATTTTAAACTAAATTCCCAATAAGCTAGATTGAAAACTCTAACTGAAAATTGGATGACAAAGTAATATTAAATTGTTAGTTACAAGAAACTGAATAATTGTTAAAAAATGAGCCCACATAATGAATAATCATTAGGAAAACAAACATGAGTGCATGTAAGCTGTAAAATTTGTTACAACGGCATAACTTGTCATAAGCACTTGACAGGCAAGGATTAAAAGCAGAAAATAATTTGAATTTATGTATTTTTATAATATATCCAGTTTTAAACATGTACTAAAAAGTATAAATTAAATTCTCCAGGCCCATACACTTAATAATAACCCTATACAAATTCCTAATCCCATACAAATTGTCTTAATGTTGTATACATTCCACGTTTCTTTTTAAAATCTTATGGCCTAGGAATTATTTTATACCTTTTTGTGCGTTTTAAAAATGTGAAAAATTAATTATTTTTAATTTTGAAGTTATTTTAGAATAAAAACACTTCGTAGATACTCTAAAAATCACCTCAAATTGTTTCATCAATAAATTTTAAATTTAATTGTCTCACCTAAATTTAAAGATCGGTGACTTGACGAAAAGAATGTAAACAAGAAAAACTAACAAAGAACTTTCATTTCAAATAAAGCAAATAAACTGGAACAGTTTTTTTAAAGTACAGTATACAGTAGTACAGTATACAGTTAAAGGAACAGTATATTTTGACATACTACAAAAACAAAATAGTCAGATAATGTATGAATCAATCAGTGATGAAACATCTTGAAATGAAAAAAATACCCGCTAATTATGGTGTTTGCTAAAACTGCATTTAGGTATCACAAGACAGTAAAGAAGCCATACAACATTCTTGTACAGTAATACATATACTTCATACTATATATATATATATATATATATATATATATATATATATATATATATATATATATATATATATATATATATATATATATATATATATATAGTTTAGATTTAAAAAAAAAACATTAACATTGTTCCATAATTCTTCAACGTTATATTTTGAGAGTTACTGGGAGACGTTCTCATATTTGTACAATTAATGGCTCTAAAGACTTAACCTCATGTACTTTTATGCATTTCTCTTAGGTCTTTTACAGTTATGTCTTCACAATCCTCGATAGAAGGGCCGAGTGGGCGCCGCATCTGAATCCACCACTGAAAACTCACTACGAGTACCCCCAACATCATGTATTATGGAATAAACGTGATCTGTTCTTCGAGGATTGGGAGGCTCGATTCGGCTTGTGGAAGTGCTTCCGAGCTAACAAGGTCAAACCTGAAAGAGATTCTGTCATGTCCTTACAAGTAAATAAGAAGAAAAAAAGAAAAATATTTCAACACAAAAATAAAATTAAGAAAACTTCCACACCATGACAATGTTAACATTTGCTTAACCTCAGCAGGAAAACTTTATATTACAAAGCAATTAAAATCTGGTTGAATTTAGAAATAAAGTATAAGTGACTATAATTTGACTTCTCGCAATAAATTAGTAACAAGATCTAGTACTACAGTTCAATTTATTTTTTTCTAAACGTATTTCTAACGTTATTACTGTACTATTTTCACTAATTTGGCACGAGTTATCCCGTACTACAGTTCGGTTTATTTTCTATGAACATATTGTCACAGGGTGTGGCGGGGAGCGAAACTCACGAGTACAACCGACTGGCCGGACTCTTATAAAATATATGTCCTGTGATCCATCATTAAGTTCCCCATATCATAGTGTATACAGTAATAAGTGTAGTCACTCTCCGAATTGCCGAAAACCATCACCTCTTGTCATCTCTACCCCCTCACCCGGACGGATTACTTGCCGAGCAAGAGAAGCTTGTGGTCATTTTATACACGGTGTCTTCGCGTAAGGTTATACACGGTGCGACAAACGCACCGTCAACGACCAACGCTAAATTTACTGGAAAAAAGTATTTTTTTGCAGCACAAGAAATCGTCATCGTGGAAACAAAAATTAGTTTTAGCCATTGAAACTTCTGACTAACGAAATTTACAAACTGTAGAAGGTAACGCACTTGTATATGTCGGTGGATACTTTTTACGTAAGTGTATTTTAAAACACTCATGTGACATTTGTGTCAATTACAGCAACAATAAAAAATCCGATAGAAATACCAAATTTTGCGAGCCGAAAAAATATAAAAGCAGTCATAGTTGGATATTTGGAGGTTTAAACGTCTCTCCAATTGATTTTATTACTTATTTCAAATTCAACGACCTCTGTATACATGAGGGCGTAGGAATGGCATTGCTAAATCTATTTAAAAATGTTAAATTTTCACACCCATGTCCCAATTTCCCTCATATTTATTTTATTAAGATTGAGAACCTACTATACATTAAAGTTTGCGAATAGAGAAATAAAACATCAAAAAATAATAAGGAAAACTCTAAATTAAATGTATTAAAAAACATGTAAAAACTGAAGTAAGTACTTGCAAATACACAAAAAACTTGTACTTCATTATATTTATACCTAATACGATCATTACGTATGTACTTATATCTTGGTTGCCATTATGTGTTATCTTAGCAATGAAATATATGTATCTCTAAGTACTTTGTCTGTTTAGGGTGTACCTACTACGCGAACCTTTTTCAAGTCCTGCAAATGATTTCAATCCTTATCCTTAACAATTCGCAAACAGCAATTACTTCAAGAAGTACTGGTAAATTTCTGATTACAATTGTTTATGTTATACTTCGACCTTATACGTTTGTAAATAATCTTCCACCGACAAAATTTCAACTAGTCTGAATCTTGGAATAACTTCTTGTCCGCTACTCGTATGTCGACGATTTAATGAAATTATCGATTTCACAGTCGCTTTACCCCCGTACATGGTGGTTTCGGATCCTTTACGGGGACTATAAAACGATTTATGATAGGTAGCAAAAAATGCCGGTTTTTCGAGGAGATCAAAGGAGTGACTCGACTATATGTATGTATAGACTATGCCCATATTTATATAATTATTTTGGCTCGATGTCTCCCCTACCGGTTTAGTGGTTGTTGAACCGGCAGCTAACCTCGGTTCAGTTTAGCAGATTAGTATATTCTTTGGCAAATATTTCGCGATGAAATCGTACTAATCGCCACATTTGCAATAATCCAAATTGTCGACCGGCTAATACTGCTAAATGGGCTGGACCGTAATTCCGTCCGATACTTGGGGAAACAGTCAGGGTTCGAAAAGGTCGCATCTACATAGAGGAGGTAGCGTCGCAATTCCGTCCGGGGTGAAGAGTGTGTGCGTTACGGTTGCGTCGCAATTCCGTCCGGGGTGTAAAGCCAAACCTAACCAACCTAACCAACCTAACCAAGCCAAAAATGCACTTGTGAACGCGTTGGTGGTCGACCTGTAAATACGCAATCTGGTTATTTTTACTAGAAGGTAAACAGCCCTTATCCGGGACGGAATTACGAACCACCGCCCGAGGCTCTCGGTGGACCCGGGACGGAATTGCGAATTTATATTTGTGGACCGTATTTAAGATCAGGTAATAAACTCCAACGGGACGGAATTACGAATCACCGGCTAAATGTTGCGGTTCAATTAACATATTGCAGATTAGTATTTTCAGGTCCTTGAACCAATCTACTAATTTGGGTTACCGTTACAATATTTGTATCATTGTTATTGTCCTATTTGACCTAATTTGGCAAAAATAAACAAAAAACCTTGAAAAGAAAACTTTATTTCTATGCAACAAACTTTATGACAAACTTTATTCTCGAAGTAACAAAAGATAATACTTTATTCACGGAATGAAATTCCAGACATTTTAAACCACACATATTTTAATAATTGCTTACATATGTAGAAGTAGATAACAGATAAGTACAATTTTTACCTATCTAACATAAATATAATATTGCAAGAACAAATAAATGCATTCTTTGTATGAACTCACAGGGAAGGAACTCAAACTTAATTCGAATTAGGTACCAAGACATAAAACTATGCAGTCATTATCTAAAAACAGCCAATATATTTCACACAAATTTGGTATGTAGTCATACTTTTACCTATTATGTACAGCCTTGAGCATATTTAAACATTAGTTTTCGGGAAGACACTACTACAGACGAGTTTGTGATTGCCCCATTCAGCCTTCTGTGAAAATAAATACGCGATATAAAATAGAGTTAAATAAACAAATATAGTACCTACCTGGCATTCTTCGCTACAATATATGGCCGCTTTACAAGAACAAAGATATTCTGCTGGTTTCTTACAAACACAAGTTCTTTCTGTTTTAATTAACATTGTAATGTATTTCTAAAAAAAAAAAAAACTTGCAATACACTTTATCAAACAAATTAATAGCTTCAGTATGCTAATCATTAATTGAGAGTAAAATGGAAGTACCTACTTGTAAATTTGCATCTATATCATGACTAGGAATTCCACGATTCGATGAAGACGACGCAACCTAAAATAAACAGTTTTATACAAAAGTGGGACTATAGTAACACAGATCGTCCATCTGTTATGAGAATTACCTCGACTAGCATAGAAAAAAATTATTTCAAAAGCATCAAAATTTGTGTGTTAAATGTTACTAAAAAAACTTTTCTCACATTTTCTAGTGTTTTAAGAATATTTGATGTACAAATTTTTATTTTTTAAATTTTTGTATAAGTACATATGTAAGTCCCATAAAAGATGGAACCTGTAAGTAAACATAGAGACTAAACTAGTTACTGCATCTTATTTAAGAGCTAAATGTTACGCGTATGTGTGATATACTTATGTATTATATTTTTTTTACTCAATTTCCATTATAAATGACCTCAAAAATTTTTAACGCGAAATTAAAATCAATTTGTTAATTGAAATACATGACATCCTTCATGTTTCTACACAGTAATTTCTCTAATTAACAAGGGAAACAAGTTTTATCATAAAACGGTTTGAATGAAAAAATTGACGTGAAATTAATGCATAAGTTGACGAACTATAAGATGATCCGTTACACTTGAAGCCCATTATTCTATTTCTTTGTTATGAAGCCACTTCTTATCTATACTGATTATATGCCTCATAATCAACTTAGAGGCAAACTGCATAGGTGGAAATTGTCAAAGATCTTTTCGAACCCTTATCTTGTTGAAAGAAACGACTGCTGATACATATTTACACTTTTGCGATTTATGATGGATGATACTACCTCTCGATCATTAAAATATCTGGATTCAGCAAGATAAAACAACAAGCAAGATTGGACAACTGTTTATTAATATTTTTATCTTTCCTTCCAGTTTTAGGCATTCTCAAAACTTTAAAAACAAAAGTACCATCTAAAATTATTATAAAATCTGTATTTTAACCTTATCCCTTTCCTATCCACGTTGTTTATAGGGAGGAAAAAGAAGAACGCAGCACTCCAGCAGTGACGGATGGTTTTAGTTTAATTGCAGCATTGTATTTGAAGTTTTATCATAGTATGGAAATGAAATTACAAACCAAGAACAAATCTGAAAAACTTTAGTCTACTAACCATTCAACTAATTTAATACCCTCAAAACATATGTTTTCAATGTATACTTGTCCATGTTTCCCAAGAATGGTATACTATAACAAATCGGTATTTGTAAATGAGAATCGCGCACCATTGGTAATTACAATGTCCCTTAGATCCCTCCAGTTATCAGAGTATAGTACATACTATAGTCACAGTTGAACGTAGCACACACCATACAGCTCAGCATCTCGAAGCCCGTTTTAATACCTGGTGATTTGGTGGTCTTCAATTACATTCTATATCTTTCTCACACCGAGAATATAAATCAGCGTCGGACTTAAAATATTTTGTTTATCACAAAAGGTTGATAGCGATTTTAAAGGATTTTCCGTGACGTTTTTGGTTGTTATTAGCCTTATACATGCTTTCGTAAGAAGTGTGGTCACGAAGATGGCATTCAACCAATTTTAATTAGTCTCGTCCATTACGCAACTACTTGCCAATTGTCTTTAATTCATAACTATGTTGTATGTATGTGTAACTATGTCTCACAATTAGTATAACCTAAGAATTAACGGAAGCAAATAATTTGAAACAAATCGGTAACAGAAGTGAATGAATCATAACTCTTGTTTTTTCACTTTCAATTTCTTGAACTAAATGTTTTGAACATTTTTAAATAGAATACGTATTTAAATAAATATTTCTTTGAGAGTTTAAAGAAGACATTAATGGATATTCAGATGTTCAGGTATAATTTCCTCTTAATTGAATATAACAGAAAAAAGAAGGAGAAGAAAACAATGCGAAAATGTGTTCGATTAATTTATTTCTCAGCATTTACAAGTAATATATTACCAAATTACTTCCATATATTTATTATTATTAACATGAATTATGTAATTAATTATGTTGTTACCATTATCTAGCTTTATATCTAACTTTGTTGTTTCAATTTTTTTGTCTCTTGGTAAGTTAAGATCGATTCTTATTGAAACAACAAAATTAATAGTAGCTAGCTTACCTATACTTTGTTATATTGATTTTTATTACTTAGTACCCCGCAATGATCATAGAGCTAGAACTAATTTACAATACCTTGCAGCATGAACTGTATTACTCAACTATAACCATCTGTAAACATCAAAAAAGATGTTTCCCTCATGTCTAGATTCACATCAATTAGATATTTCACGTTTTTATGTTGCCAGGTATGATGGTGAACTATAGGACCCCTCCGTTAGGAGGGGATACACATATCAACTACCAACTAGAAATTGACAAAACTTGATGTAAGTCAGACAAGAGTAGCGGTGATTCAGAGCTTATGATATGCTGTAAGTTCTTAGCTTAGTAGCCCAAGGAGTTTAAGCAGGTAAGATAAACACAGGAAAGGAATGAAGCACTACATGATATCTTTCCTATAAAGTTCACCCTCATTGACATAATAATAACGTACATATTTTAAAACCGTACTCAATTGAAAACACTTATATCAATTATCAATATTTATGATATATATAATCTAATGAAACATACTTTGGACCAAGAAAACGAAAATTATTTTACTTATGCTAAGATTACAACAATGACGTAAATAAGGTACTTCAATATATTTAATACGTAAAGTGCCGTGGTGGATCAAAGTAGACAGTAGGGTGGATTAAAATACATCATTTTGCTCCAAGCAACGGTGGATTCCGCTTTTCCACGAAATCAACATTAGCTGTAGATGTAACCGTTTTAACAATTTACTACATTTGTCTGTATGTAGTTTTTATATGACCAACAATTACCTAGAAAATATGGTACACTTAAATCATTCAAAAAAATTAAAAGCTAATGTAACAAAATATTTATTTCCGAAAAATACATAGATTAATATATAATACTATAACTAATAACGATATAATACATAACATAAATGTAATAATAATTTAATACATACTATGAATATAATAATGTTAATATACTTTTAAATTTCAAGGAAGCATGTCGGTATAAAAAAAATAGATATAAAAATATCCAACATTTATCTCCTCAATATTTTGTTTTGATTGTTTTTGTTGGCAACTTTTTTCCACTTTGAGCTACATTCATACAATAACATCCTGTATAATCTAGAACATCTGACGGTTGGTCAGCCAAAAATTGCTTCACTAAACCTAACCTAGAAAACAATGCAGAATGAATTTTATTTGTAATACTACAATTAATTTTTATTACCTTCTATAACGTTCCTACTAGTTATATCCATCTCATCGTTGGCAATGAATTGATGTATAAGATTAACTCAAGCATTGCCAACAACCAAATCAACGGTCAGCCGACTGTATTATTTCCCTTCTCTCCTCAAATACATGTTATAAGACCACATTTGACCTTAAAAAAAACACGATGTTGAAGAATGGCACGTATGTACAGACAAAGTTAAACTCACCTGATGTATAAATATGTATACATATACATAACTTTTATATTTGTTGTACTCCACATCAGACTTGGGTTTTTTAAATTTTCCCAGATCGTTTGTAAACGGTCATCATTTCAGGAACCAGTTTTATGTTTAGCATCGAAGTTCTCGCTTGTTATGTCAGTGTCGATCTAAACTCCCACGTAGTTTTACTCTCTTGCACTATCTTTTCCAAGATATCATTAGTGTTTATTTATGTTAGGTAATATATTTAACAGCATGTTTTTAACCATTAACTTGTGTGCCACAAAAGTCTCTGTGTCTTTATTGACCGCAATAAATATTTAAATCCTACAAATTTTCGCCATGAAGACACAACTCGAATTCTGAATGTGTCTCGTGTGCCCTTTAAGCTTCAACTTTCTGTTGAATGGTACCAAAGCCTAATCGATTTTAGTGGGCGCGTAGATTTTGAAGAATGTGGTATGCAACCTGTCATTTCCTGCGGTACTATCGGAAAAGTGACACGTCTTGGGTGGTAATATTTGAAAGTAAACACATTTCGGGTGTTATGTTCATTCAAGAAAATTCTTTGCCAATATACAGAAATGAAAGGATATCCGTCCGTATGATGTGATCCTTAGTTTGGGTTTTTCAATTCGTTTATTATTGATCCCCTAAAACCGCATACCTATTTGTTTCTTTTACAAATTGATAAAAAATATCATCGGTTGTGATTATTTTGGAGAAGTTACATGGGTTTATATCGTGCTTTATACCCAAGTCTACATTGATATTGGATTTCTCAACTGTAAATCGGAAATATTTCCTAAATTTCCTTGTGTACCTTTTGCTTTCGTACTGTTCAATGACACGGCCTTATTAATTAATAAACAGAATTCGTCTCTTTGAAATCATCGCATCAGAGTCATTATCTGATGATCACAAGTCACAACCTAGATATTTTGAAGATGTATCATTGATACTTAATTGATACTTGTTTAATAGATGATGCTTCGATACACTTTTCCATATTTGAAGAAGAATGGCACGTTGTACTTCATCTAATTCACACACAACTAAACACAGAAAATCAAATATCGTCTTTAAACAAAACGGAATATTCGAAATCGAAACTGGAGCAAAGAGAATTATGATGCAGTGAGATGCGCTTACTGTGCGTTACTAAATCACCCGAAGAAAATAAAGAAAATATGTTTTTAAACATATTCGACATAGTTATGATAAATGTCATTATTTAGCACGCATTGCTAATAATGTATGTAAATTTAGAAATGAAGTGAAAAAACTCATCAAATCTCCAAATAAATATTAAAAGACTCAAAAATATTCTTTCCATAGCGGCACTTTACGTATTAAAGATGAAACTAATAGCTAATTATAACCTAATTCTTAACTTATATGCTGTTAATTCATATTGGCACATAATTGTGATTATTGTTTATCAGTTCTTAACTAAACATTATAATAGTTCAGCTCCCAATGTTATTTTACATTAACTTACAATGTTTAAAATTTAATTTAGTTCCTTCCACGGAGACTCATCAAAGGGTATTTCAGGTACGGACCCCACATAAAACTGAGAAATACCAGTTAACTATGTAAATTAATTTTTCAAATAAGATATTAGTATGTTATTCATTATGCAACCCACAAACCAAATATATTTCAAAATAAGTAAAGATAAATGTTCATCTGATATGTTCCATGAATTAAATAACATTATAATAATGAACTGGTCAACTTCCGCATGGATGAGACCAAAATCGGACAAGAAGAAGAATAAATAACATTATAGCATACCACAAACAACCATTACCACAGATGATGCATTTTAATACTAAACGTAACCTTGAAGATGATATATTGGTGTATTAAAATGGTGCAAGTGTTGCGTGTTGAAAAGTGTTCAGCAAAAAAACAAGCCAGCCTTCGTGCGACATTTGAGATGCTCAATGGTTCTTACTGTGCCAATAAACCAATGGTTAATAATGATAATATATTAAATTTTTCAATATGACCGACGTACAGCGCTCACTGAAACTTACATGTATATTGATGTAATAAAATGTATAGAAAATAATGTTAATTCTGAATGACATATATTGTAAGTAAAAGTTTTAGTTGCACAGTACAAACGAGGTACTTTTAATAAGAAAATTATACCTGACACCTGATTATACCTTACAAATGCTTCATACTCTTAACTTTCAAGCCATATTCAAAAGCAAACAAGCCAAACAAGTATAAAATGTATATAAAATGTAAATGTACTTACTTCAGGTACATCCTGGTTGAGTATCATCTCATCATCCTCATATTTACACACAAGCTCAATGGTATCTTCTTCTAAGTTTTCTGTTGTTGAATGTTCTTTTGTTGTTTCTCTTGAAATTGAAGAATCGATAACAACGTGATTGTCAGTGCTAATTGTAGTGGAGACTGGTAAAATTGTGGAGTTAACAGGACCACTTTGTGAAACAACACTGACAGTTTTCCTATTGTTGGAATTCTTTGCGGAAACGGGACCAACATCATCACTGGTTGGTACTACCATCATCTGATTGGTAGTAGCTATTGTGGAAGTGTTGTTCTGGACAATAGGCGAAGACATTTGACTATTTGCATTCAGGTTTACTGTGTTTACTTCATTTCTAGGCATAGACATGATCAGTGATAGTTGAGTTACGGCATCAGCTGGAATGCTGTTTGTTACTCCAGTTTGGTTACCTTTATTGACAGCATTCATATTATTGGTATTAGCAGCAGAGGCGACTGCTGGTGGCCTAGACAATGAGAAACATGTTGGGGAGCTAAGGACAGAATATGGCTTCCTTTTGTCAACAGTTTGGCACTGCATTGCATTAGCATTATTATTAATGTTGTCTGTAGTCAAAGATTGAATTGGTGAGATCCGAAGAGTATCCACATTGAAATTCGAAGTTGGTGTATTGTGAATGGCAGCATTGGTAGGAACTGCTGAAACTTGTTTATTTTGAAATGAGTTCGCAGACAAATTTGTTTGAAAACTAGTGCGAATACTTGAGATGTCTTGGATCGGATTAACTAAAACGGTTTGAAGAGCATTGGAATTATTTATAGCTGTAACAAAAGAGTTTCCTTGTGTTGGATTAATCGGACGGTTCTGTGTAGTGTTAACAACAGTATTACTGTTTAAGGTTGGCATCAATATTTTATTTAAATGAGTCGACGTAGTTTTGGTACTTTCCACAGAGTTGCGTCGAGATACGTCGCACATTCCTCCAGCATTGGTAGTCGAGCCCTTAACATAATTCGAGATCTTCCTATTTCTTTCATTCAAATTACTGAGCATAGCTATGTGTGGATATGGTGGAGGATACATTACACTCTGATTTATCGATAATGAACTAGAGTGTGGACAAATATTACTGAAATTATTAGTCAAACTGTTCGGAGGCTGTATAGTCATATTGGAGGCATTTACGGTTACGTTGGGAGGACCTCTAATTATATTAGTAGGTACCATTTCTACATTGAGAGGACCTTTAGTCATAGTAGCAGGTCCTATGTTTACACTGGGAGAAGTTCTAATTATGTTAGGCTCCATGGTGACAGTAGGAGAAACTCTATTAGAAGGAATTCTAGTTGCATTAGTAGCAACTCTAGTTGGAGGAGTTGCATTAGGAAAGCCGGTGGCTAAGCTGGGTTGGCAATTTTGATTATATAAATGATTGAAGCACATAATCTGATTTCGAAGCTGATCCCGCTGTTCTGGAGATAATGGTCCTGGAAAAAGTTTATAGTTTAGATTATATAAGTAGAAAAACAATCGTTTCTTACCTTGTGTCGTGACTTGAAAATCTGTGTTGCTGCCAGTTTTAATGGAAAGATATATTGCCCTTAAATGAGGATGGTTGAAATATTTTTCTTCAATTAAACCAAACAACTTGTCCATCACTGAATTAATACTGATTGCTGTGTACTGGGAATGTTTTTCTTGAATTTTATTTATAACTGATTTTAAAATTTCTTTATAATCGTAAACTCTCTGCTCCCATTTTAATTTGGTAAGATCTTGTGCCATCGTAGTACAAACCTCATTTATTCGTGAATTTTGATAGTTTTTAAATGCGATTAGTTCTGCGTCTAGTTTTTGAGTTAAGTAGCTGGTACGTTCACTCAATTTATGCATTAAACTGGAATATGCGTTGTTTGCACATGTTATTATTAAATATAATAAAGTGTTTGTAGCTATAATGTCTGCTGCCTGAATTAACAGCAACAATGAATTAGACCTAAAAAAATCAAAGATTAGGCGTATTATTCCTATTCTGCCTATAATTATTGTTATTGTCTATTATTACTGTTAATTATATTATATATACTATTAATTATTATTATTATTATTGTAGTGCCTATTATTATTATTGTGTCTATTTCGAAGGTATGTAAAAAAAGTAAAAAAAAAAGATTTCAATAGTTAATAGAGAAACCATTAGATTGACTACTTTCGTTCGAAACCATTAACTTAATAAAATATTTTAAATACAGGTACCTCTAATGGCTTCTCTATTTTTACAAACAAGTGTAACATACCCGTTGCTGTCACTGGAAGTGGGTTTCGGAGGGTTTTCCATGAGTTCAGACAAGTTTCTGAGTACAATAGGTGTACATACTAATCCATGGATCGAATTTTTTGCTCTGGTTGGTTCCATTGTATTTTTTCGTACGGCGCTGTTATCAACTGGTAAAATCGGATGATGCATCGATTGTGTAGACATTGGAACAGAAGGTGATATTCCTGCAGGTTCACCAACAGAATGTCTTTCGGTAGTGTTCATGTTAAAAACATAATTTTTATTTAGAGAAATGGGTTCATACACCGACGTATTGGCAGCTGCTGATGTTAACGAACTGACTGAAGGTTGTATAAAACAATTTCTTTCATTGTTACTTGTGTTAGATATACCATTTATCGATGGAAGAGAAGAAGACACTGAAGTCGATTCATTAGTTTTTGCGTATGAAACTTTTATATATGTTTCAGAAGTAGAGTTTTGGGGTTGGTTTGTAATAGAAGTGTCCCCATTAATTTCCTGCAGAATACTTTCTAGAGGCAACATATTTAACGTTTTGGAATGATTAGGAACTTGAGTTGCATTACTTGAAGCAGTTTTAGTAACTGGATGATTCATATTCGGTGTTACGTTGGAAAGTTGAGATGCATTTGTTGCTGTAATATTGGAAATTCGAGTAGCAGCTGCACATGAAGCAGCATCGAAGATATTTGTAGGGTTTCTAATATTTGAAGGATTTATATTCGTTGTCAAGCTAGAAATATGAGTTGTATTTGTACCATCACAGAAATTTGCAACATTTGTGCATGGCATACTATCCCCAATACTTCTAAGACTTCCAATAATAGAAGGGTTTACATTTGTGGTAGTTCCAGAGACCTTAGCTGTGTTTGTGCAAGAAGTGTCATTAACAATATCTGTAGAATTTCTAATACTGGAAGGTTTTAAAGTATCTGTCGAGATCTCATTTGTGCTTGCGCACTGAGTACCATCAAACAGATCTGAATTATTTGTCATAACCGAAGTGTTTGTTCTTGTAGTAACCTTTGAAACTTCAGTCACATTTGTGCATTGAGTATTATCCAGAATACTTGCACCATTTCCAATAATAGAGGAATTTATATTTGTGGTAGTGTTAGAGATCCGAGTTCCGTTTGCGCATGAACCTAGGACATGTGTAACGTTTGTAACAACAGAAGAGTCTGTATTTGTTGTAATATTAGACAATGAAGTTGTAGTTGCACATGGAGCGTCATCTAAGATATCTGCCACAATTTTGGAAAGAGTCAAGGGCTTTGTATGCAAAGTGTCATTAGAAAACTTGGTGTTGTTCACAGACAGATTATTACCTTTTGTGTTTGTGCAGATATCCGTTTTTTTATGAATAGATGACTTCATTTCACAATTATCAGTTTCCGATTTTGGCTCTACCGACTCTGCATTTGAAGGAAGAATGGTTGCAGAGGTTGCCTGGAGTTCTAATAAAATATTCACTGTCTCGTCGCTTCTATACAATGTTATAGTATCCGGACTCCCAGAGTCTGAAATCTTCAATAAACTGTGCGGATCCTCTGTGGCATCTTTTGGTGTCAGCTCGATTTGCTTTTCGATGGTATCTTTTAGTGCCAGTTTGACTTGCGTCTCGTTTTTGTTTTTATTCCTCTCTACTAAATTTTCCTGCTTTTCCGTATTACTGTTCACTGTCAGTGTGAATTGGTCCTCATTTTCATTTTGTAATAAGTTTTCCTGCGGTTCCATGGCGTTTTCCGGTATCAAGTTGACAAGGCTCTCGTTTTTGTTACTCATTAATAGGTATTCCAACTCTTCTCCAGGATCTGTCGGTGTCGGTATAATCTGACTTTCATTATTATTTTGGTTCATCTCTGTTATGTTCCCCGGCTCTTCCATGGCATCTTTCGGCGTCGGCTTGATCCGGCAATCATTATTTTTTAATATGTTTTCAGGGTTTTCTATGGCATCTTTCATTTCCAATGTAACCTGGCTTTCATTTTCGTTGCTCATTAATAAATATTCAAGCTCTTCTCCAGCATCTGTAGGCATCAGCTCAACCTGGTTTTCGTTCTTATTTTGGTTCGTCTTTGTTACATTTCTCGACTCTTCCACAGAATCATCTTTCGACGTCAGTTTGATCTTGCTATTGTTGTTTAATAGCTTTTCAGGCTGTTGCTTAGTATCTTTTAGCATCAGCTTGACTGGGCTCTCGTTCTTAGATTGGTTCGAATGTTTTTTACTATCTTGTTTGTGGGCTTTGTTTTCGTCACTAGTTCTTCTTTTTAAAATAACTTCTGAACCTTTCTTAGAGGATTTTTTATTCAGAGTCTTCGCTTTTAAGTGACTGGAAATTAATTTTAAACTAATTTTCTTAGCAGATTTTTCCTCTTCGCTTTCAGTGGAAGGTCTATGTTTCAAAACTTGAGATGAAGTTTTTTCAGTTCTGAACTCCGACTTGTGTTTGTTTTTACTTTCTGTTTGAAGGGCTGTCAATGAACTATGTAGTTGCTTTTCACTATTATCTTTACTACTAGGCGAATATTTGTGTTTAGAATGTCCACGATGTTTGTTAATGTGATTATCGTCTTTCACAGCCTGCTGCAAATGTTTGGAAATAACTTTTGAAACACTTTTCTTCGAAGACTGACTTTGTGTAATATTTGTTTTATTTTCTGACATTCTCTTCTTACTGCTCTTTTCCAGATCTTTGCAAACCTTCTCCAATTCTTGGGTATGCATATTTGAATATGCCCTTTTTAGCTTGTTTTCCCCATTTTTTTCTTTCGTTGTATTTTCCAAATTCTTTCCTAACAGAACCTTCTCCGTTCCATTAGGGTGTGTACCATTTAATTCAGTGTCCGTACTTTTCTGCTTCTTGTCTTTTTCCAAATTTTTGGAAGACTTTTTATCGCATTCTTCAATTCGTACTTCTGAATTAGGTTTCATTAATTTACTGTCATCATTTTTCTGCTTCGCACCATTGCACAATCTCTTCGATTCTTCACAAATGACATTACTTAATTTACCGTCCAATATTATTCTCCTGCCTTTTTCAAAACGTTTAACAATTTCGCTGTCCAATTTTTGAATGTGTACTTTCAAATGAGCCTTTTTAATTTTGTGTATAAAATCTGCTTCCTGTGATCCTCGACTTTGTACGGTCTTTAATTTCTTTGATAGTACTTTTTTTTTTAAACCGTTGCCTGCATTTTTGAAATCATGCTCTTCGTCTGATTCCGGAATTTGTAAGCCTGAATGAGATCTCTTCAATTTATTTGATTTATGCCCCAGTTTCTTGTCATCTTCTCTATGTTTACTTTTTTTGGAATCTTGAAGTTGAACGCCGTCTATTTTATTTTCTGATGCACCTAACTCATGTTGAGATTTTATTTTCAGTTCTTGAATTTGTATTCCCGAATAAGATTTTTGAATCTTATGTTCGGCAGTTACATGGTTTGCACTGTTCTCCATATCTTTACAAACTCTCGTCTCGGATTGTTGAGGTTGGGTATCTATAGTACTAAGTTTTGAATTATCAATACTCCTTCGGATTTTTTTCAGTTGCCTAATGACGTTGAGTTCAAATTTTCTACTAGAACTGTCTTTATCTTTAAAATTGTTTTCCGAAGTTGACTCTTTCACATCTCTTTTCAAACGTGGAATTTTATATTTAGTTTTATTAATATGAGTTTTATTTTTGTTCTGAATTTTTACCTCGGGATTTGAATGAAGCCTTTTCATTTTATTGCTTTCTGACTCATATAGTTTTTCAATTTTTGTACTGGATGAGTATTTGAATGATGTCAATTTCTCATCGATTTCTTCATCTCCAAACAGGCTGCGTAATCTAAGGTTGGATTCATGGGATGGAGAATTTTTTCTAGTGTGGACACGTTGAATCGGTTCGTTCGTATTTTTGTGGATTTTTGAAATGTTGGGAGGACCTTCTTCGTTCACATTTTCTTTCTGATTCAAAAGCTGGGTGCTATCGTCGCTTGTATTTTGAGTTGGGGGAATACTCTTGCAAGTTTCTGTTGAAAGAGTACGGTTGACGTGAAGATCTTTATTGTACTCTACATTTTCCAATATTTTATTTTTTTCATTAGCAGCTAATTCATCTATTACAGTTAATGGGCAAGAGTAAAGGTTCGAAATAAAAGTCGACTGCTTTTCGTTAAGCTGACTTCGTTTGTGATTTAAATATGCATCCCAGGAATTAGAATTTTCTAAAAATGGAATAGAAATTTTCTTTGGTTCTTCTTCCTCAGATATATCAGCAGTTACCGTGACGAACACATTTGGAGTCTCCCTTACTCGCTCTGGGGAACATAAATTTATTATATTTTCTGTCACTAATTCATATTTATCCGACATTCGAGTTGCACTGCTTGCGTTGTCATTGATATCTAGTGGCTCACAGATCACATCTGTCTTATCTGGCGAGAGATTCTCGCATTTTCCACTGCTTGATTGTTTTTGGTTTAAATTCATTACAATCTGCTTCTTCGGCAAGATGTTTATACTATTTGGAAAATATTCATCACTGTGTTCACAATTGCTGCTACTGCTACCGGTACTTTCTGAGTTCATCTCTGTTTCACCTGTCACATCTTTAGGGAAATTGAGAGATAGGTTATTCCGATGTAAGGGACGCTTCCATGGACTGCTACATCTATTAAACCTGGAATTTAAAAATACTTTTATTTATTTTTTATTTAATATTAGAGTAAATAATTCATACCTGCCATCTTCGGTATTAACTCCATATATGTCATTCAGATGTGACCTTCGTCTGTAAGGTTTAGTTATTTTTCTGATAGTGTAGTTATGCCTGAAGGAAGAACATTTTTTAATTAGTAAATCTAATATCGTTAAAGGATAATCAATCTTTGAGTGTCTTCTCTCAATACCCCTCAACTTGAGTCATATACCTATCAATAAATAGACACTTCATTTGCACAATACCGTACAACAATTTTGCCATAACAAATGTTTGACTGTAGAAAATAAAACATTTTATTCCATGAATCTAGTGGTATATATGTGTTAGATGCCTCGATGGAATTTGTTTAGGATTTCTACTGGGGCAAACTTTATGCAATTTGCCCAGAAAGTCCACTGATAAACAAAACACAAATACTAGTATTTGTCGGTTGGGATTAAATTGCGGTTGGGAAAACCATTGGACATATAACGGCTTGTTCTTATCTGCTTGAAATATTTAACATTGTTTGTTTGATCACCACCAGTATATGACTACTCAGTTACTTGATAATTGGTTTCAACAATTCGTCCCCAAACCTTTCCCCATTTAGTATAATAGTTTCAGACGATGCCAGTTACTCATACAAGACTCGGTTAACCTTTACCTTATTGAACAATAAATTTCGAAAAAGCTCTATATTACTAGCAAGTACATTAAATAACTAGTTCGAAAACATCAATCATAATTTTAGGAAATGATCCGTTCCCAACATATGGCCCTTCGAAAATGCAATTTTACATAAGGGGTTGACACCGTGAAAATTAAAAACTCGCCAAAAAATCACCAATGATCAATAATAATCCGTAGATATATATATATATATATATATATATATATATATATATATATATATACAGAGTTTTAGCTGAAGGCGAGGCTCGGGGACCCTCGTAAGGGTAACGTGAAGGAGGCAGTCGATAGAAACGTGTCGTAAAGTCAACATTTAAATAAAGCGTGGTATATGAAACGTATATTTTAATCACAAACCCCGAAGATAAAGTAACCCAACAATTAAGCTAACATTACCATCAGAAGTGGGGTTGTTCCCTGAGGTGAGTATTATGATAGTGACCATAAACATTGATAGACACGAATAAACACTAAAAGTGAATATGGCGGAAGAAAACACTCCTTGTCGCAACCACGATGGTGCGTTATCCGAGCGCAGTGTTGACGTGGATTCTGAAGATGTTCTCCAAGTTCCGTCGACCATGAACTGTCCCAAAATCAACTGGCAAGAGACATTAGTTACATTAGTAGCAACTCAGCAACAACAACTCGCTGAATTGCAATCAAAGATGGCTGCTTTGCCAATGCCAACACCAAACACCTTAGGAACAGAAAACTACAACGCGCATGTGACAATGGCCGGACATGCGCATTCGCACTTTAAGCTAACCAGTTACGACCCTGACAAGAGCGCATACTCCATAAAAGAATCGTTAGATGACACATCGAAGCCCAAGGAGGAATTAAACGTAAGTGACATCTTGATGATCGCAAAAGCTGGCGATGCAATAAGACACCGAGGTTATCGCTACTACTGCGAATCTTTGCTGAAACTGGACGAATTTTTGCGCTGATCTCATCGTTGCTTTCCCTAAACACTAGAAACACTAGGCGCTCGTGCATTCGCTGCAGCAACAATGCGGAGCAATGATTGCGACACGTTAGGCGAGTACGGTATCAAAAACTCAGAAGTATCAACAAATTATACGACAAACTACCATGGAATACAATTGTAAGCATGACTGAATATGGCTTAGACAATGCAGAAACACGTTTCGGTTTACACATGCAGAAGTCTAATTCAGAACGTGACTTGCTGATACTCCTCAGCGAATTTGACGCACGCCGGATGAATTCATCGAGAATGCCGAAACGTATGGAAGCTGCAGGGTCGTCGAAACGGAAGTTGGAACGTCAATCCAGAGATCACGATACCAGGGATATAGCATCAAACAAGACCTTCGTAGGAGCTTGCTACAAATATGGCCGGCGTGATTATCATCAAGATAAATGCCGTAATTTTTCGAGAAAGGAGCCTTCAAAAGAATCTTTAAGTGCAAGACCGGTGGAATTCAGCGGCATCCCGTTTTGCAATCCGCGTGAAAAGTTCGGGTATATTGAAGCAAAGTGTTGGTATAAACGAGAAAAACCTCCGAAAACATTGGTGCTTAAGAAATGACGCCATTTGTACAGTACACCAATAGCTACATTGCTGCATAAAAATGAAATCTCTTTAAGTACATTATCGATAGTGGTGCCGACATATCAGTCGTAAAGCAGTCGGCTGTGAAGACATTAATCGATACTATTAAACCAAATAAAAATTTACGTGCTTTCTCGAGGATTGGAAGTCAGATTGTTTAAACTGAGTATCGTTCTTCCGATCGTAACCCTAGAGATTTTTTACGTCGTTCCCGACAATGCGATCACAGGTGACATCGATATCATCATTGGATGGGATGTTTTGAATGGGAGAAAGGTAATGATGGACTCGAATTACCCCACGACCTACTCAGCATTCCAAGGGTGCTTAGCTTGAGGACTTTTACTAACAATAAAATATAAGTAAATATAAGTATATATATATATATATATAAGTTAGTATAAGTATATAAGTAAAGCAAAGTGGACTGGACGATAATTTGGCAAGACACTTGGAAGATTTACTAACGACTTATTAAAAAACCACTGCAGATGATGTAACTACCGGAATTATGACAATAAAATTAAATGGCAATACTGCAGTAGCGTACCGCCCTCGTCGAATGGCTTATGAAGAACGGGCCCAAGTGAGGAAAATTGTACAAGAACTTCTAAATGACGGAATTATTCGCGGAAGTCAATCCTAGTATGCCAGCCCAATTGCACCTGTGAAAAAAAATGGTGAATTGCGTATGTGCATAGATTATTGTGATCTAAATAAGAAAGTTGTAAAGGAAAGACATCCACTTCCACTGGTCCAAGACCAAATCAATGCATTGTGCCATGCAAAATATTTCTGATTTCATGAAATCTGATTTTTATCAGATAAAAATTGAGGAAAATTCCAAACATATGATTGCCCTTGTTACCCCAGACGGACAATATGAATTTAATCGTATGCCATTTGGATACGTGAATGCCCTATCGATATATCAACGCGCCATTGACAAAGCCTTAGACAAGCTGAAAGGCGAGAAAGCATTGCACTGCGACTGCAAAACCTAGAGGAAGTGTTAAACGCGTTAACAGTCTCTGGTTTTGCGCTGAACTATGAAAAATGTCTGTTTTTCGCTTTAGAAACTGAGTATCTTGGAGTAGTATTGAGCGAAGTATCGATAAGCCCCAGCCCAAGAAAAGTTAGTGCTTTGACTCAAACACCACCTTCTTCAGACGTAAAAGGGTTGCGTATATTTATGGGACTTGCCAGTTATTTCCGTCGTTTTATTGCAAGATTTTCAACGTTGATTGCACCGATAACGGCATTATTACGAAAGAACTGTGTTTTCAAATGGACTGTAGAATGCGAAAATGCAGGACAATTGTTCTTATAGAGATTAACCGACACTAATATTACGAATATACAATCCGGATTTAAGTTGCAAGTTACATACAGATGCTAGATCAATAGGTATCCATGCCGCTATTCTTCAGACAAAAGACGGTATTGCTCGACTTGTTGCGTATTACAGTTGTCGGACTATTTACTGTGAATCGCGGTATCATTGAAGCGGTTGAACACTTTAGAGTGTACTTGTACAGCATAGCATTCGTAGTATATACTGACTGCAACTCAGTGCGTGCGACCTCTTTAAAGAAAAACTTGCATCTTTGTGTAGCGCGATGGTGGATTAAGTTACAAGACTACGATTTTACCATTGAAGATCGCCCGGGAAGTAAAATGACGCACGTGGACTATTTAAGCCGAGATTCTGTGGACAACGAAAGTTCCCTCAAAGTGTTAGCCTTGAAGACATCGCGCATAAGCAAAGTGTCAAGTGTAGAGACGTTACGGGAATACCAAAACAATGACGCGTTTTGTCGCGAAGTCTTCAGCGACCCAAAAGTACATTCAAACTTTGCGGTAATAGATGACATAGTGGTCACCAATACGAAACCACCAAAGTGTTTTGTGCCGGTTGCTGCTCGATTACCGATAATGTGATTGTATCATGATGAGGGTTGGGAAAAGTGTATTGCAAAGATTCGGGTAGATTTATATTGGCCGAAAATGGGCGTTTTAAAAAAAAAGTATACTAAAAATTGTGTGGCGTGTGTCATGGGAAAATCGCACACTGGCCGTCGGCCAAGCTTATGGCAACATGGGGAAAAGCCCGATGACATTTTAAATACTTGGCATATTGAGCACGCAGGACCACTAGTAAAATCAAATGGGTGCACTCAAATATTGGTGTTAACTGGTGCGTTTTCAAAGTTGTGCCGACTACGACCGACACCGAAAAAATCTTCAGAAGACTCGATTCGTGCCTTGTCGACGGTTTTTGAAGAACTAGGAAAACCACGGCGCATTATAACGGGATAGAGCAGCCTCCTTCACGTCGACAATGTTTCAAAAAGATTCATGAATGACCACAATGTGGAGCTTCACTACACCGACAACGTTACATTTCGGGACCAACCCAAGACTAGCAGCTACTCAGCTATTTCTCGAAGATGTACTGATAACAAATCATTTTATCGATTCCGACAATGCAGTTGCAGAAGCACGAAAAAAATAACGGCTAAAGCCGAGAAAAACCCATCAATACTATTTGACTTGCAACGTTTCAACTCTGTTTACTCCAGGATGTGTTGTAGCCGTTGAAGACTCTCAACTGGCCGGTGGTGGAAAGTTAAACCAAAGTACAAAGGACCTTATACCGTTCGTAACCGAATTCCGAATGAGAGATATGTACTACAGAGTAAGGGCCGGAGAACGACAGTAGCTGCTCATGAACAGCTTCGACCCTGGCCTACCCATCCAATAACAACATAAATAAATTACTTCTTACTTCTCTCTTCCCATCAAATAAACAATTACTTCTCTAAATCTCCCCCTACCCCACTTGAAAGGTTTACTGCTGAACTTTACTCTAAATTTAATACCTAAAAAAAATCTGTAATGGAACTAGTTTATGATTATTGCTAATGAATTTTACAGTCGAATTTTTGCATTTGATGTTGCTGCATTATGAGTTAGCTGTATGTCAGACAGTATTGCACCTCTGAATTCGGTGAGTTAAGTGTATGTCTGACAGGATTACACCTATGAACTCAAGTTATCTTGTAATAAACAAAAGTGATGGATTAGATGTGTTTCCTTTAAACTATGCAGACCACTGAAAAAAATGTTGAAGTAGACTAGTAAAAAGATTAATTGTTCTAGTAGCAGATCAATAAATGAAAAATGATGGCTATGTTAAAAAAAATTCAATAAATATTGTTTACGATTAAAAAAATAATAGAAGAAAAACTGCCCTATTTTTGCAATTTCAGCGGATTTCGATGCGAAGCGAGGACGCTTCGATTACAGGATGGTCATGTTAACTACGTATCGGATCTTCTTACTGAGATCATCGTGAGATGCGCAGGACCGCCGAGTTTTAGCTAAAGTCGAGGCTCGAGGACTTTCGTAAAGATAACGTGAAAGAGGCAGAAACTGTAGTAGAGTCAACACTTAAATAAAGCGTGGTATACGAAAAATGTATTTTAATAACAAACCCCGAAGATAAAGTAACCCATCAATTAAGCTAACGCTAATATATATAAATTTTTGAACGGAAGCTAGTTCTGGCATCTAGGGACTCCAAAACGAATAACTGCCGTGAAAATTTTCCAAAGTCGTGTCACGCGTACCTCCGCAATAGGAGGTACCTCCTATATTTCCTGCCTATATTTTTACGCTATACAAAAGCAGAGTATTCATGTAACGTACCGTTTAACCTTCCTCCGTATATCTGGTACGGAGAAGTACACGTCTATATATAAAATACTTATTAGTATCAGATATTAGAACAGGTCCACTACAGCCATTAAATTTGAGCGCCGAACACGTGTACATTTTTAGTCGCCTCTAGAGTTCAGTGGTGTGTGTACCCTATTGCAATTAATATTTTAAAATTGCTTTTTGGAGACGTTTCGACGTGGACGAAATTAATAATGGCAATGATATAGACATTTTACACAATGCTACAAAAATAAATGAGGCACAAATTTGGGAATTTTCGCAGAATGATTTACAGGTTCACACATAGAGTATAGTTTTAAATATTTATGTTTGTTTAAAAGGACAGTCACCGCAAAACTCTTTGAATTCTTGAACTTTTGAATTGTCGTGTTATTAAATTGGTAACACCGTAGATCATCAAGCAAAACGTAAACGTGTCGCGGAATGTAATAAAAGTATTGATGATGCTTTTGAGGACGCCATTCGGCAACCAATTTACTCTACCTATAAAGAAAATCAGTTCCTACTTTACAAATCATTCACTCAAATTTACAAAATTCCGAAGAATACAAGTATCAGTCATCAGAATCTCTCCGTAATATAGTTTTGAAATGTGTATTTAAGTATAAGAAATTAGACTCGCGAAAGATAATTATGAAATCACCTCGTATCGCTGAAATAAGATAAAATTATCCAAGAAACATTTGGGCAGGTCGCGACAATAATCGAAGTATTATTTATTTGGATGAAACTTGGTTTGACACACATGATGTGGTCAAATACGGTTGGATAGATAGCCAATTCTCAGAATTGTGCCATAAATCCCCTTGCTCGGAAGGGGCGAGGGGGCGGGGCAAGTGGTTATAATTTTGCATGCTGGAAAGGAAAACAGTTTTATCCCAAACGTCTTACTTCTTTCAGCAAAAGTCATCACACAAAGTAGTGATGACTACCAATAAGATATGAGTGCGACGTTGTTTGAAAAGTGGTGGTTACAACATATACCAAATATTCCAACAAATTCGGTAACTGTTATGGATAATGCACCGCATCATTCTCAGCAAATGGAGAGAGTTCCAAATTCCAATACAAAGAAAGCTGAAACATAAGTTCAAAATGCAGCAATAAAGAAAGTTTTATTAGCCCTTATCAAAAATCATAATTTTAAATTGCAATATTTTATTGACAACTTAGCAGCGGAATACGGACACAATTTTTTAAGGTTGCCCCCTTATCATTGCGTTTTTAATCTCATAGTTAGTTTGGGCTGTAGTAAAGGGACGTTTGCGAAAATACAATTTTGCCCCCACACTATCAAATGTTGTTTGAGAAAATATTCGCATGATTTGTAATGACGACTCCTTTAAGAGAAAAAGAGTACCATCCGTATCAGTTCCACGGATTGTTATTAATCCTATATATATATATATATATATATATATATATATATATATATATATATATATATATGTATATAATGTATATATATATAATGTATATATATATATACATTGTAAATACACATGCTGGTATTAATTACACTCAAAAATGTAATCTCCAAGAGGACATTTGTGGTTACGTGTAAACAAAAAATAAAAAATATATATATATAAAAACTATAAAATATTATAAAAAAAATGCTTTATACTGCTTTAGTTTACTTATTTATGCTTTGTTTGCAGTTGCTATTCGTATTGCCTTAGTTACACCTACTTTTTTTCGGTTTGTATTTTTAATTATCATGCATTTACCCTGCTTACAACTAACGCGCATCCTTCCTAATAGCTATATCAACCATATTTCGTATCCATGCAAAGTTTATTCACACCTCCACGTGATTTTCGCCGGACAATGAAATTTGTTGATGGTTTATTTATTTAGTTACTTATTTCAGTTATTTTGTTACACTTGTAACGCATTTTTTTTGCTCTGGCGATAATACCAGGAACATGAGCTCGATGTACGTTTATTTCTGGACTAATAATATATGCAACCAACCATTGTTGGTGTATTTAGTCCCTTAGGGAGATATTATCTTAGGTTATCGCTTATCCCCGAGAAATGTCACCCTCTTTAGAATCATATTCCTGGGCTATGAGCCAACAACAGCCCCTAGAATACTCTTGGAACTTGGCTATGTGACCTTTAATTTTAAGCAAATATTGGAGAGTTAGGGAGTAATCTAGAAGTTGTTAGGTTGGACAACATCTTTGGGGGGGTAGTTACACGTGGGATAGAGTCGAGAGATCCGTTTGCTTGAGCCGCGACTGGCGTATGTTCCATTTCATGAACCTAACCCATCTTATTAATAGAGTTTGCCGGGACGAAGCATTATCACCAGAGAAGAGACAACGTGCCTCTGTGCGTACTAAGAACCGGGGGAGGTCCTTTAAAATTTTCCTTCTCTCGGTAATTATGTATTAGGGCGAGGTTAGGAATATGACAAGATGCAACGGGTAACAGGACATCGAATGAAGGGTGTTTAAGTAAATTCCTGCTGATTACCCTACCTTGAGTACATGCAACCAGTTAGGCTTAGTTAGCGTTTCGATCACGTGAGCGGACTAGAATGAGACGCAATGGTGGCGCTAACTTTTTCTATTAGTACGGAACCGTCATTCCTCTAGATATCTACAGTTGGCAACGGAGTTTCCCTACAATTTTTTGCTAAGAAAAATCGAGGATATCTCGAGGGACGGGCAGAGATATAAAAGGTGAGCGAGATGTTCAGTCGCACTCTTTCGTCGCTTCTCTTCTCTTCTCTCCTGCTCTCTGTTGATTTCGGACGTGCAAGCCGCTCTTACGTTCTTCGGCCGTGAAATTCCATGTTCTGTAATTTTGGGTAAGTCGTGACTCGCTCCGTAGCTTCGGTCGTGACAGAAGCTCTGTGATTCCGTCCGTGCCAAACTACCGCTCGTATTGGAAACTAGAGACTCCTTCGCTGTCCGTATATCGCGGTCCGTCGCCTGTGTTCGGCGGTATCGCGTGCCTTGTCCGTGTTGAGTCGGTGACGTGAGGTTCCGACGAAACGACGCTCGGAGATACGCTGAGACAGCAGTCTTCCTGGGGGATCCAAGCCAACGCCGGGGACAACAGCCTACTTGGGGGCCCAGACAAGCCGTTGCCTGAGATAGCAGCCTTCCTAGAAGTCCAGAACCGTCGTCACTTAGGGTATACACATTCTTCCCAGGGGTATAGAGGAATATCTCCATCCACAGAAGCCTCCCGCCGGCCTTCCGGAAAGCCTTGTTGGAGGGGGTCAGTTCAAGTATCCGTTCGGGGAATTCGAAGCGGCGACGAGTACTAAAGCCGTGAGCGAGTCTGGGGTTTTTTTGTGAAGTGCGCTCTCCCTTAAGATCTGTTTAAAATTCACGTAAATTCTGTAATTCCATTACGTATTCGTGGGTATCTGGTTGCATATCCCTTCAATCATAGTTGTCATTTAATGATCAGATTTTTGATGCAATATCTGTGTGTATTTTTGACGGTTAATTGTAATTCAATGGTAAACTGACAGCATTTTAGTAAAAGTCCAGTAACCATTACGACACGTGATAATTTATTCGTTCATTTGCTTCCTTTTTTTTTTAATTGTGATAATTCCTTCACATCAAATAAAGTCAATCGGTATGATATTTGAATATTATTATTATTTAAATTTCACCTACCCCAGTGCAAGGGAGTCACCGCAAGATCACAAAAAGTGAGTTAATTGAACAGCCTTCGATTCCTCTCTTCTTGAATCGAACTGAACTTCGGAGTTTCTCTGATAGCTAGGGGAAACTCCTTGAATTTACTAGGGGTTGGCGCTCAGTAGCTATTGGCGCCCGTGTAAGAACGTTTTATTACTGGAGAGAGAATTGTATACTCTTTCCACTCACGACCACTCACCGGAAGGGGAGTTAGTCCGGGCCACCCCTTTCTTTTAAAGATGGTTCTTGCTTCTCCGTTATATAGTTAACGGAGGCGGTTACATACTACTAACTTTTATGTCAAAAACTCGACTCCAAAATAATGTTTCCACTACCTAAACCCCGTCATAAAATTTCGTTGACAAAGTAAGTAACAATCTTTTATATTTCTTTAAAGATGGCATGCCTACGAATCGGTATCTCCGTCTTTGTGTGGCGGTAGGTTGGCTATTAAATTTTATTGCTTTTTTTTAACTGGACCAATTCAGACTGGAAGGTCTATACGCTGTTCAATTCGTATCTTGCGTAAATTGTTTCAGCTTTATTAAACATTTACAAGAAAATCGCTCGGACGGATCAATTTATCTTATTTTTTTGCTAAAAAGCCATGTCACGTCATTGGTTTATACCATCATAGGTTCCCTTAAATTGAAATAGCCAGCTTTCCCTTAGTTAAGATATATCATTGAATTATCTATATGACTATAAAAGCGAAGAATGAACTGTGTGTTAAGGTTTTCTTAAACACCGAAACATTTTTTCACTTGTAGCTAAATGGGTAGGACTTGGTATGTCATAACCATTTGTTTTGTCTCCGTGTATGTACATTTTTGTTTATAGTATTCTTTTGTTAAGTTGTTTAAAAAAAAATATTGAAGTTTCCCAATTGAGTTACTCATTCAAAAATCAAAATCTTCGAGCACCTATTATTAGTTTAACGAGTGTGTTCGGTAACCAATTCCAAATTTGGAAAGAAGTACCGAGTCTTCAGTTGTCGAATACTATCGCATATGGTATTTTATCAAAAAAGTGACAGAAGACGCCAACATATTCTATGGTCCTTCGAGCCGGATGAGTAATCGACGCAGAAATTACAATCAAATATGATCATCGAGGCAGCCGTACGCACTTCACAGACGTGGAAGCAGCCGTCGGATCCGATTCACCCCATACAACGACTTCGAGGCGTCACACGGGCCCCACGTACAGGGAAGCAGCCGTCGGACCCAAGTCAGTTTCATTCATCGACTACGAGGCAGCCGCACGGACTTCAAGACTAGGAAGCAGTCGTAGGACCCGAGTCACCCACATTCACACAGGAGGCAACCAGGAAATCACGAACATCAAACCCAGTAGACAGTGCATCTCCATCCTCCTATCCCTAATCACCATTTTGATCGTTACTTGAGTAGATTAATTAATTTAAAAATGACTTCACATGCAGAAGATATCGACACTTTAAAGAGAGAGCGTAAGTCACTCAAATTTAACTTCAC
Source organism: Cryptocephalus primarius (assembly GCA_963576515.1). Taxonomy (NCBI): domain Eukaryota; kingdom Metazoa; phylum Arthropoda; class Insecta; order Coleoptera; family Chrysomelidae; genus Cryptocephalus; species Cryptocephalus primarius. Next base: position 9,784,217 of record OY754950.1, read on the forward strand.
TAGATTCTTAAATTATATTAATGATGAAAGTAATCACGAAGACAAAATACAAATTAAATTACGTTTAGCCAAAGTAGAGGTGTATTTAGACAAATTTGGACGAATTCAAGATAAAATAAACTTGCTTTCGGGAAATGTAGATAGTAGTACCGAAGCTATTGAATTTGAAACTTTGTATTTTAAAGAGATTAGCCGAGCACACACATTGCTCGAATTAGGGACAATGATGAGAAATCATTTAAGTGTTCAAAATGACTTTCAAAGTAGTCAAAGTCAAAATAACATCCGCTTGCCCAAAATAGAGTTAGTAACTTTCAACGGAGCCTTTGATAAATGGCTGGAATTTCACGATTCATTTAAGTCAATGTTGGACAATAATCCAAATCTGTCTAATATTCAAAAATTACACTATATACGGTCTTGCCTAAAGGGTGAAGCTGCATCACTTATAAACGCACTTGAATCATCCAGCGAAAACTATTCAGTAGCATAGGATTTGTTGAGAGATAGATTTGATAATCGTAGAATAATCATTCAAAATCATGTAATGACATTAATGGAGTTACCTTGTGGAACGAAAGAGTCAGCAGACGAATTAAGGAAATTAATTGACAGTGTTTGTGACAAAGTGACAAACTTTGGAAGAAGCTGTAGACACTTGGGATACACTTCTTATCTATACAATTACGGCAAAAATTGATAGATTTACTCATAGAGAATGGGAAAGGTCAGTTACCGGTACACGTCCATGCCGAACATGGAAACGTTCATGAAATTTTTAGAAAATCGTGTGCAAATTTTACAGGCCACCGTATTAAATGTGAATATACAAATAAAATTTAATAACACGCCACAAACAAAACGACACGCTTTAACAATCACTAAAACGTCTGATTCATGGGCATATTATAAGTGTTTACATAAATTGCTCTCTTGTGAGAAATTTTTACAACTATCGATCTCCGAGAGGTTTGAGGTAGCAAAATCTCATAAATTGTGTTTCAATTGTTTGAACCGTGGACATCGTAATACTGAATGCAGGTCACGAGGGTGTAAGAAATGCAGCAGGAAACACAATTCATTATTACATCAGGAAAGTAAAGTTCAGAAAGCGGAACAAAATTCATCTCTCAACAGGGAAATTGAACATGATACTGCAACGTCTAGTACAAATTTAAAGGTGTTGAATGTAACAAATTCATGTCAAATAGTATTGTCACGATTGCGTGACAGTATTATCAACCGCAATAATTAGTGTAAAGGGCAAGTCACAGGCGCAGTCAAATATTATGTCGAAAAAATTTGCGGAATCTTTTGAATGACCATTCACACAGATCAATTTACCAGTAGAAGGGTTGAATCAAATGGAAACGAGAATTAAATATTCGGTAACGACAACTGTTAACGCGATACATTCTGGCTACTTCACAAAAGTGGAATTTTTGATAATTTCCCTAATTTGCAACTAACTTCCAACCAATTTATTCAACAAGACAAATTTACGGATTCCGGCAGGTATCAAACTCGGGGATCCAGATTTTCACAAACCGGGAGAGATCGAAGCTCTTCTTGGAATTGAAATGTTTTACGACTTGCTATGTATCGATCAGATTAATTTAGATGGACATAATGCGAAATTAATTAAAACGAAATTAGGTTGGATTATTTCAGGTAGAATAAATACTGAAGTTAGTGTACCATAGTCAACTCAATATCTTTTGTCGTTAGATTCAATTCATAAAACAATATCAAGGCTTTGGGAAATCGAAGAAATTTCTGATCAAATCTATTTATCTGAAGAGGAGCATCAAGTGGAAAGTTACTTTAACGAAACGACTAGTAAAGACTCAATTACAGGAAGGTACACTGTATGTTTACCGTTCAATGAAAAGATATCAAGGTTAGGGGAATCTTATGAAATCGCACATCGTAGGCATTAGAAAGGAAACTAGCGCGAAATCCGGACGTCAAGGTAAAGTATAATCAATTCATGCGCGAGTATATAGCGTTACAGCATATGTCAGAAATTGCGACTTCAAATATTTAAGGTTATTCTATTCTCGCGTCGATAGCCAAGGTGATCGGAGCGAATTCTCAACCACGTGCTTAACCTCAAAGTTTTCTTCAAAGATACCAAATCAGGTATTTACCTATCCCCAATCACACATTAATCTTTTCTCCCTGGTATAATCAGTGGGTTCTAATTGAGTACAGATGAGTGGGAGTGGAGGGGGTCCCGGACCCCCCATGACACACCATTCCTGAAGGACTCCATTAAGGAGCTCCCAACGGACACACCGCAGTCAAATATTACGGTGCAGCATACCGAACACACTGGTTCTACTAAACTCATAACAGTTAACGAGGAACTTACAGAACTTATCTCAAAATCATATGCCAAAACTAGCAAAGGCCCTTATGAGGTATAAGTAACCAGCACCAATGGACGGAATATGGGAAATCAATCACCTTTAAAAATAGCCAAATTTATTTATAATATGAATCTTAGTCACGTCCTTTCTACTGATAGAAAAGGAAAAAACAAAATATCGGTTAGATTTGCCAATATTCAGTCCGCCAATCAGCTGGTTAATAATAAAGCCCTCGAAAAACAGGGGTATTCCGCGTACATCCCCTACAATAGAGTCACTTGCAAGTTTGTAGCCAGGGGAGTTGACCCCAGTCATCCAGTGTTCGTCGTGCCTAATATATGGACATACGAAGTCTCAGTGCAGAGGCAAACCCAAATGGTCCAAATGCACAAAGGAGCCGCATGACAGCTCTTGTGAAAAGTTCTGCCTGTACTGTGAATCAACTGAGCACTTCTCAACCCAGAAAAATTATCCTGAATACACCCGACAGAAAAATATCCGTTATACCATGGCAGTAGATAACAGCTCTTATGACGAAGCCATTCAGCTCTTTCCCAGGAAAATCAGAAATCAAAGACAGCCTGAATTCTCAGCAGTCCCAGGGGATTTTCCCTCACTCCCAAGTACATCTCAGGACCCAGTTGTCCATCTTCATCAAAGGAGAACCATTTCTCCCCCCTCTGCAGGTCTTAGGACCTTCAGTGGCTCACTTGTAGGCGAAAAAAGGAAAAAATCGAATAATGATACGTACAATGAACAATATATCCCAACTCAGTCCACACCCTCTGATAGGACAACACGAGGTGAGAGTCCTAACACACCCACTCCTCCTATCCCCCCCCCCCACCGACTACTATTCAGCAGCAAATCTATCAGGACTCATATGCAAAGGAGCTAATCACCTTTATTAGAAGTATTAAACGATCACATTTTAATCAAAACCATTTACACCAATTTATTAAAGATATTAATGATATCTTCAAAGATAACTCTGATTCAATGGAACATTAATGGATTGAAAGGTAATTTCCTCGAACTCAAGATCATCATTAACAATAAAGCCCCCGATATTATATTATTAAATGAAACACATCTAACCCATCCCTTCCACTTCCACATCAACAACTATACTTGTATTAGGCAGGATATATTTGATGGATTTGGAGGAGTTATCACTTTAGTGAAAAATACCCGGCAATTTGAATCTATTAAACTCAATACTTCAGGCTTTTCAGATTACACCCAAATCATCCCGATCCGTATACCGTCCCTGGGAATTACGGTAATTAATATATACAATCCACCGCAAATCAATATAGACAAGAAGGATTGGAAAAGCCTGTTATCCTCCATCAAGGAACCTTTCATAATCATGGGGGACCTCAATGGACACCACATCTCGTGGGGATCGTACAAAAATAATCACATTGGTCGAATCATAATGGATTCGCTAAACACTTTCAATGCAGCAGTGTTGAATAATGGTGACCCAACCAGGATGTCTCATCTCAATGGCCCAACATCGGTGATAGACCTCGCCATAACCTCCAATTCCATCTCTTTGAGATGTAAATGGAATACTATTAATGAATATATCTCAAGTGACCATTTTCTCACTATATGTGAGTATTTCCCTCCAGGGAACTTTCCACCCCCATATAAATCTACCTACATAATTCCATCCAAGAAAGTTCATTGGCAAACATTCTCCTCTTTTTTAGAATCCAATTTGACAGATACCCCAAATATTACATATCAATAGCTTATATCCATGATCAAAAGAGCATATGAGGTATCCACCCTGCTCCCACCCGCATCAGGGTCAACGACTAAAGCAAATAAAAGATACATTCCATGGTGGGACGAAGAATGCAAAGAGGCGTTCACAAAAAGAAAAGCTGGCTTAAATGTAAACAATGCCCAAACTTAGAGAATTATATCAATCTTAGAAAAAGTATTGCAGTAACAAAGAGGTTATTTAAAACTAAAAGGAAAAAAAGTTTCAGAGCTTTCTGTGTAACTTTAAATAGGGACTCACCCCTGTCCTACGTTTGGGCGAGTGTCAAAAAATTTGAGTTAGGAATTGGAGCTCGACAATTCAAAACCCTCCACCATCACCAACAGTAGATGCATTACTTCTGTCATTAAGCGCAACTAATCCTCCCATCAAACTTCCGCAAACCAACCTCCAAAACAGGCAAATAGAACCCATACAGGAGCATGAGCTAATCCATTCCATTTCTACAAATCATAAGGACACCGCACCAGGCCTGGATAAAATAACATACACAATGATTTTCAATCTTCCAGCAAAAGCAAGAAGATTATTACTGGATGTCTTTAATCATGTCCTTGCATCAGGGGAGATCCCATCGGATTGGAAGGAAACATTACTTATCCCCATACTTAAGACTGGTAAAGACCCAAATCTGGCTGAGAATTATAGACCAATAGCTCTATCATCCTGTCCATCCAAAATATACCAAATCATTCTCAAGAACAGACTGGAATGGTATTGTGAGCATAATAAGATCTTCTCGCCATATTAAATAGAGTTCAGAAAAGGGAAAGGGTGTTATGATGCCCTCGCTCTCCTCAATCAGCACATTTACAACGGTTCTTCCAAGGGCGCATACACACTGGCAGTCTTCCTGGATCTCAAATCAGCCTATGATAGTGTCTGCATCAGCACTTTGTATAGAATACTACAGGAAATTCAGGCCCCTCCAGAAATTTCACTATCCATCCTCCACCTTTTCAGAACCAAAACCCTTTACGCTAAAAATAATGAAATGGAAATCCAAGGCCCAGTCAGAACATTCGTAGGACTTCCCCAAGGGTCCCCTCTCAGCCCGCTCCTTTTCAACATTTACACCATATCACTTCATAAAAACATCCCAGAAAATGGCAATCTTATTCAGTATGCAGATGACTTGACTCTCATAATACAGGGCTGTTCTATTCCGGATATTTTTTTGAAGATGAACCAGTGGTTATCTAATATAAGCATTAATCTAACACAGCTTAACTTCCACATATCAGTTAATAAAACCAAATACATCCTCTTCAGAAAAGGGATACCAAGGAGGCCCTATTCACCCGTTATTATTAATAATCACCATATTTCTTCAGTAGGTCATACCAAATATCTAGGGGTAATATTCACACAGAACCGTAAGTGGAATAAACATATTGACTACATTGCAAACAAAGCAAACAAAAGACTCAATGTCCTACAATCAGTTAGTGGATCCAGGTGGGGGGCTGACTCCCATTCCCTGCTCATATTATACAAAGGCCTAATAAGATCCCAAATGGAATATGCGAGCCCAATCCTTTCCTGTCATAATATATCCTCTTTTCATAAACTCGAAAAAATCAAGAATCAGGCCCTGAGAATAGTCACGGGCTGCCTTAACTCTACCCCTATTAGTGCCCTCTATGCTGAATGTGCAATCCTTCCTCTGAACACGCGAAGAAAGATGTTAACCACAGCATTCACAGTCAAATCTCTGACCCTTACAAATAATCCAATTTCAGAAATCCTCGAACCACTATATAAACCAAACATGCACCATAGGACCGCCTCCAGGACCAGCAATACCCCTATGCAGCAAGCCTGTCTAGAAATCGACCCGTTCATGGAGAAAATACATCGAAGTGACGTTCTCCCAATCTTCAAATACGAACCTCAATATTACCAAAGAAGAATCAACTGTATATTTCCCAACTACTCAAAACTGAAAATAAACTGTAATTCGGAATTCTTGGAATACTTCTCCAATAAATTCCAGGATTACTCATTCATCTATACAGATGCATCTAGATGTCCAAATACCGGAAAGACCTGGTATGGAATATATTCTGATCATATAGGAATCAATTATTCATGCCGGCTCAATAACCATCTACAAATAAGTTCAGCAGAGACAGTCGCTATCAGCAAAGCTGTAGAGTTAGTACACAAATCCCTAATTGCATCATATTCTCTGACTCACAAAGCGCTATCCTTAAACTTAAAAAACCGCAAGGAAGCGAAGTCACAGACATCGTGCTCAGAACGAGAAAGAGCATTCTCCAAGCACTGGACGAAGGTATTTCCATACTTCTAATATGGATACCAGGTCACACAGGATTTAAAGGAAACGAAAAAGCTGACCTGTTGGCAAACATAGGTCGACAACTTAACGTGCCGGACCTGCCTCTTCCCAACGTTCAAGACATCATTGCAGTTATAAAAAGGGCACAACTTGATCAATATTGCAGCCAATGGAAAGCGGAGGTCAAGGCAAGCAATACTATGATAGGCCGAATTTTTGATGAATTTCCCCCCAAACCCTGGTTCTCCATTATCCCAAACAATGCTAAAAGATTCTCATCAGTCATTAATAGACTCCTGTCAGGTCATTGTCTGTCCCCTCAACATCTCTGTAGAATTGGCCTCAGAGATGACCCACTTTGCGAATGTGGACAACTGGGAACAATAAACCATCTCCTCTTCGAATGCCCAATCAATTCTATGGATCACAGAAATCCGCTATATTCTGAGCTTGCAGCTTGGGTGGATCTTCCCCTATCGGTAGTGAAAGTGCTAAGGAATAAAAATGTACAGGTTCTGGTAGCCATTTATAAGTACCTTTGCAGGTTTAACATTTAAATATAATACGGCAAGCACCTCACGTACTTTACTGTTCTATAACATTATTCTCGCTTTTATTTGCAAATTTAGTCTGCTAGTCAACGCAATAGTCCCATCCCATATAATCCTGCTTTCCTATCGCCTAGTATCGCCTAATAGACCGCTTGGAAATGCATGCATTAAGATTCCTGCTAATCAAATTCGCACCTTCGCTTACAGCACATTCGACGCAGCGAGAATTAATAATCACAAATTACATAGGGATTTATGGTACGATCGAGTCACACTAGCCCAGAATCCAGCAAGATAATTCATTGAAGGGTGAGAATCAAAACTCATCGACTCTGGGTAAATGACCTCTGTCGTCAAGCCCAGCACTTACTAAAGAAGAAGAAAAAGAGAAGAAGAAAAAGGTTATTTTATGCCACACCAAGTAGTTGTAAAGGAAAAGAGTAAAACGACTAGTTAAGAGTGTTCTTTGACGCATCAGCAAAAATATCCTCAGGGATTTCTTTAAATGAGTGCTTAAAGACAGGTCCAACTATTCAGCAAGATATTTCTTCAATAGTTACTCGTTTCAGGAACCATTAATTTGTTTTAACCGCAGACATTGAAAAAATGTATCGGCAAATTTTAGTAAATGAAGGTGACAGACCTTACCAACAATTATTATTTAGAGAAAATGAAAACGAAACTTTGAAAAATCTATCGTGCAAACACCGTAACATATCGAAAAACTTCAGCTCCATTTTTAGCTATCAAAACTCTTTTCCAGTTAGCGGATGATGTAAACTCAACATATCCAAATATACCGAAAATTATCAAAACGATACGGTGGAAGAAACAATAAATTTACTAGACAACTAATTGAAACACTTAGCTCAGGGTGTTTCTTATTACGAAAATGGTCGTCTAATAATTCATAAATCATTGATTAATTGCCAAGAGAATTAGTTAATTTAGATTTGTTCTTGAAGGGCGAAACACAAGGGACTTTAGGAGTTCAATGGAACCCGAGGGACGATATAATAAATATGAAATTGCACAATATAACAGTAAAATCACAAAACGAACGATACTGGCCCATATAGCGAAATTATTTGATCCAATAGGGTTAGTAGGTCCAGTCACTGTCACTGCCAAATTACTGATGCAAAGGTTATGGCAAGACAACATACATGGGATGAATTTGTACCAACTGACGTGCATACACAGTGGGTTAACATTAACAGTCACTTAGAACTCTTAAACAATATAACCATTGACAGAAAAGTAATCATTATGGATGCAATTAGGTTAGAGATACACGGGTTGGGCGATGCGTCGGAAAAGGCGTACGGAGCTTGCATTTATGTGCGTTCAATAGAAAAAGATAATGAAATTGCAACAAATTTATGATCTTCTAAGAATCGTCTGGTGCCCATGAAGTCAATTTCGTTGCCTAAATTGGAAATGTGTGCAGTACTATTGTTGTCACGATTGTTGAAAACCACGCTTCAAGCCTGGTGTAAATCAATTGATGAAATTTATCTGTGGACAGACTCCACTATTATCTTGCAGTGGATCCAAACTCAACCGCATTTACTAATAACGTTTGTGGCAAATCGAGTTGCCGAAATTCAAAATCCTGCAGATTGTTTATCTAGGGGACAACTTCCTTCAGATTTTTTAAATAATTCTAGTTGGAAGGTGGGCCCTGAATGGTTTACAAAGGAACAGGCTCGATGGCCTGAAGACAGATTTAAAGGCGTTCCTATGTTAGAAGTAAAATCAACGGTCGTGCTAACCGATATAGTAAAGAAAAATCCATTTGAAAATTTATTGTTGAAATATTCGTCAATAGCAAAATTGAAGAGTGTGATAGCTTATTGCTATAGATTTATTAATAATTCATTAAAAAATAATACTAAATGTACAGGTGTTCTCACAACTCAGGAACGAGATGAAGCACTATCACAAATCATCAGATTAACACAAGGCGAATGGTTTCAAGACGAATTTAATCGTTTGGTAAATGGTAAGTCCGTCTCGAATTCTAGCAAACTGCGAGACTTGAACCCATTTATAGACGACCAAGGAATCATTCGTGTAGGTGGTCGATTAACAAATTCAAATTTATCCTTCACAGAAAAACATCCCATTATACTACCTAAAGATCATCATATCACTAGTTTACTTTTACAAGAGACGCATGTAGAACAGTTATTTGGTGAAGTTCAGGCAACTCTTTACCATGTTCGTCGTAGATATTGGCCTGTTGCAGCAAAGACAGTAATTAAGGGGATAATAAGAAAATGTGTAAAAGTGTTTCCGAGCAAAGCCTAGTAATTATATAAACATAATGAGAAACCTTCCGGGTAATAGAGTAACTGATTCTCGTCCATTCGTAAATATAGGTGTGAATTATTGTGGACCATTTTGGATTAAGGAAAAGAAATTTAGAAATAGAACAAAAGTAAAGGTTTATGTGGCTATATTTATTTGTTTCGTGACAAAAGCATGTCATATTGAATTGGTGACTGATCTCACAACCGACACATTTATTGCTAGTTTAAGAAGATTTTTCGCTAGGAGGGGCAAATGTTTAAATTTGAATTCAGACAACGCTACCAATTTTATTGGAGCGAATCGAGAATTAAAGGCATTAAATGATTTTTTAATTTCGAACGCACACACAGAAAAACACAAGTCAGGACCTGAGTAATTTTGACAGATATCCCGATTGCAGACGGTCAACTTGTCGCCACGGCCCCCAGGGGTTCAGGGTCAGTTAGATTAGTTGGGTTATTTGGGATATAATACGCTCCTCCCACGTTTCTGGGGGCCTACGGCCCGGCCCCCAATCTCTAATTCCTCCAAAAATTTCGCCTTCATTTTGCCCGCGTCACTCATGGCCCCCAGAAACGAGGGAGGAGCGTATTATATTCCAAATAACCCAACTAATCTAACACGTTGACCGTCTGCAATCGGGATATTAGCTTGTTTCGAAATTTGCCTGCGACACACTTGGCAAACCTAAGATTGTCGTACCGCAGCGTAGGCAATGTCCGAAATATCGAACAATTTCGGACTTTGTCTAAAGTAGCCCGGCAATGCGGACTTTGCCTAGACATACCTAGATCTGACTGCATAACGGGCTTTGCCGGTAACATACATACTTTTTGACATCGTTTTCTGTATTACAACGCACATTTGGCAGACATACCTCCCGAGAACAACGGAACGCAAATTTGATATTTGGTGCGTTTTCTGGACAGAATATCATACTGGACTGCTCTAAGTACAACGGAACACCTATTTTGCCGACACTTTCGTGTTCCATGTCCCTCTGCCAGCTTTCACCCGTCAACGAACCCCGAAGGTGTTGTTGGATTTGCTCGTCATATATTGAAGAGAGAATTTTTTTCAACGGTGTCCCAGCTGCCTACTAGCTACACTATGGAGGTCCCTGAAATCTTCGTTTTTGAATGAGAGAGAAAGAGCGACTTATTAATGAACTGAAGAGCGGTGATACAAAAGTTGACAATCAAATTAAAAGATCTCCATGACGAGTTAGGGATTATAGACAGCAAAATCGGTAATCTCGACGATAAAGTAGGGACCAACTACGGAATAAACTCGGAATTCTAGAAAAGGATCTTCGGAAATAAATTAGTGAACTAGGGAGTGACAGAAGAATCGGAACCCTGGACGTCAAGATACGACCGAAATGGGGAAGCTCAAATGCGTACACCGGGCCAAAAAACCTCGCCAACTGCAACTGGAAAATCAACTACGGGAATGGGGGACCAGACCAGTTATTGCATTCCCAGCCCAATAAGAGATACAAGTCTCTTATCGGGCTCTCTTAGTATACCTTGGGCAGGTATACTAAATCAGGATGAAAAATTGATGACAATGCCTGGAGACGAAGTTGGTCCGGTTTGCTTAGACGGAAGCAGCAGAGTCCATGACGCAGTCTCGCCGGTTCAGTCTTTGTCCATGGATAAAGGCATGCGGAAATGCAGCGAACCGTACGGCTGGAACCACAGACGCTTTCTCAATAGCCCTGGAGTATGAGGCGGCAACGAGGAATTGTGGTCGGATACGAACGATCGACGTCAGTGAGGTCTGGAGAAAGGATTACACTTTCAAGCAGATGGTAAGTGCCCGGAAGAATTTAATGAAGGCGAAGAAGTAGCCTACTAAAGGCTAAATATGTGGAAAAAATCAACTCCTGGGGACCTAAGTGTCCTAGGGTTGAGAAGCCACCACCAGCGACCCAGTGGTCGGAGCAATCAAAATCACACAACTTCGGAGGGACAATTTTGACTCGACACTCGTTTCAAGGCCCAAGAATCAGGATAACTGCCCTGCGAGACAAAGATGCCAGCCTGTTCATTGACAGCAAAGTGAACGGTAGGAAATATACACTACTAATAGACATTGGGGCTTATAAAACTATTTTGTTTTGTTGATTGTTTTTTTATTGTACTATCATGATTTCTGTGTTTTGTTTTGTAGTATTTATCGTTTGTCGTTGTGCTTTGTATTTTGTAACAACTGAACAAATTGTTTTTTAAAGGTGTAAAACTTCAAACAATATAAATAAAATAAACTGAAGTGGAAGTTCCATTTTGACAGGCTGCACTTGGTTGAAAATGCAGTTGCCGGTCGCTGCACACGAATCCATCCCACTCAGTTTCAATTGTTTTAATTTCATACGAGGAGGACAATATTGTACTTGACTGCCTGACTTTTTTTGAAAAACATGATCTTTATGAATACTCAAGGATATTGCGAAACATTAGGATACATTGAAACCAGTCGTGTCATATTAATTTCATTAAAGAATTTCTATTAGAATTTTTTTATAATTATTTGACGTTGCCCCGATGACTTATGAGTTTTATTTTTTTGGAGACAACTTTGTCAGGAATAAAATTTGCAAAAAATTCAAATCAGCTTTGCTTCAAAACGATGTGTATCATCAGCAATAAACAAGAGAACCGGAATATTGGCGAAAATCAAATTTGATGTCAAAGATAAACATTTAAAAAGAATTTTCACTTACAACGTCGGTAGGTATTCTCAAATAAGCGGATTCGCGGTCGCGGTAGTTACTGAAAAATCATAATTACAATAAAAGATTAGCCATTGAAGCACTATTAAAAACCTATTAGGTCAGACTGCGAGAAATTCACCGAAAATAACTTTTAGCTCCTGGAAGAGTGACCGTATCTTTGAGAATGACTTTGTAGCGCCATCTACTGTTAAATTGAAATCTCCTCTTGACATCTGTATAATTGGCAGGGGTCGACACCTGTCAGTCCGCGTCTAGCATCTGACGGAATAAGATCTTGAGAAATCTTTGGGTGAAACCACCCAGGGTATAGCCATTACGTATATTTTCTGCCAGGTTTACAGATGGCATACAGTCTATGTTCACGGAGTGTTTGAGATCTGCTTTTGGAGGAACCATAGCCTGAAGCTATAGAAGGAGAAGCATCAGAAGATGAAGTAGACAATGTTTCTGAAGAAGTAGAATGTTCTGAGTATATGGAGTCTGATGATAGTACAGAGTCAGAGACAGAAATGGAGGTAGAGGATGCAACATTTCATGCTCGTACGCGTCAATCACGAGCACGTGGAAGATCTGCGTCGATGTTAAAAGGAAAAAAATGGCTATGTGTGGCACATGAAGGTTCCAGAGAGAGGTTAGATCGTTTCAACGCTGAACTATTGCTTGAAAATGTAGGACCCAAAGGTGCGGCGACAAATTTACAAAGTGTCATCGACTTTTGGAATGTGTTGTGTATTTGTCAAATGATAAATATTATGATAGAACACCCAAATAATATATATATATATATAAAAAGTTAAATCCGGACAAATATGGTCTCAAAATCGTAACAATGGATGAATGAATTGTCCTCTTGAGGACAAAACAGAGTCGATTCCGGAACATTTTTTTCGTGAAGTTACATCTTTTATACATAACACGAGTAGGACTGTCACAGCTCTTCATCGATTTCACTTCTGGAGCGTATGAAGTATGAGCCATTCAATGTACCAGTGACTGGAACAATTCCAAAAAATAAACGTGAAATTCCCGCAGAGATGACAGTTTCCGGCCCAAATACGTCAGACATCAAATTTGTTTTCTCTGACACCGGTATAACCCTTTTGTCGCACTCCTAAAAAACAGAAATGTCTTGCTAGCTTCTACTTATTCTCGGTCCACGAATATCGAGAATGCAATATCAGAAATAATAATCCATCATTACAATACGACTAAAGGCGGGACTGACTGCTTTGACATGCTCAGCCATGCGTTCACCGTTTCCAGAAAGATGAACCGTTGGCCGATGTCGAACCTATTCCTACAGATCAGTTTCATTCAGAACACATACAAAAATTAGATAACCTTAGCCGTTTTGAAAAACTAAAAGAAGTTATTAATATAAAAGGATTAAATAAAGAGGAAAGTACTTCATTGTTGGAAATTTGTCACGATTTTAGCGATATCTTTTACTTAGAAGGCGATAAATTAACCTATACAGATACTATTAAGCACGAAATACACACACTTCCTTCGAAAGGGCCGATTAACGCTAAGCCCTATAGATTACCATTTAAACACAGAGAAATAATTGACGAAGAAACAAACCGGATGTTGAATGATAAAATACTTTCACCTTCATCTCGTCCATGGAATAGTCCCTTGTTAGTAGTACCAAAAAAAAAACTAACTCATCTGGAACAACTAAATACAGTTTTGATAAGATTAACAAAGAATTAGAAGTTTTACACGAGTTAGTAGGTCATACTTCCTCTACGAGAGTGAAACGAGGATGGTTCGACACATTAGGCAAAGCTACAAAAGTCTAATTTGGTATTTTAAATGAAGAAGACGCAAAATATTATGATTCAAAAATCTCAGAATTTGAAAAAGACGAATCGTCTGTATTGAATCTTTTAAAGGAACACACCAAAATAGTACAATCAACCTTTATTAACTTTAACAACACCATCGGTACTCTAACCTTTAATGAAAATATTGTCAAAATTAACCTAAAGAAACTTTACACCGAATTAAACAAAAGCGCAAAAAGATATTGAATTTATAATCTTAAAAACTACTGTGGATGAGCATGTGACAATAACAAATATGTTATTAAATCAGTTACAAATCGAAATAATGACTTTAACCAATGCAGTTTTATTCGCCAAGAAAGGATTATTGCATCCTGCGATACTGACCCCTATCAAATTAGTTAATGAGCTAAAACAAGCTTGTGAATCTCTACCCCATGGATTACAATTCCCTACACCTTTAGAGCCTTTAAGTGCCAATTTATTATTGAATACGGTACAATCACAAGTATATTTTGAAAATAAACGACTTATTTATAATATAAACACTCCACTCATAGAAATGCAATAATGTGATCTCTATAAAGTGTTACCGTTTCCAAAATTACTTACATCGAATTAATTTATCCTGATTCAACTTTCATCAAAATATATAGCGCTCGACGAGAGCAAACAAAAATTTATAGCATTTTCAGGTTTGGAATACAATTTTATTTTAAAATTATGGGAAAATCTGTTTATTTGTAAGCAACAAAAACCAGTTTCTCTGGCTCATCTTGAAACTAATTATGAAGTTAAACTTCTTCAAGCATTAAATAAAATACCAGACAGTTGTGATAAGCGAATAATTAACTCAGACAAAGGCATTTTTATTCAACTTCATACCACCAATACATGGCTATTTGCAGTACCTCATTTAGAAACTTTAACAATTTCTTGTAACAATAAAGAAAAACCTGTTGATGTTATTTTAAAAAACTGTGGTAGCATCACTATTGGAAAGCAGTGTAAGGCTTATAGTGCATCGACCATGCTTGCACCTCACGACAACACCCTTCAGTCAAACGTGTATAGTGAAATTGTTCCACCATTAGAAATAAGTTCAAATGTTTCTGTTTCCCCTGTCTGCTTAAACGTTTTATGTAGGTTTAGACGACTGTTACAATAAGAACTCAATTAATTGTATTACTTGTAATTTTGTTTATTATACTTATGTAATTCCTAGCTAATAAGCTCACATTTTTTGTCTTTTTGGATCGCTACTTGATTATGAGTTTTCTTAATATTACTGCTTTTGTTCATGTATATGTAATTGTGTTAAGTTTTTCGAGATTTTCTAATAATTCCTTTGTATTATTATAAAATCTCTCCTTAAGAGGGGAGGTGTTGTAATCCCACATTCGGTACTTACAATTATCAATATATTGCCTATTATTTACCTAACCGTTAAAAACATTTAAATTCATAAACCTAAGATCATCGGTCCCTTTCATTAGTGCACGCTCAGTAAACAACCCCATAACTTTTATCACCCATTTCCTTCTCAATAGTCGTTATCTCAATATTTAATCACCATTTACATATTTTGTACACTTTCAAGTTTATTTTGCGAACTAAACCTTTATGAAAGTTTCCGGTGATTATGCTAAAAGTACCGAATGTTGGATTTCGTGTGGTTCCGAGTGGAGGGAAAATTCCTCCACCACCACCACTATATATTTTTTCGGGAATGTTAAAAACATATAAAGTCTGTGCCGATTCAAGCAGGAGAGAGTACACACAGAAATAAATTGAGAACAGATGGAGCGTTAGATTTTTACTCATCTTCATACCCATAACAGATTGTACCGGTGAAGTATGAAAAAAGTGATTTATTTTAGAAAGTTATCAGAATTTATCGTAATAAAAAGTATTTTCTGCACTATTTTTGTATTGTAATACGTTTTACTTTCACTAGTTTCACTGTTTAACCAAAATAAGAACGTGTCCAAACTCAACATTTCTGGCATGTGTACTCTTTGAAATAATTATATTTTTCAGAACGAAGGCTATTAAATTTTTTTTTATGAAAATATAGTATTTTAAGAATAGATCCTAATTGTCCTTTTGCTTCATCTCAATTCGGAAAAAAGTATCAATTTTTTTAACGCAAAACAAGACATTTTCCAATGTTGAATTATCAAGCCGTTTGAAGCTTTAAAAAAGCAATTTTAATTGCTAAAAGTGATTAAAAAAGTGATCTTCTATCCTTCTAAAATACGTTAAAAATATTTCTATATCAAGAAGACTCATTGTAGAACTGTGATAGTGTTTATGTTATCGTCATGCGATACTATTGAAGAGTGACCTAATAGTATTAAATGTGCCAAATCTCAAAATATACGAATGTATCGTTTAGAAGATATTTGTAACAAACTGAAGGGGATGCCTTTAAACAAAATGCCACCCTCCCTGAGAAACATTTTCGTATGTGATGGTTAAATGGGTGTAAAATTATCTCTAGAATTTGTGTTTTTTTGTTGGTGGACGTTTGGGATACACTGCATAAATTTAGCAAGGCATATCGAAATCTTTCGATTTGAACATATATAAAACAATTTAAAAAAATATCTTATATTTCACGATTAGCCCTTATAAGTTTTTTAATTTTTGGCATGGTGTATTGGTTTTTCTACGAACTTTTGTTTCTAGAAAGTAGTATTACATTATTCTAATCACTACATGACCCTTTGAAGCGCTCTGGGGTTTATAACCCCGCACTATCGAAGATATTTAAAGGGCATGCTTGACTTCACACCAAATTCGAAATTATGAATTAATGTGGTGAAAGTGGTACCGATGCAGTGTATCCTTTACAATGCAAAAATTGTTGAAATTGTTGAATACACTTGAAATTGTTGAATACACTTACCTGTGTGGCGAAAAGTATGGGTCCCCCATTAAAGGCCTTGGTCTCGGGGGCCTTGAGAAATTTTGGACGGGATATCCAGAGTAGTGGTGTTGGCCCCTATTTTGAAACTGTAACAAATAAAGAATGTTTTGTGAATGTAATATTTAAACGTTCCTGCAAGTTGGAGTACGGTACGATAGTGATAGTACTCATGTAAAATATTTTATTCAGAGGGCAATATTAATACTGTACCTTGACTCTTGTAAAATGAATATTCATACAAGTAGGCTTATCGATCTCACTTGGGGTCATTGTGCTACTCACACAAGTAGCTCAGTTAAAAAAATCTAAAGGAAGTTATTAATGAAAAATCGTTCATGTTTTCTCAAGATACTTTTTACAATATCTGTCGAGTTATCGTTCAAATAATGAAATTACAGATTAGCTGTAAGCGTCGTCCACCTTTTATATACAAGCAATGATGAAATTTTATCGGTTTCTGATATTTTTATGCCAGTGACATTTGACCTGCACATCACTTATCTTGTTTATGGAGTAAACAGTTCATGTTACGACCACGTGATTTCCCCTCCAAACCCAATTCAACGTCAAATGTTATCGTAACTCACGATATGATGAAGATAGTTTTGCAGAAGAATAAATTGTATAGTTTTTCAATTCTAACTGGACTTTCATGTTTTTAAAAATGTATTGCACCAACAATCATTAAATATTCTACTTACTTAGAAAATTAATATTTGCAATTAGTTCTTAACATCTGCGTGTACCTATTTTATATATCTTTACTTAGTACGTTATTCGTCATTAAATTCATTTTTTTCCAAAGAGCAACCATGATATGCGAGTATTCTGCTGGGAACGATTAGAAAGGGTACAAGTAGGCGATGGAGAGATTCGGATGAAAAGAAGTCAATAATATTAGCTGCGTGGTTGCAGTTTAGGAATTTGAATTGAGGAATAACGCCTGTCGAATAACATTAGGCATCATCTTTGGTAAAATGGATATATAATTTTATAAACTTAAATAGTTAACAATAGGTAGTCAAAAATATTACAACAAAACAAATAAAGAAAAGAAAATGCAAAGAGTGACAAAATGTCATATGCAAAGTCTTGAAATAAAAACAAAAGTTTCAATCACAAAATTCATTTAACAGAAATGGAAGTTTTGGATTAACCATAATGGGAGGTGAAAAACATTTTTAACAAGCGCAATGTTTTATTTTAAAGTGGATTAAAACACATACGGATACTTACTGTACTCTTCGAATTCTTAATCAGTAGTCGTCCTGAATCGAACTGAACTGAACCTAACATGAGAAATATTCTTCACCTCGAGCATCGATGACATTCTGGGAAAAGTATGACAAGACTTTTAAATTTTTAAGAAGAACAAAGATGTGTTTATAGGTTGTTATGGTAATTCCTACGTTACCTATGCGGTTCATATGTCAATCACTAACTTCCTTGAATTTCCCGAACACAAATATAACTAAAACGTTGATGCACGGATCCAAATTTAGCAGAACACATTCTCACCTAATGTTTCCTTAATGGAAAGATGGCTATTGCCTCAAATATAGTCGATATGGAAAAAATATTGGCACCGATATTACAAGCAATGTCTACCTTATGTTTAAACAGGAGATAAGCGTCACGATAACAACATATAAATACTACAAACCTGGATTTCGTATGTTCTTCCTTGAATGTCGCCAGTGCGCGATGAATGTTATTTTAAACGTAAAGCGGTTGCTGAAGACCTTGAACGTCCACAACGAAAAATAAATTTGAAGTTTACGAGCGAAGGTAAGTTCTATAAACGATGGCGAGTAACGATCATCTTCTAATACGCTTCTCAATGTATTTGTTGAAATCGTTCCTGTCATTATGTTTTTCAAAACAGTGTTTGGGAACTGCTCAAATTAATCCAATTTCAAATTTCAGTCTGAATTAACACTTACGAAAATCTTATGTGACGTATGTGACGAACCACTGCTTATGTAATAAACCTATACGTATTTTCCCTTTCACCGTACAACCTCTGATGACTACGAATTTTCGTTCGCAGTAATTTGGTCAATGCAAACACTCAAATTACAATGGCGTCAGAATTTTGAATTTTTCACTCCAAAAAACATTATTTTTATAATAGACTTGAAGGTGTGGCTCATTCGATTTAGACTCATTAATATTAGAAATTCCCCCATCTACTACGGAAGGTCTTTCAACGGTCTATTTAACGACAATAAATTAATTTCGCTTACCCAATAATTAGTCACTTTCCGTACGAATAAACCACGGCTGTCGATTGAAATCCTACCACTAGAGTATGTCGAGCTGGATAGAAGCCATGTGTACGTATCGCGTATGCGGTACAGAAGTTTTCGTGTTGATCAACGGAAAGTGGTTTCGCCGTTACTTTCACCACTTGCTATACCATACAGACGACTCCCAACAATAGGCCACTGAATGGGAGGCTTGATCCTCGATTTTTTTCCTCCGTCGATTAAACCTGGGCGTTAATATGTTTTCGATCCTCAGGATTCCGAATTTGTAGGTTTCAATCAGCGCATGTGCTTGAAGTTCGCAAAAATGCTTCGATTTCATGATATTGCTAATCAAAATTGAACAAATTTATGTCAACTTATCGAGTTATAAGTTTTAATATTTTATAAAAACAAGGATGGGAAGCGTATATTAGATACTCCGGTAGTAAGAGGCGCCCTCGCAAGTCACAGCTGCCGTGTGTCTGCTACACGTGCACACATCGAAACCGACATATAAACATTCCTGTGATTTTTTGAAATAGTCTTTAACAGTAGTTACACAATGTTCCTTCTCATTCACTTCAAGTGAATTAGAAGGAACATAGTTTTAAGCCCGTGGAAAAGTGAATTTGAAGAAACAGCATTAACCCCGTGTAAAAGTGAATTAGAAGGAACATAGCTTTAAGCCCGTGTAAAATAAAAAGGGGGGGCGGCTCGCGAAGGTAGGCGTCGCGATTTCAGCGCCCCTCCGTGGTGCCCGGCTACGTGTGTAGGCGTCTTCATGGGGGGTTGGGAGGTGGTGGGTAGCATAACGAAAGTCTAGATTTAATTGTGTGTATTTATACCTATTTCAAATATTAATACGTAAAAGCATAATGATTTAGTAGTAGGTCAGGTTAGGTATGGATTTTGAACTTGGAGAGTTCAGGTTCGATTCCTGATTAAGGCTTTATTTTTTCAAATACTTTTACACTTATTGGGTATACATGTTATATTTCAGTGTAAATGTATCATATCCTCGGTGAGTAGCATAACACACACACAAAATAAATACCAAGTCTGCAATAATTTGATTGCAACATACATAGTTTGTGGAGTTATCTCACGATTGGTGTAACGATAATTAATGTATGTGCAACTATAACCAATAATTAATTAATTTATTAATACTATTTCACATGAAAGTATAAAAATCATCTGGAAATATCCTCGATAGTTAAATATATTGTCTGTGGTAATTCCACGAGAAGCATAAAAATCATATGAATGTTTAACATCTGTAGTGTCTACACCGTTTCCCACGAAAGCTTCAGAAGTACCACTTGTTGTGTCATCCACTTAAAAAATTGCGCGACATGTAATTAATCTGTCTGTGTACATACACCGTTTTCAATTAAAGTTATCTAAATATACAATTGAAAAAACAGATGACTTGTAATGAGGATTTAACATCTGCAGTGTCTCCATAATTTCCCAACGAAAGCATATGAATTATTAACACATGTGCCAATTGTAGATGTCACTCACTTGAAAAATTGCGTGACTTGCAATTAATGTGTCTGTGTACATATACCGTGGCGAGAAGAAAAGTATCCTGTCATTCTCTTCCGTGCAACGAGAATTGGGATGACCCCATAGAGGTGGAGGTGCAGCCCCACAACAAAAGCAACAACATCAAAAAGTCACGGGAAAGTGAGGAAAATTAGGGTGCAGAAGTGCAGCCCAACACGAACCGATCCGATCGTTCTATGGAGAAAATTGAGGTGATCTCCAGTCATTAATTTTTTTTTTTTTCATTCAACATATAGCAATCCCAACTATGAGATTCAATTTAAACGAACGTATGTCTATTGCCGCTTCTGAATTGTTTAAATATGTTTTTAAAAAATACATTTTTACTAAAAAATTTAAGTTAAAAAATAAAAATAAACACATAATCAACATTTTCTTTATTGAAATAAAAAAAAGTGGGTGACATCAACAAGTGGTACTTCTCATGCTTTCGCGGGAAACGGTGTAGACGCTACAGATGTTAAACATTCATATGATTTTTATGCTTCTCGTTGAATTACCACAGACAATATATTTAACTATCGATGATATTTCCAGATGATTTTTATACTTTCATGTGAAATAGCATTAATCAATTAATTAATTATTGGTTATAGTTGCATATACATTAATTATCGTTACACCAATCGTGAGATAACTCCACAAACTATGTATGTTGCAACCAAATTATTGCAGACTTGGTATTTATTTTGTGCGTTATGGTACTCACCGAGGATATGATACATTTACACTGAAATATAACATATATATATACCCAATAAGTGTAAAAGTATTTAAAAAAATAAAGCCTTAA
Source organism: Cryptocephalus primarius (assembly GCA_963576515.1). Classification (NCBI taxonomy): domain Eukaryota; kingdom Metazoa; phylum Arthropoda; class Insecta; order Coleoptera; family Chrysomelidae; genus Cryptocephalus; species Cryptocephalus primarius. The sequence continues at coordinate 9,805,629 of OY754950.1, forward strand.
TCAAGAATCGAACCTGAGCCATCCAAGTTCAAATTCCATACCTAACCTAACCTACTACTAAACCGTTAAGCTTTTACGTATTAATTATTTGAAATAGGTATAAATACACAAAATTAAATCTAGACTTTCGTTATGCCACCGACCACCCCCAACCCCCCCATGAAGACGCCAACACACGTGGCCGGACACCACGGAGGGGCGCTGAAATTGCGACGCCTACCTTCGCGAGCCGCCCCCTTTTTTATTTTACACGGGCTTAAAGCTATGTTAAAACATTGTATAACTACTTTTAACAGTTCAGATTAACAAGAGTCTACAAAGATACTAAAAAATACCGTTTTTGATAATGAAGAAAGAGTTATTTTAGGTAATTGGAGGATTTTTATGACTCCTTAAACTCCATGATACTTTGATTATTTTATAATTTTTTACTGTTACTAAAAAAGAAATCCGTCAAAAATTTTTTTATTGACACTGAATTTTAAACATTTTACAGTCAAAAGAAGTTTAGTATCCTTTCTTTTAAACTCATGTAATGCACGGAAAAAAAATCACCTTGCCCTCACGTAGCCTGATCACAACACTTCTCTACGATTATTGCAGCAATTTTTTGAATGTATTTTTTTGCACAGTATTTGAACCATAATTTATTTTGCTTCTCCATTAGACTTGCTGGGTGAAAAAACAGTTCATTTAATTACTTCTATCAAATGTAAATATGTACTGGGATCTACTTAATCTAATAAATAATTTAATATATTGGAATTGAACTGAAAATTAATTATTCCTAAGAAATAAAGTAAAAAAAATGTGTAAAAATGTCACAATAATTCCGATTAGTTTTGTTACAACAATATGAACATAAAACATGCTTAAATATAATTAAACATAATAACGCTTCAACGTAACTCCTTCGTGTCATAATTAATTCTTAATCCCTATTGAATTAAATTAAAAATATTTCATCTTGAATTTAAAACATCTCGTTGCCGATTCATAATAATTTTATGACAACGGTAAGAAAATCGGACTGGCTTCAACGTATTTATCCTATCAGTGTTTCATTAATTATTAGTACCCATTGGATTACAAATAAAATTTTTCATTTCGAATATCAAAAATCCATTACATTCATGATTAGCGACCACAAATAATTTAGAATTAATGCAAAATATACTTGCAATCATATTTTTGGAAAACCGAATGATTCACTTTATTTGTATAAGTAGCAATAATAAAATGTCCAACGATCAGAAATATCAATAAATCTTTTATGAATCAAAAAAGAAATGAATATAAAATAGATGGTGAGAATTCTTACCACATACGGCATAAGCTTGAATTAATTCCAAAAAGAAAAGAAAAAATCGAATGCATTCCAAACTAGCATTCGAGTGGTGAAATAAAGTAAAACAAATATAAGTATAAAATAAAAAATAAGAGTAAAAAGCGGTCTTCAAAAGATTTGTTTTTGATTTTCTCTCAAAGAATCACGTTCTAATGATTTCGACATACTTGGAAACTGAAGTCACAAAAGAAAAAAAGTTATCTGTAAGTTATAGTCTGTTAAAGATTGGAAAACATTATATTCTATTATTTTTCGTCAATTTGACAACCACTGTATTCAATTTACTATTTGTATTTGTAACCACGTGCTTATATCACCATGTTATCAAGATAAATATAATTTTTCAAATATAACTTTTTTAAATATAATTATACTTACAATCTACTCTTACAGGCTCTTTTCAAAAAATGAGTGAATAATAGGAAACATTTTATTTATATATAAAATGCACTGCCGGAAACAATCTTGTTATGAGCGCTTTGTACCTCTCTAAAAACGCGTTCTGGTATATCTCGACTAAAATCAAATCGATTTTAATGGAGTTTGCGGCAAACTACTAGGAAAATATATTTGATTAGGGCATCATATGCCATATTTTATCGAAACAAAAAAAAAAAGAAGTTTAACTTTTGATAGTCGATATTTAAAAAAAAAGCAAGCCCCCCCAGCAAATTGAAATTTTAGGACTACTTTCCAAAGCTCAAAACATATGGTCAACAAATAAATGGGTTTAGGTCAGAAACAAGAAATGTATCTTTATATATTCCGTAAATACGTGCGTATAACAATGTAACGGATTAACCTTTTGATTTTTAATTCCGAAAGTAGTGAAAACGCACGAATTTCGCCACTGCGGTGGAGTGCGTGGTGGTGGGGGTAGCGGTGGAAGGCGCTGAACGGTGCGCTTGAAAATGTGTTTGCGCACTTCAGAATTCGCTAGTGCAGAAAAATTGTTTTCTCAGCGATGGAAGCTCCGACTGACATGTTGTTTTTTAAATCGATATAGCACGTAGAGAGAAGACCTAATATGGAGGTGTTATCGAAAGATATTCATAACTTTTTTCACTAAATTCGATAATTAAGATAATCAATATTTATTGGCACATTAATTAATTCGTATCAATGTATCAACCAAAGTATCAATGATTATTGTTGATAAACTATGAATAGTTGCCTAACTTACTAAATTCATAAGTTCTCTTTGCAGCAAAAAAATCTAGCATTTCTAATAAGGGGAAAAGCATTTGTTAATTTGTAGTATATATGTTCCATATTTTTTGTAAACAATAAGTGAAATATTGTAAATGCATTAATGCAGAATATTTCACATAAGTAATGCATTTAAATAAGATAGATTTAATGTTACTGGCTGTACTATAATGTCAGTAGCATATAATCTGTCGACTATATATTCAACTAAATGAAATACACGTGCTCCTCAACATTCATGCTCAACAATTACTTGGCACATGTTAAAATACATTTCACTTTCTACCAAATTTTCGTTTTTGTTTTCTCAGTATATTATTAATCGATAAAATGCTATTACACAGACTTTTCAGTGTATATCAGCTGCTTTAACCCTGGGTGTATTCATAGGTTTTTTTTAATATGCAAACATGAACTGTTTAGCTTTTAGAACATTACTGTGTGACGGACTTTTCTCGCCGCTGTATTTTCGTCGGCGGCACGACGTGAATAAAGGGGCGGATGGATCAGTCAGCTTTGAGATTGGCGCTAGAATTTTCGGAGTTCCGGAGTTCCCTCGGGCGCCAGTTTTTATAGACTTTGCTGTCTGTAGGTCCGGGTAATTTCAACTCGGGAGAAAAATCCAGGAAGTTCATGAAAATAAACACAGAATGCGAATAAAGACTCGGTTCCTTTTATTTAGCTAAAAGTACGGCAACAGTGTCAAATCCACAACAGGCAATTACGAACGGAAAGAGAAAACTCTTATCTTCATTTATTTTCGATGCGAAAATAAAAACACGATTTCGTTTCGACGGCTATCGGACTGAGCGCGTATGTGAAACGGAAATACAGAGAAACATTACTACGCTCTTTATTCGGCAAAACTGGTTAATCGAAACGGAAAACTATACTAACTAGGTTAAATCGCCGGAGTAAGCGGCATTCTAGATTAGCGTGCACATAAAGCAAAAGCAAAAAAATAATAATTATACAGCAGGAACGCAATTAGGCGGAGAGAGTGGTGCAATAAGCAATAGGGAAACTACATGAGAATGGCAATCGGCAAACAAAATATTAGCAATAATTACGGGACACGAGCGGGGAGCTATTATGCTATATCAGAAAAATTCGGGTGGCAACCTAGGGAGTTAACGGGAGTCGAGCCTCTAAAACGTACTAAATGTAAATGGGTCAATACGACCCCGGCAGATCGCCAAGTGCAGTACCAACTCACAAACACAGAGTACTGTAGAGACGAGTTCCCCTCTCTTAGGAAACATTGAAAGAAAGTGAGATATTACCTATGAGAATCTCGATGGGTTCTATCTGCCGTTAGGGGCCAGGGGGCTTCCGTATCTTTCCAACGGCTGATATTCTATAGGTCGGTTATATCCTATGCCATCTTACTGTGATTCTTTTAACTACCATTGAAATGAACATAAAATTGCCAAACCACGGTTCTCGAAAAATACGCTTCGTTACAACTGTATCCATGTAACAACCTAAACATATTGAAAACTTAAAAATTATGCCGATATTTTGCATAAAAAATAAATCGTAAAATGCAAGTTTCCTCGTAGAGACTAAAGTATTATTAGTGAACTGTTCAAACATAGATTTTAAAAATCTTTTCAGAATGTATTCATACAAAACTTATTGCAAGAATTGTAAATATATCGCAAACCACCTCTTAACTGATAATTGAGATTTGTTAGGAATAAGTTTATACATATAAGTAAGAGCTACAGTTTCCATACTGAAGATTGTGCCACAATTTTCACTTTTAATTAGCCTCTCTCTCTTTAGCCCATTATAAAGGCGGATATCGAAGATTATTTTTGCCATTATCTCTCGTTTTTGTAGGATAACTATTTTTTTTTAAATTACGATTTAAACCTTTTGTATTTGTTTTTTTTTTAATTTTAAACGTTTCTACGCAGTTTCTGATAAATTGAACCATTGCATGTGGAATATTTAATGTTCAAATTCGACATGTAATGTTCATTCTGAGAGAACTAGAAACACAGTTTTCAGAGGTCGATTCCCTTAATTCAAAATTGGGACAAAACAATACAAAAGTTGCCTTATCCTTCTCCAGAAAGTCAATGAGTACTTTATGGATAATTTTATTGCAGACATTAGAAAAAATGATTCTTTTATTATATAATTATATATTATATTATATTATATAATTATATCGGAGAAAGTGTTATTTTTCCACCTCCACTATGGACTTTAAAGTCCAGTGGTAAGTCGTTTCATGCTCATTTTTCGTTCATGTTCATTTACAAAAATTTATATTTTTGTAACATTGGCAACACTCGTGTTTATTCACAATTTCGAGAATATTTTCTTATTCAACGTTGGTGATACGAAAAATGTAAATAATCTCTGTTATTCTCTTAATTCTGAGGATCTATTCTAAATATTTTTTGAACAATTAGAAATTTAAAATAGTTTACTTAGCAAATTCGAGAAATCGAGAACCTTCGAATTTATTTTCCCGAGAGGGTAGAACAGTTGCTAAAAAGTTCGATAATATTTGGTACAAAACAATATTTTACAAAAATAACGAGGTAAGTATAGAAAAAGTATACATAGTTAATTGGGAATTAGTTACGTCTTTCGGAGCAACAATAATTTAGTGTTCTAATACAAATGTTATGAATGAGTAATTCTTCAATCGTTATTAAAAAATAATGGTCGGGCATCCTGCTTGTATAAAGTGACAGACACTGAACGAATGAAACTCCTATATCATATCCTACACCTATGATCCGCATTTCAGATTTCATATCTAAAACCAAGACTTTAAAATCATCTGTTTACTAGCGAGTTTTCCAGATACTTTTAATGCATTACCGCGAAATATTTTGCGTATAAATTTAAATGAAAATAATGAATAAGAATTAAGTTTTCCAGTCAATAAATCAAATTATGCAATATTTTGATATTTATCAAGAATTCGTGTACGTCGATAGTGACTTTTCAGTTGAGAGGCACTTTTTTTCCTAAAAGATTTCCTGCCTATTTTACACCCCCTGACATGAAATGTAAGGAATACGCGAAATAAGTGGATTTACAAACGAAAAACAAAACAGATTCGTAAAGTATTGGTTTTAGTTAGTTGACTATTCGAATAGTCTATGAAATGAACCTGACAATTTCACATTTCCGGCATCCCCGCCCCCATGCGAATACCGATGCTACAGATATATTGCTGCCGCTAATTTTACGAAAAATTCTCTACCGATAGGCCAGCAAGCACCTCATAATATATTATAAATCCATAAATTTTCCATCCATCCATCCAATTTTCAAAAAATGTTTTTGACTAATTCGATTTTCGACGTTCTATCACTTTTGCTTTTCATGTATGGCCATAATACTTTCATTAAACGTAGTATTTTTTCAAATTAAAAAAAAAACAAGTCTACATACTGCACCCTCCAGAATACTACCATGAACCACACAGACAATTTTTGCTCAAATTAATTATGGTTCAAAAATTTCGAAGCAATCCAGAGGACTATTATGGGTTGTTTTAGAAAAAATTTAATTTCCTGAGAACTTCAATTAAATCGTTTCTTTATAAATTCAACAACACAAGTATAACTCAGTAAGCCCAATTTAATGAAATACGAAACAAGATACAGTCGAACCTCTATTTAACGAAGTCCTAAATTCGCTGAAAAAACTTCGTTATATAGAAAATTCGTTATATAGAATAATTCGGTATATATATGGACCGAATTATTATGTATTATACGTATATACATATATAAATGATGTATGTTTAATCGACATAAAAAATGATTAAATAATTGAAGTTGTAGTTTTAAGTGAAGTTTAATGAACGTAATACATATATAATAATATATACATGTAATATATGAACTAATATGTATTTACATGAACGTGCGTTATGTATGATTAAACATATAAGCTATTATCAGGGCTATTATACATAATGTACAAAGAAACAAAAGCCGTATTAGGTCCTCACGAAAACATCAGATGTGGACTTAACTTAAGAATTCTTAAAGAAGTCTGTAATTTTTGATTGCGCTTCGCATTTAAATAATACTGCGTGTTCAAAAAATACCTCGCACTGATTTAAAGATTTAAACAAACTCGCTGGAACATTTTCGCGACTTTGCAATGCACAACGGATGGTCTCGAATGCCTCAAAAGTTTCGCGGTCCGACGGCGCGATAACAGTTTCACGTTCACCATCTTCCTCCTCGTCCAGGTCCTCACTGTCGTTTTTTCAATTTTCAATTTGCGGTACAAACTTAAATCAGCTTCTGTGAAACAGACTCTGTGAAACAATCTGTTAAACTAAACAAACAGTCTGAAAAAATGCAGGCAGCAATAGCGCGAAATGACCGCATTAAAAATCTAGGAAAGGATAAGAGTGAACCTTCTTGAAATTCAGACTACCATGTACCTGCTATGGGTTTATAACCCTAACTGTACTTTGTTAAATAGAGATTGTCTTCGCTAAATAGAGAGAAATTTATTAATAAATAACATCGGACATTCACGGTTCTAACCAAAATTTCGCTAAATAGAGAATTTTGTTAAATAGAGGTTCGTTGAATAGAGGTTCGACTGTAATCCATAAATATTTTAGCAGAAACATTTGTATTAATGACAAAGAAATAACCATATTATTGCGTTATTCTATATGTACAATTAAGTTTATAGAACTTAATTTTTTTCCACAATAATCGAATAGACCAAAAATGGATATATGTACTGGGGTATATTTAAAAAAAATATAGCTAAAACTAGTTTTTGAAATTCTTAGAAACATTAATTTTTAAAAAATAGCTCATTAACTCAGTAAATGAGTATATTCGGTGAATGTTGTTTTTCTACATTTTAATAAAACTAAGAAATTTGCAGTAAAAAAATTGATAACTTGGAGAGAGGAGAAAGGCAAAGGAAAAAAGTATCAAGGCTGTTTTGTTCAACTTGTTAATATGACCTTGAATGTCTAAGCAGAGACAATAACTGAGAACCTAAAAAGTTACTGGAAGACGTCTTTTAGTATATAATGTAAATCCGATGCTCTATTTAAAAAGAAATCTACGTATTTATGACTATTTAATATTCAAACCATATATTTTCTTATCACCTGAAATTTACAACGAATATTTTCCAGTCATGACATGTTTAAAATATTTTTGCCCAAAGTGCATTCTTTTCCTCTCTCGAATGACGTCTGGCTCACATCTGAGCTCTTTTCATTCGTCTCGAATTTGATTTCTAAACAAACCTTTGTTTTTTATGCAATGTGCGTCGTTTGTGACTTAACGGCCGCCGACTTAACGTAGTCTTTCAATACATCCCTCCACCCCAAAATGCGCCACGTGATTTTATGAACGACCCATTTACATGCTTTACTTAAGCTTAGACACCGTCTATTTCATAAATCCTTATTTTAAAATTATATGTCTATTAATTTGTGTGAGTCATGCATGCATTATGAATTTAAACACAAATAATAATAATGTAGTTGCCTGTAAGTTTAACTAACCTGATCACTAATATGGTGACACCCATTACCAGCCAAAGTGTCACTGGATCGAAAATATTGCATCGCCCTCTTTATTTTGCAGTAATTTTCTGCACCGATCGCTGGCTCAAATTCACCCGTTCACTATGTGTACCATCTTCTACTGCTCCCGCCTACAACCGCACAAACCACTCATTTGTAAGAAACTGAAGAATCCGAGCAGTTTGAGTGCGACTCTACTATGTGGTGACGTACGGCGCCGCCTGGTCGTCTGACACTGAACTAAATTATAGTGGGATTTTTAAATCTATTCATTCCTATTCAGTTATAGTTATTCTTCACCAAGACATAGATGTCTCAACTGTATAATAAACAAAATATTTTAACAGTAAAGTTCTACACGTTTTGTAGAGAAACACAAACTTTTATTATACCAGTTACTCCACAAAATATTATTTATTAAATAATAGATATTTGTTATTTTACATTAATTTATTATTTTTATAAATATTTGTTTTAATATTACACTTCCCCAAAAACTATCGACAGTAATAATATTTCTATACATTATTTGCCTATAAAATTTGAAATAAAGCAGTGCAATGAATAAGAAAAATTAACACAACTATTCATATAAAACTTCAAACAAAAAACAAGTAAATATACGATATTAAAAGGAACTAATTTTCCTTTCTTGGACGATTTTTCGTTATATTTCTGTTCTTTTCTTATGTAAATTCCCAATGGGAAGTTGTAACCAACGATGACGACATGACAAATAATAGAAATAAAAGCAGAATTACACGAACTGCAAATTATTAACTTTTTTAGTTATATATAGTGTCCATCGAAGTAGATATGTGCTTTTTCCTCTCTGTGATTCACTTGTAGATTGTTGCTGGATTATTAATCATGGAATCGAAACGATAAGGCGTAGGACAAAATTTGAATATTCCGAACTTTGACAACACTTTTGAAAATTAAGTGTTTCAATGGGTTGGTTTTGATCCAGTACTCACCCAGTGAGTATCCATAGTGAACTTAAAAGCCACAGGCATTTTGAAATATCTTCTTACAACCCTAAACATCAAGACCATTGTGTGTACTTTTCATTAACGTCGTCATGAAATGACGCATGTACATATCTTCAAAACCGATTATCCTACCTATGATATGGTAAAATAATCGGATAGTAGTATTAGTAAAGGTAACAAAATTTTAAAGAAAGTTCATCAAAAATAGAAGTGCAACATCTATCCATTGCATCTTGTTAACAACTTGTGATTAAAAAAAATCATTACTGGATCGATTATACCACAGGTGAATGGAAAAGATGATATAAGGTTCAAAGTTCTTACAGACAGCAACCAAAAATCGAAGATTTTACATAATTTGAGATTTCGTTTGTATGGGTAGAACGATAAAGCAAACTGTTTTGTCACGAGAATTAACTAATTGAAAATATTTGTTTCAAAATTTTGAACTGTCGATTTGATTTTTTTCGAAATTATATTGGTTTTTCGATATAAAAATGTGGTCGAAAAATGGACGTTCCCCGACTAATAGTTGAGTAGTACTGTTCTAATAGTATGTCTAAAACTATAAATAAAAATGTAACAAATTATTATCTCAATAACAATTAGACCCAATATTAACAGACCACTATAAACAGTTTTTGCACGACATTTGAAGTACGAGGCTAAGAAATGTTTAATCTTCGAGTTTATAAATACGAGACGCACTGCAAACATAGTTTTCAATGACCCTTCATAAGAGTGTCTGCTCGTGATTCGTCTCCGGACCATTGGGAAAAATAATTAATTGGTGAGTTTATCACTGAGCTAATCATTTACTACTGTTGGCTAACGAACTTAACTACTTCGTTGGTAATTAACCATTGATGTTAAAACTATAAGTAGTAACCGTAGTATTTCTCTATTTGATATATTCAAACATAAGTTGAACACTGTTCGCAGCGCCGCCTTTTATCTCAAGGCAGAGTACCTCAGGCACCATTCCCTCGATACCATTGCACGTCCTTGAGGTAATTGCCACTAGTAGGTAGAACGGTACCACGTACACTATTCCCTTGGTACTACTGCACGATCAGTGCTAGTGTATTGCGTTTTCCTGGCAGCTCAGATGGTACTTCGCACGCTATCCCTTAGTACCATAGCACACTCGACACCAAATGTTTAGGAAATTGTTGTTTACTAGTAGTTGGGTGGGTACTTTGTGCGTTAGTCCCCTAGTACCGCTGGGGGCCGCTTTGGGGCCAGTGGGTATTTCGCGCGCTATTCTCTTAATATTAACAATTTAATTAATTGGGCAAATAATATTAATTGCACAAGCCAGACGAAAATAGAGACAACGTTTAAACAAAGTATATTTAAATTGGATTAATTGCTATACAAGCTCTACAAGAAAAATACAACATTCTATTACTTTTCAACTTACAGAGAAGATGCGTTAACGCCTCACCCTCGACATATGACCCACTTTCCATTATTTATTTATTTAATACAAGAACAAGTATGTGAATTTCCTTCAATTGTTTTAGTGTTATCAAATATCATTTACTTATACAGATATATTTATTTGTTTACTGGTTCTATTATTTACGGTATAGGAAAAACATATATTTGTTAAGTACATATTTATTTTATTATTTATTATTTTTATTGATCTGAAAACTCAACTCTTATCCAACTTACACGCTTACATTACACTAGTTATGTCAGCCCATAACAATGAACCCTTATAATATATAACAATGGACCCTTGTAATAAGTAAGAATTGCTTACCTAAACATGGTAAAAGAATATAAATATAGGATCTGTGAGGCGCATAGCTAGTCTTGGTCAGTGTTATATCATACGTATCAGTCTTGGTCAGATTATCCTACCAGACCGTACCAATCTTAGTCAATTCGTCATACTATAAGTATTGTATCCGTAAATTTCACATTAAAGTAGTGTAAATAAAAGTGTAGTTAGTTTTTAAAAATAAGTTCCACGACTTGGAATTTATAACTATTCAATTCTTACAAATTTAAGACAATACAATTTAACTCAAGAATATTATATACTTTTCTTTACCACGCTTCCACAGCCTATCTTATCTCCATCACATGGTGAGCGTATGTAACAGAAATATGTCAAACATGATCACATTTAATGTTTATATAAAAACTAAGGTCGTGAGAAATGAAAAACAGCATACCTCCCCGACTAGAAATTTGGGTAGGCAAACCCGAAAACGTATCGGGTCCCGATCAGGAAGTGGCCGGGCATGCTCGCCTAGGATTACCTGGCCAGATCCTGGTCAGGACCCGATCAGGTAATGGCGAGGCATGACCGCCTAGGATTACCTGCCCAGATCCTGATCAGGCCCCGACTAGGCACTGGCGCGGCATGCCCGCCTAGGATTACCTGGCCAAATCCTAATCAGGACCCGACCAGGCACTGGCGAGGCATGCCAGGGTACGACTGACACTGGCGAGGCATGCCCGTCTAGCATTACCTGGCCAGATCCTGATCAGGACCCGACCAGGCAATAGCGAGGCATGCTCGCCTAGGATTACCTGACCAGGACCCGATCAGGCACTGGCGAGGCATGCCCGCCTATGACTACCTGGCCAAATCCTCATCAGGACCAGACCGGGCACTGGCAAGGCATGCCCGCCTAGGATTACCTGGCCAAATCCTGATCAGGACCCGACCAGGCAACGGCGAGGCATGCCCGTCTAGGATTACCTGGCCAGGACCCGATCAGGCACTGGCCAGGCATGCCCGCGCAATCTATCATTACACCCATTATTCATAATATATATACGTATTTTGAATGTGACAAAATTAAACACTGAGTGTAATTAAATGTGATTAAAGGTAATTAAAACTCTGTTACATTGTGTAAAAATCTAAGTAACAAAATATATTTATAATTTTCTGATTTTCTGAATTTTCTTAATTTCGAAAATCATCATTTAAATAAATCTCCGAAGTATTAACGCCGGGATAAAATAATATAAATTAATTTTGTTAATTATTTAGATCATTATCCAATATGCTCGAGAAGACAAAGGGAAAAATGTGTGATAACCGTGCAAGGCGAATTCGTGAACTTACTCACCAACGAGTTAGATTGTTCCTCGAGAGTCAAATTGAATTAGAGCGAAAAAATAGTGAATTTGGCATAACTACATATCTCAGTGTAAGTGGAGTAAACTCTTTGAATGACGATTACCGCGATAGTGACTAAGTAGTGCCGAAAAAGCAGTTGACGTAACATCATAGGACGTACGAATTTGTAAAATTATTTCTATCTTTAATATTTTACTTACGCAGTTGTTGACAACAAAATTTCGCAGTGCTTTAACAATACCGACATTCATGATTAGCATAACGTTTATTGCTTCCGGATTAACGCTTCAGGTAAAAGCGACCCTTCAATTCGAAATCTACTATTCCAACCAGTTTTTATTCAAGGTTTGTGAAGTGAGGTTGCGGCCGACGGAGGACCGTGAAGATATTAGTATTTTCTACGACAGTGATGAGGTAATTCATTTACTAAAACGTGAATATTTGTTAGAAAATAATTATTTCTCAATTTACAGAAGACTGATATTTCGAGGTCCCCACTGGATAAAAGCAAACAGGTGAGGGCTTTCTCTTCTACATTAAAAAATCCAAAAGTTTAGAATGAGTGCATAAAAAAAAATTGGTTTTTGTTGTATTTTAACTTTTTTGCGATTCTTTGTATTTGTACTGTGTTTCTTAGTATATTATCACTTTATTATTTTATCCTGTATATATCGTTTGTATTTCATGTGTTTATATTTGTTTATTTTATTTATTCATGTATTCTTGTTCTTTAATATGTTTGTATTTGTACTGTCTCTTTTGTATGTCGATTTTTGGTGTATTTATTATATTGTGATATCAATAAAATATTGTATAATATAAATTAAGTTTTCTTGACGTGGCCGCGGTCAGGTCTTCCTGACCAGGACCCGGCCGGGATTGCCCGTCTAGCACCCTGTAAGGACTGTAACGCAGATGTCCCGTCGGGTCCTGATCAGGACGACCTGACGTGGACCCGGTCAGGTCCTCCCGATCAGGACCCGGCCGGGCATGCCCGTCTAGCACCTTATAACGCCCGCCCGGTCGGGTCCTGGTCAGGATGACCTGACCGGGTCCACGCCAGGAATGCCCGGTCGGGTCCACGTCAGGTCGTCCTGATCAGGACCCGACGGCACATCTGCGTTACAGTCCTTGCCGGGTGCTAGACGAGCAATCCCGGCCGGGTCCTGGTCGGGTACAGGAAATAATTTCTAGTCGGGTCTCTTCTACACCGACTAGTCAAATTTTAAGAAAAGGTATATGTCGATTTCCACGAAAAATCGTCCGAAAAGCGGTCACGAAATGCACAAAATTTAGATCCCTCGGCACAACTTCTGGAGTCGGTTTTTTTTCAAGTTTTGGGTCCTAGGAAATCATTGAAAATGGTGAACACGCGAAAGAATGCCCCCATGGGGGGTGTTCGGGCGCAAGTTGAGCTGAATTTTACCTGAAATTTCGCCAACTTTCCGATTTTTGAGCTCATGTTCATACTGATTCAGGAGTTTCTCCAGAAGGTCACAGATTCCATTTTTGAAGTCTGATTGCTCACCACGACCCTGGCGGGGGGTGAGATGTCGGGGAGGGCTGTGAAAATTACGGAAGTGAACTATCAGCTTTCGAGGTCTCTGGAAGTGATTCAGAGGGCAGAGACATAAAATGACCACCCCCCACCCCACCCCTCTCTCCTTCAATTTCAGCCTGAAGGAGGTACGGGTGATCCACTAAACCCAAAAAATGAGATGACCGGCCTTCTAAATCCACAGACAGATACTTTGAAGCCCCGGGAGCTCAAAATCTACTCGCCGGACACCCCCCTCCCCCCAGATTCCACCCCATCAAGGGCCAGGATAAGTCCAAAAACGGACTCAGCGGCTGTCGAAGCGGCCCAGATGATCATTTTCTGAACCCTCAGAGGCTCACAACCCACCCACGTAATTGTCACCGCTAATTCTCCGCCCCCAACCCTTGCCCTTGCCCTCCACCCCCGGGTTCTCTCCTACGAGGCTTGACATGATCTCATTCAACCGAAAAATGTAGTCACGGCCCAAAAACCCCCATAAAGAAACTCCGGGGCCGGTATACACATGATCCCAGGAACCGGGAATTCGGCAAAATTTGAATTAAAATACAAGTGCATTTTCGCCTGAAAACCCCCCATGGGGGCATTCTTTCGAGTGTTCACCATTTTCAATGATTTCCTAGGACCCAAAACTTGAAAAAAAACCGACTCCAGAAGTTGTGCCGAGGAATCTAAATTTTGTGCATTTCGTGGCCACTTTTCGGACGATTTTTCGTGGAAATCGACATATTACATTTTGTAGAGTCAAGGTTAAGTGAATTTCGATCATTAAGGCCGTATTGTGTGACCAGGTTTTGTCGAAAAAAACTGCGATTTTACTATCACTAACTTTATTTTAAGGAAAATGGGTGAAACAATACAATAGATTCGGACCGAACTAGTTGATTTCAATGTTAAGGATACTTATTTAATAATCAGCCTTACACTTCGGTTTGTTTTCTCTACGAGTAAGAAATTGTTTATAACTACGTCAAAAGGCGGTTAGATTACCTAATGGAGATTTGATCTTATCTACTAACTAATTCTGTGAAGAAGGATACATATTAAATAAGTGAAAATTGTCCTATGATATTACGCGTTATGAGAAACTTGGAACAGAAACAAACTTATCCCGACTAGAAATTATTTCCTGTACCCGACCAGGACCCGGGCGGGATTGCTCGTCTAGCACCCGGCAAGGACTGTAACGCAGATGTGCCGTCGGGTCCTGATCAGGACGACCTGACGTGGACCCGACCGGGCATTCCTGGCGTGGACCCGGTCAGGTCATCCTGACCAGGACCCGATCGGGCGGGCGTTATAGGGTGCTAGACGGGCATGCCCGGCCGGGTCCTGATCGGGAGGACCTGACCGGGTCCACGTCAGGTCGTCCTGATCAGGACCCGACGGGACATCTGCGTTACAGTCCTTGCCGGGTGCTAGACGAGCAATCCCGGCCGGGTCCTGGTCAGGAAGACCTGACCGGGGCCACCTCAAGAAAACTTAATTTATATTGTACAATATTTTATTGATATCACAATATAATAAATACACCAAAAATCGACATACAAAAGAGACATTACAAATACAAACATATTAAAGAATAAGAATACATGAATAAATAAAATAAACAAATATAAACACATGAAATACAAACGATATATACAGGGTAAAATAAAAAAGTGATAATATACTAAAAAACACAATACAAATACAAAGAATCTCAAAAAAACTTAAAATACAACAAAAACCAATTTTTTTTATGCACCCATTCTAATCTTTTGGATTTTTTAATGTAGAAGAGAAAGCCCTCACCTGTTTGCTTTTATCCAGTGGGGACCTCGAAATGTCAGAGTCTTCTGTAAATTGAGAAATAATTATTTTCTAACAAATATTCACGTTTTAGTAAATGAATTACCTCATCACAGTCGTAGAAAATACAATGCATCGGCACCATCCACCGCCGGCGAACTTCACATCACAAGACTTGAATAAAAACTGGTTGGAATAGTAATAGATAACGAACGAAGGGTCGCTTTTACCTGAAGCGTTAATCCGGAAGCAATAATCGTTATGCTAATCATAAATGTCGGTATTGTCCAATTAATAGCGCTGCGAAATTTTTTTGTCAACAACTGCGTAAGTAAAATATTAAAGATAGAAATAATTTTACAAATTCGTACGTCCTATGATATTACGTCCACTGCTTTTTCGGCACTACTTAGTCACTATCGCGGTAATCGTCATTCAAAGAATTTACTCCACTAACACTGAAATATGTAGTTATGCCAAATTCACTATTTTTTCCCTCTAATTCAATTTGACTCTCGAGGAACAATCTAACTCGTTGGTGAGTAAGTTCACGAATTCGCCTTGCACGGTTATCACACATTTTTCCCTTTGTCTTCTCGAGCATATTGGATAACGATCTAAATAATTAACAAAATTAATTTGTATTATTTTATTCCGGCGCGAAATTAAGAAAATTCGAAAAAATCAGAAAATTATAAATATATTTTGTTACTTAGATTTTTACACAATGTAACAGAGTTTTAATTACCTTTAATCACATTTAATTACACTCAGTGTTTAATTTTGTCACATTCTTCATACGTATATTATGAATAATAGGTGTAATGATAAATTGCGCGGGCATGCCTGGCCAGTGCCTGGTCGGGTCCTGATCAGGATCTGGTCAGGCAATGCTAGCCGGGCACGCCTCGCCAGTGCCACATCGGATCCTGGCCAGGTAATCCTAGGCGGGCATGTCTCGACAGTGCCTAGTCGGGTCCTGATCAGGATACGGTCAGGTAATGCTAGCCGGGCTTACCTTGCCAGTGCCTGGTCTGGTCCTGATGAGGATTTGGCCAGGTAATCATAGGCGGGCATGCCTCGCCAGTGCCTGATCGGGTCCTGGCCAGGTAATCCTAGGCGGGCATGCCTCTCTATTGCCTGATCGGGTCCTGATCAGGATCTGGCCAGGTAATGCTAGACGGGCATGCCTCGCCAGTGTCAGTCCTACCCTGGCATGCCTCGCCAGTGCCTGGTCGGGTCCTGATCAGGATTTGGCCAGGTATTCCTAGGCGGGCATGCCGCGCCAGTGCCTAGTCGGGCCCTGATCAGGATCTGGGCAGGTAATCCTAGGCGGGCATGCCTCGCCATTACCTGATCGGGTCCTGACCAGGATCTGGCCAGGTAATCCTAGGCGAGCATGCCCGGCCACTTCCTGATCGGGACCCGATACGTTTTCGGGTTTGCCTAGCCAAATTTCTAGTCGGGTATGTTTATAATATTAACATAAATTGATATGGAAAGAAAAACAAAAATAAGCCCACACAAGTTTATTAGTATTATATACAGGGTCCAGAGAAAAATGAGCTAGTAAGATTAAAAATACAAGTGCTTCATACACGGGATATTAAAAGTTTACACCCCTCCAAGACTGATGGGTGAGCTTGCCATTAATGGGTTAAGTAACTCCGCTTAGCAAAGGAAGGGAATTTCTCTTTGGTTGGACCGCAAGTCAACCCTGATAATATATTTTGATGTTGTTTATGAAGATAATTTGATGTTCCATTGTGATGATGCCGTAAACACTTACTCTCTTATTCAAATGGATTTTAGCTTAAAATATGCTTAGATAGTGTTTCACTGCAGCGTTTTGTTTGATGTGTACTTAATACTGAAGCAACCATGAAACACATTCTAAACGTATTCTAAGTTAAAATCCATTTTAAAGTTAAATGGCGTTCAGAATAAGATGGGAAAAATATATACTTTCCCTCTGATGGTGGGAAAAAGCGAGGATAAATTCGTCGGCTTTGGCATATCTAGCGGTATTCTTACTCCGGCTAATTAAGGGTTCGTTTAATCTACGCGAGTCATTTAAAACCATGAAGACCCATAAGAGAACCATTGTAAAGAATATAAATGTCGTCTGGATTTCCTGTAGAAATCGACACAGTAAGGTAATAAAGAGAGGCATTTACTTAGCGTGTGATTGCTGATTACCAATTGGTATATGAATAGCAAGTGCTTGCTGTACGTGCAATTGTCACATATGTTACCCAATATTCTCAAAACGCTAAGTATTGCTTAAACAGGGTAGGGTAGCTACCTAACAATCTGTTGAAAATTAGAAAGGAGTAGGGGGAGGGGCGAAAGCAGCGATAGTTTTGAAATTTTCAGGGATGAGATCAAGCTAACTACTCAGCAACAGATTAACAACAAAATCTCCGGTGACGTTGTTTTTCTAAATCAGTGGCGTATCTTTCGGAAGGGATGCGCTCATGTTAGCTCGAAAGCCACAAATTGGTTACAAAATATGCAGCTCGAATCCTATTGACATCCTATTGCGTTCATGATACACAGGATGTATATGCTATTCTAGCGTAATATTACGGGAGCGTATCGTCCTATATTCTAGCGTATGTTTCTCGGGATAGCACGACCAACAAAATGAATTGTGAGGTCACACATTTGCAACAATTGATAAATAAAACATGCCTGTCCAATCATATTGAAATGCCATTGCGTTGAGGAGACATTGGGAATAATTCCCGTCATGAATTATTAACAAATTTGGGATAATTTCGATAAAAGAATTGTAAATAGCATATTCTAACGTAATAGGTACGAAAATAACAGCGAGATATTTAAATAAAAACCAAGGGATAAAATTAAAATAAATGCAGAAAACATTTTTGAGTATGTAGAAATGTCGAACAAAGAATTGTTTTAACTATTGCTATAAATAAGGAAAGTGAATTCGATAAGTGAGGACAACACAACTTACAATTTTTTTATGATTACACGAGTATCAAATTTCTGACCTATTATTTAAGCGTACGACAAAAAACGTATCGCAGATGGAGATCGACGCCGGATTCCTGCTGACTTAGGGCCGGTTGTAGATGTTGAACTAAAGATCAACTGAACTGAGGATCAACTTTGAACCGAGTTCATAACAGATTTTGTTGTAGATAGCCAGTTGAACGGTAGGTTAGTTGAACTCGGTTAATGTAAAGTTGGTAGTGCTAAATTCATAAATTTCCTAGGTTAAATGAACTAATCAGATAAAACAACAAATTAAGATATGGTTTTGTTCTTTGTTCAGTGTTGTTTGCAAGCGTTAGCTCCTACTACGGTACAATTTTTCCGTTTTGCATGCCCACATTTTGGGTGGAAATGATGACGTTTCAGAAATATAATTTGTGTATAAATAACACCTAAGTTCAAAAAATTAACTATTAACAGGCAAATAGGTACGAAAAAATCTGATAATAACGGTACACCAGCTCAAAGACCCGATAACGGATAATCCCAGCTAATCCCGCTCTTGGGACGCGTCAGGTACTTTTACGGAACTCGACTCTAGCCAAAAATATAAGCAAGAACTGGAATGCAGAAGGTCGGATAGAAATACTCTGCAGATGACGTTGGCAGCATGGGAAAAACTTTCTGTCGACTTTAATTCTCCATCTGGAGAGATTTTTAGAGATTCCAAGACATTAAAAAATAAGTATGATAGTTTAAAGAAAAGGAGTGAACAAAAAATATGCAGATGAGAAAGCATACACCAAGAAAACGGGAGGAGGGCCATTCAAGAAGTTCATAATGAATGATGTGCAGTCTTCTGAAATTGCATTGTACATAATATTCTTTACCAAAATTTATTTAAAAAAGCATTGAAATTAAAAAAGAGGGTTTCCGAAACCGCTTTTTGAAAAATGAAAAAAAAAATTCGAATGGTTTTCTCTTTCTTCAATTACCAGACCGCAGAATCTCTTTTCGGCTAATAATTTATGGGCAATGTTATTGCAAAAAAAGGGTCGTGGGATAAATAAATTGAATTTTGCAAAAACTATTGAATCGATCAATTTGAAATTTTTATCACATAATAAGTACCATAAGGGCTTCAACTTATAGCAATATTAGACTGGTTTGTTTATTTTTGCAAAATTTATTGTTTATTCAATTATTTCTCATTTCTAATGTGTTCTTTGCGTTTTGAGCGTTTTGTCTTTTGCGTTTGATAAGCAACAAATTATCCGAGATACTTCTACAATAGCTCATTTTAAAT